>OX463838.1:37195453-37253124 GCA_949825065.1 Odontocerum albicorne
TATATATATATATATATATATATATATATATATATATATATATATATATATATATATATATATATATATATATATATATATATATATATATATATATATATATATATATATATATATATATATATATATATATATATATATATATATATATATATATATATATATATATATATATATATATATATATATATATATATATATATATATATATATATATATATATATATATATATATATATATATATATATATATATATATATATATATATATATATATATATATAACAAAAGTGGATTTATAAGTGTTTCTCAAAACATGTTTATGCAAGTTAATTCTCTATAAAGCATATGTAATAATATTTTTAATAAACGGATGGTTGAAATAAAATAATAAACCTCTCAATTTATTCACTATTGCTATAATAAGAAGTTGAAAATCACTGCTCCAAAGAGTTCAAGTATATAATACAAAAAGTATATTTTATAATCAAAAGTGAGTTAATCTTAAGTGATTTCGTCAGTTAGCAGATATCAATAGTATAAAGTGAATCTATTTCCGTGTTGGAAATAACAATTTATGTTTATTGAAACAACTTTCTCCTTCAACTGTTGAGTGTTTCAGAGGAAAATGATTCATGAAATATTGCAGGCGCAGCTGATACTGGCAAAAATATTCCATAAGTGCGGGAGGGCCGCGTCATATTCTATAAACAGTTTTCCGTTTTGGTGCCTCTGGAAAGAGAAAATTTGTAAAATGTACATTTTTGACGGTCAAACCAAAGTGGACGATTCAGTAATTTTTGTAAGCTTTTTTATAAATGGATGTAGATATGTAAATATATATCGAACCTACGTCGAACCTTTTGATTTAACTATGAAACAATGATTCTACTAGATTTGTTTTTTTTAAGACATGTATATTTTATCAATGGATTTGGCTTTGACATCCTTTAAAACCTCATTTTACAATTTACGACGGGCTTTAAAGTAGACAATTTTTCTATGAATAAAAATTATACAAAACTGCTGAAATGAATTATGAAGAAGAAAAAACAACTAAATAAATTTAAATGAGATTTAAAAGGGAGATTTAAACTACGATGTCAACAACAATTAGAAGTTAAGTGATATTAGAAATAATGCTCATAATCGGCACAAGTAGTATTCTCTTTAATGTTTTGTTAGATATCAAAATCATTGTAACCAAAAACCGGTATCCCATTTTACGTGATTTCACTGTAACGCGATTTAAATAAAATACTATACAAAAAGTCGATTTGAATAGGCTCGATTGAAAGGAATTAGCTATGCAGGCATTCTAATTGAAAATAAAAATGATATTTTCACCATTTTTAAGATGCTTTTTCTCGTTTGAAATGAATCTCACCCAGATTAAAATTAATTCAACTTATGCGTTTTTCTAGTTACGTATTTTTTCTGTAACGAATTAACCACGCAAAGCCAGAAGTATATCTGTAATGATGTAAGATGATGCATTCAGTGACTAGCTTGTTGTAAATTACAGTAAATCTGCTTCTGATTAGCTTGTTGTAAATTTCAGTAAATCTGCTTCTGACTAGCTTTTTGTAAATTCCAGCAAATAATATATATTAGTCATGATGGAGTGTAACAGCTTGCACACAGTAAATCTTAACATGCAAAAGTATTATCTACCCCCAGAATGGAATGAGAATCATAACGGCACAAAAATCACAACGGAATTTTATCTTATAAAAAAACTTTCCTCTTCAGAAATCAAACACCAAATGTCCACAGTAACTACTTTTGATAAAATGTTTGTGTATCGCAAAAATATATGAATTATTTAATATTTTACTTTGTTTACCCGTACAAGTATTAAGTATATTGAAGAGACATTTCATATCTCTTGCGGTATGAGTTAATGGTGTGCAATAATTTAATCATAATTTAGTACAAAGATGTAAACAGAAATACGAAAGCAATAGTTGCGGCGAAGCAACGAGAAATAATTGAAGATGGTGTAAAAAAGCTTAGTGCGAATCTGAGATCAAATTTTAAAATGTTTTGGAAGGAAATAAAGAAAGCTCGAGGAAATTCGAATGCAGGAGGAATGAGTGGAGTAAAGGACATAAATGGATCAACAATGACAGAGATGGTAAATATGAAGAAACGATGGAAGGAATACTTTAAGGTAGAGAATGAAAGTAAGACGAGTGATAATAATAATTATAGTTTGAAAAAGTGGAAGGCTGCAGGGTATGATAGTATAGTCTCTGCGTATTTTGCATATAACATAGAGGAGATAAATTTATTAAATTAATGCATCTATTTTGTGAAAAAAGTTGTAATTCTGGATACATCCCTCTGACTGGAGGAAGGCTACCGTTGTACCGTTGTATAAGGTTAAGGGGTCTAGAATGGAGTACAATAACTACAAAGCCATCAGTTTATTAAGCGTGGTAGGTAAAATGTATGCAAAGATTTTGATTAACAGAGTGTGGAGTCGAATCGAAAGTATGGGATGCTCAAGGTTTTCAGTGGTTGAGGATGCGTTGACCGATATTTGCGTTATGGAACATATCTGAGAAATGTTCGGGTAAAAGAGATAAAGATATTTTGTATGTTTGTAGACTTAGAGAAAGCGTATGGTCATACGTCGTGTAAGAAAAGATAAATCGTGAGAAGTATTGAAAAAGTATGGCGTGATTGAAGAATTGATGTGTAAAATTTGCTCGTCGTATTAAGTGCATGTGTAAGAGTAAATGAGAACTAGCAGAGGGATTTAAAATCCCCAAAGGCGTAAATCAAGAGTATGTGATGTCACCTTGGTTATTAAATTTATGTATAGACATTAGCGAAACAAATGTATAGTACCCGGCGGAAAATAAAGACTGTCGGCCATAATCGTCTAACTTCGGCTTTGTAGAGCGTCGTCTCTGTCGCACGATGTGCAACAGTCCAGTTGACAACGACTGACAAATCGCGACGGAACACGTGGAAGAATGACAGAGACGACGCTCTACAAAGCCGAAGTTAGCCGATTATGGCCGACAGTCTCTTTCTTAATCCCGATGTGTATACTTACCACCGGGTACTGTACGTAGACTTCTGTATGCTGCTGATATGGTAATGCTTGCTAAAAATGAAGGTGATTAAAGAGATATGATAAATGAGCTGTATGAGAGATGCCTAGTAAAAATTTCGAAAATAAATAAAACGAAATCAAAGGTAATGGTTATGGAAAGAGGTGTGGTAAAAAGTGTGTGCAATGTATGGATAAACTCAGAAGAACTGGACCAGGTTGATGAGCTCTGTTATCTGGGCAATATGTAAACGAGTGATGGACGAGCTGAAAGGAATATTAAAAAAGAGGTAGTGACAAGGAACAAGGTAAACAGAGCACGTAGTGTAATAACATACGCACTATAAGAAAAGTAGTAAAAATGACAATGCATAATAGTGTGTTGGTGCCCATCAAGGCGGGCTCTAACAAACTATTATGGATTGTCTGATGCTATTATGATATCATCTGCCAAGTTTCACGTCAAGACTTGAAACTTGGACTTGGCAGAAGAAGGATAAAAATAAGATTAATGAAGTGAAGATGCGTACACTAAGAAAAAAATGTGCAGTGCCAGTGTATGAAAAAAATGGAAAATGAATGAATGTTTTAAGAAAGATAAAGAAAGGAGCTTTGAGATGATTTGGATATGTATAGAGAATGAATGACGGAAGAATGACTAACTGAGTATACAAGTTAGAAGTGCAAGGTGTGCATGGAAGATGAAGACTGTGGAAAACAAGGCTGTATCAAATGGATCAGATTTTGAAAGAAGGTATAGTGGGAATTATGAATAATTGAAGATTATGCATGACGAGATGTATGAATGTGGAAGAGGCGAAAGTAATGTGCTTAGGTATAAAAGTTTGGAGATCAATTCTTGCTGCCTACCCTGCAAGAGATACGGTGTGATGATATGTATGTATGTATATACATACATATGTGTATAATTGAGCTAATGTATTAAATCACTCTTGAAAATATCGTCTAGTATGAGAAATATATGTGTAGTTCATATGTGGATGCATGTCGCCTGCGATACATGCATGTATTGGCCTATCGTGTGTATGCTGTTACAAGTTGATCAAATATTTTAAAACTGAGCTACCGATGGCAAATCATATCAAAACGATGAGATAGATTCAACAATTTTATTGCTTTGTTGGATGGTTTTACTAACATGTGTTACTTAAAAAAAACACTGTCATAACTAATGTCTGGCAATTTCTTGATGCCAGTTAGAAAAAGCTTTACGATTGTAAAATGCGGTCAAGATTCACTCAGAATCAAACTCGGGATATGTCAGATTAATATTCAACTATTAGCGATGCATTTTCAAATATAAAATACATATTCTTTTCATTTGAATTTACATAGATACGGGTATGTTTTTTTTATTATTAATTAAAAGTACATTTCATATATTATATGAAAACATATAGAAAATTGTCCGCAGAAACACCAATAAAATAATAATGTATTCGTTAACAGTGACGCATATGTCTGGAGAGTAAACTTTTAGCCCGTGAATTATTTTTGACTCGACATTTTGGCACGACTTGAAACATTTATCGATCAGATATTACTCTATTACAAACAGATGCATAAAGCCAATCAGATATTACACTATTACAAACAGATGCATCAAGCTATTTTACTTACATCACTTATGAAATAAATAATTTTTAATAAAAAATATCTATTATGTTTTGATTCGACACTCAATTTATATATAGCATATTTTAAATCTATCAATAATAATGGATATGAGTCCCACCCCGCGTAAGAGCTTATGTTACATATATTATGCATAGTATGTTTAACCAATAACAGATTCGCAAAAAAACTTATTTAAGAAGAAAATAATGACATCTCTAGAAAATAATAACACATCTCTAAACAAAGTCAATAGGGCACTAAAACATATATATTCGAAACGAACAGTATCAACATCTGGTAAGATAATAAATAGTTCACAACGATGTATGAAAGTGAAACGTGGACGCAAAAAAGACTAAAATAATCGAATAAATGCTGTAGAAATGCGTGCACTGAGAATAATGAACGGGATAACAATGTATGACAGAATACGGATTGAAGTTATCAGGGATGAACGTGAGTTTTAAGCTGATGCATTAAGTTAGATCAAAAAGAGCATTCTGAGATTGTTTGGACTTGTAGAATGTTTGAATGAAGAAAGACTAAAAAATATATACGGTTCAAGTTCGAATAAAAGGCGTGGTAGAGGAAGACCAAGGAAACTGGTCGGATCAAGTGAATGATATTTTGAAATAAGGAAATGTAAAATTCACAGGAAGTATGGATTTAGAAGAAGCGAACTATGTGTTTCACGGTAAGAAAGTCTGGCGCTCTCTTCTCTCCGCTTGCCCCAAAAATGAAATGACGTGATGGTATGTATGTCTACAATAATCGTAAGACTAGAATAAAATAAATCTCAAGTGATTATGAAGGGAAATTATGGTTAATGGATATTCCGAGTGATGTAACATCCAATTCTCTCTTGAACGTTTTTACGGATGGTGCACGTCTGATAACTCTTGTAAGTTCGTTCCACAGTCACGCCGAATGGAAAACGCATGCAAATAAGTAAAATGAGGTGTAATATGTCGAAGATAACGTGCGTGCATTGAAAGAAAGCGGACTTTTTTGCGAATATAAAAGGGAGAACGGTTGTTAAGTACGCAAAATAAGGTTGGCAGAATGTGAAGGCTCTTTCGGTGTATCCTTTTAAGTTATTCTATATTTTCATTTTACGAATTCAATAATTGTGTCAATATGAAGGTACAACTTACGAAATATGTCCACCTCGAGAATTACAGAATATTTTTTATCAATTGCAATTGAAGTTTAAGTAAAATAGTAAAAATCATTGGGGGTTAGTTACTAAAAAGTAGTGGTTTTTGTGAGATTGTATAATTTGTTATTAAAAATATATGATCTTGAGTAGTAGTTTATTCTCTATTCGACTTATTTATTCGAAATACCTAAATAAAAAAAATCAAGTTTTATTCGTAAAACATATATTAATAAGCATTTCAGGTAATTTGAATAGCAGACCTTTCTTCTGAGATTGTGTTCGGGGTCCGGCCGGTTGTGGGGAATTCTCCAGAAAGCGGGGCGCTGGTATGACATTGTTGATTTTTAACTAGAAACATAAGAATACATTACGATAAATAACCATACATAAAAGAGTATATCGTGTTATTTTAATCTGTTTATATGCACCAAAAATAATTATTCATATACCTAAAATCTGTCTTCAAGTGTTTAAGATAAATGTATTGTTAATGATGTAAGGTCATTCACTCGCTTCAATGACAAAATATTGTAGCTGATTCATAATGCGAGACGATTTCGGTATTATAGTATATTCCACTGTATAAAAAAAAATCTCAATTGTTGAAAATATATTTTTATGTGTTGAAAAATTAATTATTAAAAATAAAACTGTAAAAACTCAATTGATTTAAAATGAATATAATAAATAATAGGTGCTAAATATTGTACGAGTATATAAAGAATGATACGAAAACCTTTTTTTATGAATGATCCACTTTATAATAGATTTGATTTACTTTCATTTGCACTATTTATTTTTTATTGCTTTTACTACCCAAATGCAAATGCATGGGTGTGTTTTTGGAATACTTAAATAAATCAATAAGTAACCTTATACGCTTTGGATTTTGTCGTCTTGTCTTAATTTTACAGTATTATTAACACTATTACGAGCAAACACAGCTCTTTTTTATTGAAAATATTCTATGGTTTCTTGAGACACATTAAAAAATATATTTATAATTACACTTAATGCTTGTTAGTAAAAAAATATAAAAATAAAAAAACTACTACATTTGAATTTGACCACAGTCTAATCGAGACTGACTGTGACAAATCGGAAGTAATACGAGTATTTCGAGTTGAATCGGTATTAATCTATTTTCACACTGGAATAAAGTCTGTCTTCCAAGAATACACAATCCAGAAAGAACGTCGCAATATTTCACAACATTTTAAGATACTTCCAAGGAAATAAACTTTCGCTCAATGAACTCGATGAGAGTCCTCATTTTTGGAATTATTTCAGTCATAAAATTATCGAATGAAGATTGAGATGGTAGAAGACTAAATACGAAGTTAAGATTTATAACAAATTTATTAAATTAGACGAAGTTTATATAGTTATATAATATTCTGATAAATGATAATTATTTGCTATATTAACTTTGTACGAGTATTTCAATTGATTGTATTAGTAGACAATTGAATCACGTGTCTTTTCAGCAAGTTTTTGCTCTCTCTCTCTTGCTTCAAAGAAATATTTTCTCGTGTCACGATGTATAAATTTTTTCTCTTGTCACATATTTGACTGCGGCGTTATTAATCGAATAAGAGTATTTCAAGCGCGTCATTAAGAAATATTGGCACTTCACAATCTATCTATTGTTGAGCAAGTAAGTTACAATATAAATGTATAAAAATGCAGCCACACACGTAGATCTATTTTCTGAAAATATCATATGTATTTCAAGTAAGATATTTTTTATATTTAATTTATTAACATTCTTTGTTCTCAACCTTCATACATACATACATTCTTTGAGTGGTATTTTTTAAAAGCAGCATTTTTCTGCTAGTTTCTCTATTATTACAAAGTTTATGTTTTCTAAAGTTCATAACGAAGAGAAAAATTAAAACATAAAATAAGCCGCATGTTAATTGAATTTCAGGTGTATGTCAATAAATATTTTTATATTGTTGAAGTTGAAATATAAATAATTATAGTATATCATTTCAAATGTTATACAATTTCATCAAGATTTTGATGAGAGACAGGTTTTAAATATATTCACTATTTTTTTATTATTTAAATAATTTTATTTATTTATTCGTGTGGGCACCCTTCAACACGTCCGAATTGCTAATTCAAACATATTGAAGAGCGTGATCATTAGACAATATCATCTTATGCTCCGAGCATTCACCGAGCCTTCGGGCTAGGAACTATTTGAGAATGTGCGGAACTCGCGGTTTATCATCGAAAGTGTTGATAATACTCGTACTAAGCTGCATATGAAGAGACAACAACACTAGCTCACGTCTAGAGCTTGTGAGTATTGTTATTAGATAAACTCTTTCGCTAGATTGAGACCCTCGTTTTTTCGAATGCCATAGGAAATCAAACCCAAAATCACGTCAAGCGTTTTATTAACTAGGCCACGGAGGTCGTCTATATAAGATTTAAATAAAAAAATTATACTGAAAGGTTAAAATAATCCGTACAGGTTTTCAGGATTCGTTATGTTATCTTTTACATTGCTGTTACGTTTTATGAATTTTGAAAATAATTTAGACGTTTATTTATTTTTTCCTTCTGTATTCATTGTACCAGTTTATTGTTTGATATTGAATTTCTTTCGTGACAAGTTTACAAACATTCCACGGTTAGTTTAATTCATACCCTCAAATAGTGACCCTGATTACTTTTTCTTCTCTACCCCCTTTCCTTTTTCTTTGATTGGTGATATCTCTCTTTTATTTTTACTATGTATATTGTTCATGAAATTCGTAAAGGTATTTGTTTGAATACTTTTGGCGGCCATGTAACTTCCTTTCTTTACTTTTGTTCGGTTGATTGAAATACTCGTATATTGCCACCTGGTAATAAGTCCACTAGATTGTTTTACAATGAAGTGTTAAATAAATAGATAATAAGAAGTCTTGTCATTTTCATCACGATCCTTAACGCTAACTTTGTGAGACTTGAACATTTACACTTTTTTGAGGCTTTCAACAGCGTATATGTTAGACGCCTCAGAATAAAATGTTCAAACACCTTTGATTTTCACGGTGATTTCCGGTGAGAAGTAAACGTAATTTTAGTTTTGGACTTTCTAATGAAAAATTAAGTTTATTTGGTTTTGATACAGTCCATGATAGCAAGATTTTTTTTAAATTTTGCTTTCTTAATTTTAATTTAGGAAATATTGATAATGTCGAAGTGAACAACGCCACTGATATTTCCTTTATTAAGTATAATACACAATATTATGTTTACTATAATAAAATATATGCGTTGATTAATTAATTTATATAAATGAAACTGAAATATCAATAATTTCGAAAGACAATTATTATAAACATTCGATAACAAAAAATTGAATAGCATGTGTGAGGAGATTCATGTACACATACATACACATGTGGTTACGAAGCAAAAGCTATATGCATTCATAGAAAAGTGTGAAGATCCATCTTTTTTCTGCATATCCCAAAGGGTAATGATATACGAGTATATGATGAAACAAGTCGTTTTTATATTATAAAAATCGCGAGAAATTTCGTTTTAACATATGTTTTGTTATTTTTCTTCTTGACAATTTGAAACATACAGCCATTCGATAAAAAATAATTTGTGCGGAACATCTTTTGATGCAAATCACTTAGGTTGTGAATACCTGTTTAGCGTTCCGCACATAAATATCAAAATCGTTTTCCGAGTAAGAAATTTATGTATATTCTCTCCAATGCATTTACAGGGTGTCAAATTTTCTTGTTTTTTTCTTTTATAATTTTCTTTACCAATCTGAAACTACAGTCTTATGAACGTGCTTATTATTTGAAACATATTTTGTTTAGTGCATATTAAAATCAATGTGCTGAAATAACAGGAAATGAACTTAGAAAAAAGTATTTTTTTATTATTTTTCAACTAATTTCCTGGCTCAATTAAAAGCAATTTAATTTTAGCTTTGATTAAGTAATTCAATTTAAGATACATTTAATTGAACAAATACCTCATTTTGTATTTTTCGCTAGTTTAATTAAGTTTTCTTTAAAATACCTTCTTGCATTTTAATGAAAACATTGCAGATATTCAGAGATCTGGGAATGATATAAAATAAAAAGAATGTGAAAGTATTTAATAAAAAAATTATAATTAAATTATTCAAGTTCTTTACTTTTTTTGTAAGAATATGCAAATATTTCTCTCAGGGCAAATACATTTAGACATATTTATTTATTATATATTAATTTACCACTTTCATGCAAATATATTTGGATAATTTGTTGCTTTAAAGCAAGTTCTTTCAATCAACCAGTTATTGTTTCATTGTTATTATCTGTATCGATGATTGTCTTTAACTTACTGTATGACAACAATATTAGAGAAAAATTAACAAAAAATAAAATTAACGATAAATTTCAAGGAAAACAGGAATTAGAGGGGGGGGGGGTTATATGGAAAGGAAGAAAAATGTAACTTTTATAAATACAATATTTTTCTTAAGTAAAAATATAAGATTACATTTGAGTGAAAATACAACACTTTTTTGTGAATAAATCTGTAATTGATAAACGAATCAATAATGTATGATTTATTTAATTTAATTTGGCAATTGTAATGTTAAATTAAACATTTATTTTACTGCTAAAATGAATTATTCACTTAAAGGGAATTCTCTTAACATGAACATTTCTTTTGTATTATTAGTTTCAGTGAGTTCAGATTAAATCAATCAGTGATGCTTGATTAGCTCAATCAGTGATGCTTGATTAGCTCAATCAGTAATGCTTGATTAGCTCAATCGGTGATGGTAGATTAAAACGGATAAGCAAGAACAAAAAACTTTAAAAAATATATTTTCATGTTATTCCCTTTTGTTGTAAAATTAATAAAAACACTTATGTGTTATAGATTTTTTTTAACTGAAAATAAACTATAACACGTGTTTGATTTAAAATTTGGACAGATTTTCTGAACACATTGTACAAAACCTCGTGGAGCGAATTCCTAGAAAACTCCCGTAAACAAGCCGTTAAACACGTTCCCCTGGGCGGGTGAGACAACAAACATGCCATCATCGTACTTCGGCCTTCTCGGGCACCTCGCTCACTCACCTGGACAACAGGCAGCGGTCAGCGGTCAGCGGGTATGCTATTGGGTCAGGTTAGTCGCACTCGGTCGTCGGAAGGAGTCACTAATCTTCACCTTGGCAGTGAATCTTGAGGAGAAGAAAAAAAATAACAACCAACAACGCGACCCCGTGGTCTAATGCGATAATTTGTAGAGAAGCAGCGTGTGTGGAGCGCGGATATCGGAGTTCGGCACCCCGCGCGGGTTACCAGAATGGACGAGACCCGGCGGAATATTGGCCGGAGGAAACGCGCCGAATATTGTGTTCCATTTTAATTCTGGTGGCTTGCTTTTCAGATCCGGTCCGCAGGCTGCTGTGTGGGCCACCGACTCGAAACAATGTCACGGAGCAATTGTGTCTAGTCTGGTTGGCATTTGTCTAGACTGGCTTTTTTTCCAAAAAATAAATGAAATATTGTATATCAGTATTCCATTTTTCATCACAATAATCTTATTTTATCGAGAATTTTACACTCATTTCTAATTTATTGTCACATATTTTGTCATTTTTCGATTTGTTTTAAAAATTCAATACAAAACGAGATCTAAAACATAATGATCACACTCGACAGTAAATCGTGAAAACTTATCAATTTTGTTAAAAAAATTTAATTTAATGTTTTAACTCTTTATGATAATTGTATGGAGGAAAGTCTAAGAACGTTTTTCAATTTCTGTAAAATGTTAATTTGTAAAAAAAACATAAACGAATTAAGATTTGTGCATTTTATTCGATTATATGCAGAACTATTTCAAAATGCATTCGTTATACTGAGAATTAGTTACTTGTAAAGTAATAAAAATAAAATTAATGACCAAAAATTAACGGTAGGATAGCTTAAGATGAATGCATAATTATTTTCAATACGGTCTTAATATCCTTACAGCTCTATGAAAATATATCGATATTACCATTAATAAAACAAAACAAAATTGTCACGAATAAGTGGAGTGTAGTGTATTGGGTCTCATAGGCTCGCTCTACCATATGAATATCATTATTTTAACACATGTATGGTAGAAACAGTCATGAATAATATTATCACGATTCACCATGAAATTGTCGATATTTTTCTTCGTCGTAACATCAATGCTGAAGAAAATGATTCACAAATTATTGAGCATATTTATGTGATTTTCTCGGGGAAAATAGTACAGCACCGCAGTAAATGTTATAGGAATTGTATGCATGTTATATACTCGTATGTATTATGAGCCCTGCTACCAACACAGTATGTTGGTGTAGTACTAAGTTCCAAAGGAGATGTGTACTTGTAGGTGTTAAATAGGAGCAGGAGTGTTGTATATATATATATATATATATATATATATATATATATATATATATATATATATATATATATATATATATATATATATATATATATATATATATATATATATATATATATATATGTTTGTAATATATTGTGGATAGGAGTTGGGAGGGTTAGGAGAAAGGGCAGGGAAAACACAGAAGCAGAAGTGACAAGCCTTTGTGCCCCTCCATCAAGTTAGCCTGCAGGCCTGCAGGTCCACGTAGAGGTGCAGCAAGATGTTAAGCAGTAGTACTTTGTGAACTGTACTGACCAATCTAGGGTCGCCTAGCAAGTACTCACACCTATACCGCAGACATGTCAAACTTTACACATTTGGCTTGAAGGAGCTGTAAGTGCACGGATACTGGTCAGAATTGTCGATATCGAGCATTTTAAAACAATGTTTTGAAAATGAGTGAAATTCAAAATACTCCATTCTTTCATATTATCTGTATGAACAATCATACAATTTAACAATGATGAGGGGAGATCTAGTTTGATAAGAGTTGATGTTAATTGAAAAAAAATGGATTAGTTAATGATAAATGATATTTACATTTTAAAATAGTTAGACTACTCTAAATTTAAAAAATGTATTGCTTATCGTGATTTATGGCATTAAAGTATGATAAATCTACTATTTATCTATGGTAAACGTAGATTGAAAGGAAGAATGGATTCTGCAGTCTTTGTATTGAATGCTTTGAGAATAAAACTTGATGTAGGTGAGTAATAATTTTAATGGCAGTAATATTTTATTATAGTGCTTTACTAGTGCGCGAATGTCAATTTCGATTATTTTCATTATTATTTATAATGAATAAAAATACGAAATAAAAAATCTGGTTACCATTTTTCCCCTTTCTTTCAGAAACAGTTATAAAAATCCATGGAAGAGGCCCATTTGGACCTTGCTAATATTTGAAAGTTTTTCTTTCTTTCAAATCCATTGTAAAGTTGTCATGATAGAATTTAATTAATTTGACACAGTAAATTAAAAACATCAAATATATAAAATAAATTAAATCATCACTCGTGTTTGAAGCATTTTTAAACCTCCAGTAAATAAAAAAATTGAATAAAATTTCTTTCTTTATTTAATTACATATTCGTATACTCTCATACTTGAAATGAAAATTAATGTTTGGGATATGCTCCGACACTGTTATGTTAAATATATTGTCAGAACTAGTCTGGCGTGAAGACAGGGAGAGAGACCTGTAATAAATATAAAATGGCACATTCATATTTCAAACATATTTATTTTTCAATTTTGTGTTCTATAAAAATTGAAGAAAAATATTTTCAAAAGAAAAATTATTTGAACTAAATGCGCGTAAAAGTTCAACTGGTTCGGATATATCATATGTAATATTATTAAATAAATAAAAAGAATAATGATAAAACTTCAATATAGTCTCCTTCCTTTAGACAATATCCCGAATAAAATACGAGGCGATACATGAAAATTTCACCTCGCTAATGTCTAAACAGAAACTATTTCCATCTATCACAGGAACACGCAGTCCATCGGATATCGGTCCCAATGTCAATAGTAAATAAAGTTGAAAATGGCACTCGCGACTTCTGCTAGGTCACTGGACCCCCCTCCCCCTTCTGCTGCGGCGGGAAATTTAGCGGGAGTCGCCGTCCACGCCGACTTTTCTTCGGTTCACAAGTGGTTATAACGGAGCAACTTCAAAAGAAACCACCCAGTCAAGAGAAGTCTCCTCATCGCAAGCACGATTTTAATTCTTAGAAGTGCATTTATACTAGAATTGATTTTATAGATATTTTTACTCCAGGTCGTTAAAATGCTATTAAATCATAGGATTACAATATGTAAAACATGATTTCACACAGGATTTACTTAATCCAAACATAAACATAATTTGTCCATAGCGTCATTGAGCAAGGCGTAAATATAGCGAGAAAACCGAGTTTCCTGCTCCGATTCGACAATGATTTAATATGTTACTTGAAGCAGCAGTGCACTTGTTTGTGTCGTCAACTTGGTGCTAAAAAGATTATTCAGTTTAAATTGAAATTGTGAGAATGTGCATTTCAGTCAAAAGGGAAAGTGTTTTTCTATGCTGTAGCAAAAAAATAAAATAAATAATCACTTTTTTGCGGGTTTCTTGCCAAGTATGAATCTTATACGAGAAAGTTTCTAAATAAAAGATACACATCGCTTGCATCATCATGTCTTTATATTAACAAAATCTATATCGTTTTCTTTCATTTTACTTTTTTCTTTTACTTAAATCTTAGCTTCGATTCATAAATTTCGTATAGGAATTTCAGTAACTGAACCACTTAAGTAGTACATAAATTATATGATATTAAAATATACATAAAAATTAATGGAATCTTGGTGTGGATCTTTATCAAAATAATTTTGAGTCTTTAATTTAGTATATGTTAATGTATTAATGCTATTTTTTGCCATACACAACCGCCACCTTGCTATCCTTATATTATAATATTTTGTCATACATAACCGTCACCTTCCTATCCTTATATTATAATCTTTTGTCATACACAACCGCCACCTTCCTATCCTTATATTATAATCTTTTGTCATACACAACCGCCACCTTCCTATCCTTATATTATAATCTTTTGTCATACACAACCGCCACCTTGCTATCCTTATATTATAATATTTTGTCATACATAATCGTCACCTTCCTATCCTTATATTATAATCTTTTGTCATACACAACCGCCACCTTCCTATCCTTATATTATAATATTTTGTCATACAAAACCGCCACCTTCCTATCCTTATATTATAATCTTTTGTCATACACAACCGCCACCTTCCTATCCTTATATTATAATATTTTGTCATACACAACCGCCACCTTCCTATCCTTATATTATAATCTTTTGTCATACACAACCGCCACCTTCCTATCCTTATATTATAATCTTTTGTCATACACAACCGCCACCTTGCTATCCTTATATTATAATATTTTGTCATACATAACCGTCACCTTCCTATCCTTATATTATAATCTTTTGTCATACACAACCGCCACCTTCCTATCCTTATATTATAATCTTTTGTCATACACAACTGCCACCTTGCTATCCTTATATTATAATATTTTGTCATACATAACCGTCACCTTCCTATCCTTATATTATAATCTTTTGTCATACACAACCGCCACCTTCCTATCCTTATATTATAATCTTTTGTCATACACAACCGCCACCTTCCTATCCTTATATTATAATCTTTTGTCATACACAACCGCCACCTTCCTATCCTTATATTATAATATTTTGTCATACACAACCGCCACCTTCCTATCCTTATATTATAATCTTTTGTCATACACAACCGCCACCTTCCTATCCTTATATTATAATCTTTTGTCATACACAACCGCCACCTTGCTATCCTTATATTATAATATTTTGTCATACATAACCGTCACCTTCCTATCCTTATATTATAATCTTTTGTCATACACAACCGCCACCTTCCTATCCTTATATTATAATCTTTTGTCATACACAACTGCCACCTTGCTATCCTTATATTATAATATTTTGTCATACATAACCGTCACCTTCCTATCCTTATATTATAATCTTTTGTCATACACAACCGCCACCTTCCTATCCTTATATTATAATATTTTGTCATACACAACCGCCACCTTCCTATCCTTATATTATAATCTTTTGTCATACACAACCGCCACCTTCCTATCCTTATATTATAATCTTTTGTCATACACAACCGCCACCTTGCTATCCTTATATTATAATATTTTGTCATACATAATCGTCACCTTCCTATCCTTATATTATAATCTTTTGTCATACACAACCGCCACCTTCCTATCCTTATATTATAATATTTTGTCATACAAAACCGCCACCTTCCTATCCTTATATTATAATCTTTTGTCATACACAACCGCCACCTTCCTATCCTTATATTATAATATTTTGTCATACAAAACCGCCACCTTCCTATCCTTATATTATAATATTTTGTCATACACAACCGCCACCTTGCTATCCTTATATTTTAATATTTTGTCATACATAACCGTCACCTTCCTATCCTTATATTATAATCTTTTGTCATACACAACAGCCACCTTCCTATCCTTATATTATAATATTTTGTCATACACAACCGCCACCTTCCTATCCTTATATTATAATCTTTTGTCATACACAACCGCCACCTTCCTATCCTTATATTATAATATTTTGTCATACAAAACCGCCACCTTCCTATCCTTATATTATAATCTTTTGTCACACACAACCGCCACCTTCCTATCCTTATATTATAATCTTTTTTGTGATATGTTTAACTTTTCAATAATAGTGGTATCGTTTCCTGAGTTTATTTATTCATTTATTTTATACACTTTTTATATACAAGTTAAACTTAATAACATACAAAACTCAAAGAGAAATAAATATATACAGAATAAAAATAAGAAATTGACGGGCAACTGCGTGGTGGCTAGTCCCTTCACAAAATGGGTATTGTGGAGAATCTTGGCTATGTGTGTGATTTGGATGATGAAATTATAGACCATTTATTTTCTTTGATTATCCTTTGCGATATGGATTGGATTTACTATAAGCCATATCTAAACCGCATCCAATAAATGTTGCGTTTATTCTTTCTTCGTGGAACTTTTCCATTTATAGATCGATTGTTAATGTTTTTAAGGTTAATCAGTTGAAACTTTTTTAAGCCAAATCAGACAATCTCTCTGGCCTTGTTGGTAAGACGCTTGTCTCCGACCCGGAGGTTGCGGGTTCGATTGTCGTTGGTACCCAGATTTTTTAAAAAGGATTCCAGTCTGGTTTTCACTTAAATCCTCTTAAACATCTTTCTGGTTGGTTGGAAGATATTGCCACATGGTAATAAGCTCACCAGGTTATACTGTATACAACGAAAGTGTAATACAATACGATACAAAACATGAAATTGTCTAGAATTGATATTTTTTTAAATTCGTTTTATTATATTTAACATACTCATATAATTGCAGTGACATTGATTTGGTGGCCCAAATCATCCTAGTTTGGGAGGATTGCCTATTATAAAAATTAAAAAATATAAGAAATAATTGTGAGGCCGAAATAACCAACTCGCATTTCTAAGATTTTTTTACTTATTTGTCATGAGCGTGGGGCCTCCTAAGTACGTGGATAGGCGAGGCTGTACCCTTTGCACCTACCTCATGACAGCCCTGATGTGGCCTCTCCACGTGTAATAAGTAGTATTGCCAACTGTGCTATGACGAACCGCGAATTCCGTGCCTACTTCTGTGGATCTAAATCCGAAGGCTCGATAACTGGAGCCGAGGACAGTATTGTATTCCGGCCACACTCTTCAATATTCCGAGTTATCTATTCAGATATGTTAAAGGATACCAATAATAATTACTTAGCGCGATATAAACTGTGTAACAGATACTGACTGACGAGTTAATTTAAAAACATTAAAAGGTTGCTCTACAAAAGGTGTGAAATGATCTGACATTTTGTTATGATCACCGGGCGTGAAAAGTAAATGAAATGGATTAGCGTTGATAATTAGGAAACTGTCGTTCCCGGTTCAAATCACGCGTATAATCATGAGGGACGGCCTTATTAATTTCATCATGTTTGGCTGCAAGTGCGGCTGGCCTGTCTAATGGCGGCTCATTTTAAGCCGCGTGAGTTTTTCTAACGTGAACAGATATTCAAAACAAATTATACATCTTGTAATTTATTTCGTCAACAAATAAATATAATAAAATCCTTTTGGTTGATGAAAGTTAGAAAAAAGCGGAAATTTATTAAGATTAAGTTGCTTTTGGCGGTGTTAATTTTCATAGTGCGTTAAAAAAATATTTAGAAATAAAACAACATTACGTGTCCACAAATAAAAATTAAATTGATGTTAAAAAAATATTGAATTAAGAAAAAAGACATTAAAAATCTTTGATATGTGCATGCGTATCATCACGTCGTGTCCCTTGTGAGGTAGGCAGAGAGAACATATTTTTGAATGCAAGCACACAACTTTCGCTTCCTCCACATTCATACATCTTGTCATTCGCAATCTTCTATTATTCATACTTTACTTTTTTCAAAATCTGATTCATTTCCTCCAATCATTAAAAATCTTTGATATATGCACGCGTATCATCACGTCGTGTCCCTTGTGAGGTAGGCAGAGATAACATATTTTTGAATGCAAGCACACAACTTTCGCTTCCTCCACATTCATACATCTTGTCATTCGCAATCTTCTATTATTCATACTTTACTTTTTTCAAAATCTGATTCATTTCCTCCAATCAAGTTTTCCTCGAGTTTACTCCTCTACATAATATAAAATATTTAAGTTTAAATAAATTTTTGAGTATTCAAAGATTCATTTGAAATTGTCTTCAAACATTTATGTGATAATTATATCCACTACCTAAAATATTATTGTACAGCACCTGTACTAAGACTGTAAAATAGGTGGATGACTGCCGCTCAATACTCGTAGATTCCGGTTTACTTCTTGCGTTTTCGGTGAAAAGTAGTAGGGTGAAAAGATTCCTCTTTAGCAGGTAGAAGTTTGTCGTAAATAAAACACAGTAGACGTTCCAGAAACTGAGAATGTATTTTGCCCTTTACTTAATAATTTCTACTCGGAGTCTCGGTCCGCTCATTTTTAATTTCTTATGTGTATCCCTTCGCTCATCGTAAACCCTTTTATTCGCCCGTGTATGCCGTCGCGGCTTACCAGATACTTTCTAGACACCATGTATACCGCGCGTTTTCTACATGCATGGGTTGTTTGATTATTTATAGTGACTATTGCGAAGGTGATGTATAAGGAACATTTCATTACAATAGATACAATTATTACAATTTTTTTCTCTTCAATATTTACACAGCAATTACAAATAAAATCATATATTTTAGGTGACGCATACGTCCGATACAATTATAATAAAAAAATTAAGTTTGTTTCATAGTATAATAACTTCCACCTAGAACGACCTACTATATGACCTCGTTAGTAAGAATTTTTACCTGGGTGTTGCGGGTTTGTGTCATGTTGATACCAATTTTAAAAAAATGGTTCCATTTAAGGTTTTCACTTAAGGCCCCTTTAACATATTTCTAGTTTGTTGAAAGATATTGCCACATGACACATTCAATTTAAAAATTGTAATTAGGAAAATCAAAATAATTTATAAAACGTCATGTAATATAAAACAATATCCAAAACACAACACAGAATTGATTTGTTAGCATTTTTCTTTTAAAAGATTAAGCGAAGTTATCAATTTTAGGAACTAAACGACTCATCTGGATTATTTTATAGGAAAATAAAATACAACTTTCATTACAGTTCTAAGCAAAAACATCAATCGGATTAAGGCATTTATCTATTTTTTTATTATTTTTTCAACCTGGCGAAAAAGATGTTTTTATAGGCCCTAAGTGTTAACCAGACTGGCTGGAATCCTGTTTAAAAAAATCTGGGTTCCAGCGGGGATCGAACCCGCAATCTCCGGATCGGCAGACAAGTGTCTTACCACCAGGCCACGGAGGTCGTCTATATTTTTTTACAAAAATATGTAACACTTTTTTAGAAATTAATATTGTGAAATCGGTTTTGTTCACACACAAAATTGATAAAATGCCGGTTTTGAGTTGAAGAACTGGATGTATGGAGAAATTTTAATCGAAGTGATGTTTTTTATACAATTATAACAAAACTAGTTGCAACTCGTGAAATATTCACGGAAGTAAAAATTCAAAATTCAATTCTCGTATTCTTTCTTTGGCGACAACCATCGTATGGGTTTTGGCCTATTTATACTATGATCTTATTATTCCTAAAAAGGAACCTTTTTTAAATTTTAAATATCGTTAAAATAAGCAATGGGTAAGTTGGAAACGAAATAAATTATTTACATTAGTTAAAATTATTATTATCCTTACTAGAATTATATTTTTTATAAAGATTAAAATATATTTTTATATCATATTATAATAGTGGCAAACAATATTACTAAAAAGAAGTTGCAAAATGATTTCAGAAAAATAAAATTTATCTGAAAAAGATAAGAGAGATCACAGACTTATACTAAGTGGAAAATTAACGTGTTTCAAGAGATATTTATATACTCGTAATACATTGTAAAAACTGTGAACTGACAGATTTGTCAACGATACACGTTGATAAATTCTAATGAACGTTTTTCTTAAATTCTAATTTTTAACTGTTGGTGAAAATTGCGGAAAAATTCATGTGACACAAAGTATGGTATTACTTTTGTGACGTCAGCAATCTAGAGAGCATCTAGAAATTTATAAGTATTACAATTAAGGCTGATGTTATATGGATGCAAAACTTTAACCATGACAGTAAAGCAGTACAGAGTCAGGCCTGTTGAAAATGAAGGTATGTATTTTACAGGGAACTTTAATCAAAATATTAGATAAAGAATAATATAATTCAATTATATGGCTCATCGGTCGCGCTCCAGTTTCAAACAATCATATTTTTAATTAGTTTTTTTATTCTTTTTAACATAAGATAATCCAAAAGTTATCTTTAAATTTTTGTATGGAAAATTGAACAGCAGATAAACTATCGAAGGAGGTGAACTTCATTTCGCAAATCAAGAGTCAATTATATCATTTTATTGATAGAGATTGTGCTGATCTAAGATTAGGAGATCAACTGTGTGCTTTCGAGATCAGGGATTAATAGTTGATTGGCCTCGCATCGGACGACTGCGTACTATTCAACTAATGATAATATTCAAAGAGTACAAGAGAGCATTGCATTATCAAGCAACCTTCAGCTCAGTTCGGAATGTGTCGAACGACATTACAACGAATCTTAAGAAACAATTTGTACTTATTGCCGTATAAAATTCAGTTGCTGTAATAATGTAATTCACGAGATCCACAACAACGCCTTAAATAAGAGCATAGGAGCGCACCTTAGGGGTCACCTTGTATACCCGTAGAAATAATACAACATAGTGACAATCTCAGTCGTCTTGTTGCTAAGACGTTTGCCTTCTACCAAACGGTTTCGGATTCGATTCCCGATATAACTCAGAAAGTATCGCATTCTGGTATATTAAGTTAGCAGAATTATTTTTAACTTCTAGTGTGCGGTAGTATTCTCAACACATAAGACGGTTAACTGTGAGCAGTGTAACTACTTCAGTGGTTCTAAAACCAAAGACTCGATTAAATATCGAGTTGAGCATTAATACCACACGAATGAGTGAATAAAACGTAGAAGTCATTGAAGCTACGAGTAATATTATATTTGTTAAGAAATTGTGCAGGTTTCCCGGGGATTCCATCTAATATCATTTTAAGACTTTATTTTATCTGAATTTACGTTTGTCTGTAGCTGTAAAGAATAAATCTGCCCATCATCCCTGTAGCAGACTGAGCTCAGGGACAGGATCTTAATTATGAGGTCTGTACAATATTTCTGTCTACGGCCATATGAGAAGCCTTGCACAGAATGGAGTTAGTAATGTCCTTGATCTAGTCTGTCCAATGCAAGGGAGCGCGGCTTCTCGATCTTCTACCAGAACATTACCCAGCTCAGACTTGTATCATCGTGTCTCAATGTGTATCCGAATAAACGCAATACTCTCTGTTGAAAGATTGTGGATAGGCGAGTACTTATGCAGAGTTCCACTAACATATACTCCTTTGGTCTTCTTTCCGTTTAAGATATTCGCAGCATTTGTCTTCAGCAACACATCTCGAACACGACGATCCTCATTTTGTCGATATATTTTATTGTCCACGTTTTTGCTACATATACAAATAGAGAAAACCAATGCTTTGACTAGTCTCATTTTAATCTTTCTAAATATTTATGTCTTACTATATTTTGACTATACTTGTCATTGCGTTCTTCGCCATTCCCACTCTGTGCTTTATCTCTGTAGTGGAGTTGCTAGAGCTAGTTACAGTAGGGCTAAGGTACACAAATTCGCCCTAATCAAATGCTTGTAAGGAAACCATTGAGGTATAGTTGATGTGTTCAGTTGACAATCATAAGTTTGGTTTCGATGCGATTTATTTCCAAACCCAATTTTCCGCTTTATTTTTCAAATCTGTCGAATAGTTAATCGCTGGCTGCGAGAATAATAGTATCATCACCTTATATTAGCTATTTTCCTAAATTCTACTGTAATTCCCCTTTCTCCACCCCTCAAGTGCCCCCTGCATTATGTATTCACCATAGATGTTGAAAAGGTCTAGATACAGTGTACATCCCTGTCGCATCCCCTTCTATATCCTAAACTAATTCATAGTGAGGTTGCCCTGTTTGGCAGTTGCTGCGTTTGTCTCGTGGAGATTTACATTTTTGGTTATGATAAAAATATTTATAAAGTAAAAAAATATGACCGATTCCGTAGTAACTTTAAATTATTCAGGATGTTGTTCACACACCTAAGTACATATTTAAAAAATCAAAGATAAAGTTATATACATGGTACTCAACTGTCAACCATTTGGATCCATGTTTCACTTTATTAAAATTTAATGCTTCTAGTTATTAGTTTTGCATGCTTCCATAGAATACTTCAAGTCATCAAGGGCCACCAAGTTATTGAAAATCTTTAAGCTGGTAGAAAATGTTATCAATACCTCTAATAAAAAAAATGCGTTTGAGAAACTTCCGTCAATACTTTATTAGTAGTACAGGCTGCTGTATTTACTCATTCCTCGAACAGTCATACTACAGTACGCCAAATATCCCACGCGGGCATATGATCCGAACGGAACTTTATATTCTGAGCCTCTTTCAAGTACCATGATTCAGAACCGGAGAATAGCTCCGGAATTTTCCATGTGTTAAATAAACAACATTTGTTGCTCACTGAGTATAGCTGGATGGCCCACGCAGAAGGCATACTTTTGAAGATAATTAATATCTGTAGATCCAGGCAAACCTCTGATTCTCTTTTAATTTCGCTGGTTGTGCGAATTTAAACAAAGATATTCTCGCATTCAAAAACATGCGGAATAAAGAAGACGGATTAGATAGTAACAACAATAATAATAATAAAATAACAATTACTATATATAGAACCTTGTAGAGAGCAAACTTTCCTCAAGGGCGCATCGACTCGGGACTCGAATCTGCTATTATCGACAGATTAAAAATATTACAAAATAAATACATACATAAGTTGAGTTTTTGAAAGGAAGGTGGTGGTTGCTGTCATTAGATTAGGTACTTCCCCGTATTTTTATATGTTTGGAAAAAAATGTTTGGTAAGAAAGCCCCGGAAAACGGTGAACTACAAAAAAACCTTTCTAGATCTTCCGAAATATGAAAGTAACACATTCGGCTTTGAATGTAGTGTATTTTATATGTGTAGTGTTTGTATACAATCATACATTTTGATGAGATCTCCCAAAAAGAGTTGTCTTCAAATATTTCTTAAAGCTGCACACCCCACCCATATCCCTAACACTAAGAGGCAGTCATTCTACGCTAGACCTGCAATGGAAAAAACTCTATTATAATACCCTGCCCTATTGAATTTCTTCGGAATAAGATATACGAGTATATGAAGATCAAATCGACCTTAAAGTTCTACTCCAAGTATTCTGCAAAAACCGAAATATATCTATTTCGCGGCTTTCTAGAGGTTGTACATTTGATTCTTGAGCAGGCCCTGTTTAGGGATTTCATCGAGGTTCCTTTTCACTATATTCGTATAATTTATACCATTGTCATCGGAGGATTAGTAACTTGTGACTTTTGCGAATGAAGCCATTGTCTATTAATAAGGTTTTTTCGTTATATACCTCCAGGCTTTAAAGTTTTCTTCATAATTTGTATATATCAGGAATTCGAGTTTAGAGAATAAAAATGCACTTTTAAGTTTGTCAATTATTAAAGAGTTTGTGGGAACAAGGGTTTAAAACCCCCATTTGATTAATAACTGGCATAAACTTTTGAAACAATAGATTATGCAAGAGAAGCTGCTACGTATGATAATGGTATTAATTTGAGCAATGATAAATTCGTATGTGTAAACACGTACTCCTTGACAGCTGCAAAAGATGGAGTCTAAGCCAAAAATAAAATGCTTCATGTTTTGAACTGTTGAATAGCTGCCAAAACGTTCGAGAGAACTGGCCAGCTATTAGTCCAACAGGGTCAGGGCGAGGCGCGCGCCGCGGCTGGGCAACATCACCAGGATGCCGGGACCGGGGCGCCGCTCGCTCTTCTGGAATCACCATTAGGAAATTAATTAATGACGCATGAAACCCCTTGGTCACTCAAATGCATTGATGCTCTTTCCTCTTGTACACCGTACTTCGAAGCTTCTAGTAACCACGAGCCTCTCTAAACTGTCTCCTTGGCTACGTGCAATGTGTCAATATTGTTGAAAATCTGTGGGCGACATCAATCCTTAGAGAATGGAGATATTAGTTCGCCATGCCATCCATCGAATTCACACTTTTCCAGCATCACATTTCAAATGCGTCTATTCTACGTCTCCCGCTTATTTTCAGAGTTCAAGTCTCCGCGTCGTACATAAATATTGCAAAGACAAAATACTTAACTAAACGCATTTTCGTTGTGATGGTGGTTATGCTGCTCATCCATATTTTTTCCAGCTTTGGTTTTTGACCTGTTGATTTCTTGCCCCAGAAGCATGATTGCGTATTCCACCTTTTGAACGACCTTGGCCAGTTCTTCTGATATGGCAATTGAATTAATCTACATATCTCCGATTTAGAAAGCTTTTTTTCACCAATAGCAATTCCGCTGTCCCAGTTTCCCAAGGTAAACAAATCCGAAAAGAGGATTCAACCTTAACGTACGCCCTTTTGCACTTTAAACTTCCAAACTTTGTTGCATACATCCTGAAATGTTTTGGTGTCGTTTCCCCCCTAACGTTTGATAAATTATATCGTTATGCAGTAGTTTCCTGGTGATTTATAGTTTTTGAGTTTGTTTATGACATCCTCGACTTTAGATTGCAGAATACATGGTTTTCGATTGTTCGACCTGAATACACCGATCGAAGTTCCATACTCTTTGTACGATTCTGCACAGTACACTCTCCATGTTATAACAATGTTTAGGCTGTGATAAATCACATAGTTAATGGATTTTAAATCAAAAAGCGATCTCTTAAGCCAATCGGTGGAATTATTGAGTTGACTCCAGACGATACATACATACATACCATCACGTCATTTGCCTACAGAACGCCAGACTTTCATATCTCGATACACAACTTTCACTTCTTCCAAATCCATACATCTCATACAAATCAAATGATTTTTCTGACTTTTACATTTGCTTCTTTCAGAATATCATTCACTCGATCCAACCATATTTACATTGGTCTTTCTCTCACACGCCTTCCAGTCACATCTGCATTGTACGAGTATATGTGTTTTGTTTATCTTTCTTCATTTATTCGGTCTACATGCTCAAACCATCTCAACGTACTCTTCTTCATCTTACTTAACATATTAAGTTCACATTCATCCCCTATCACTTCATTCCGTATTCTGTCATACATTGTTATTCCATGTATTCTTCGCAATGCTTCTCTACAGCATTTATTCGGCTCCTTTCAGTATTTTTCCACGTCTACGTTTCACTTACATACATCAAAGTTGGCACCAAAATACTATTGTGGGCTATCATCTTAGCAGATTTTGATACTGTCCGGTTTCAGTACATATTTTTAGTACCCCATTGACTTCATCTGACAAAATAATACCCAAATAGCAGAATTCTTCAACTAACTAACATATATCTTTCATTGTTAACCCATATATTGCAATTACTTTTCCTTCCGTACTTTTTTATAACCATGACTTTGATTTTTGCAACATTAATTCTCGAATCTTTCTCTTCGCATCTCTCATACAATTTACATATCAAATTCAGTAATTCATCCTCATTCTCCGCTAGTACCACCTATTTCATCAGCATATAGCAACCGCATTCATTTTCATTCGACATTGGCATGATCTCCAATGCTTTCTGTAGTTTCTTCACACATTAATCTATGTAAATATTAAACAATCAGGGTAACATAACGTATCTTTGCTTTACCCTTTTTGAAATATAAATCACTCAGCCAAAGCACAGTTCATTCTGGTGCATGCTCTACTTACGGCATATAATGACACAACACCAAGTATTAATTAATATTTAACATCATATTCATTCAACATTTTCCATGGCTTGCATCTTATCATGCGGTCATACGTTTTTTCCAATGATTGAACAAAATTGTCCTACTAGGTATTTTGACTTTCAGAACATTGAAATTATTTCTGGGTGACAGAAATTCTCAATACAGCGATAAGCACAATACAAAAAATATTTTTATTACATAAAAATAAAATACATTAAGTAATTGTAACTGTCTCTGATCGATGATTTAATCGATGAAAATATAGTCCAGAAATACTCGCGTATGCCTATTGCATTCAAGATAAACTGGAAGAATCCACAAAATATTGTAGACATTGATGTAGGCGCCCAGATTTCGTGTTACGTTGAATAATTGAGAAAAATGCCGATTTATTCCTGGTCGGTAAAATAATATAATTTTTAAATACTCGTAGATATATAATTATTGTTTACTACCAAATAGAGAAAACTCAACTACTAGACATACTCGTATATTATAAAGGAAGGAAATGCAATGTACTATAGATTCTCTCATGTCTCTCAATTCTTTTCCATCTTATTCCTCTAAAAATGTACATTTTTTTAGAAATCTTAAAATTAGAGAAGCACGAGGTCATCACCATCACGCCATGTCTCTATTAGGGTAGGCAGAGGAAACAGATCTCCACTTCATTCTATCCTGGCGTATATGTTTCGTATCTGTCATGATACACTTATTATACAAAAAATCATTCTTCGTTCTTTTAAAATTTGATTATATTTGTCGTGCCATATTTTTCTACATCTTTTCGAACTCATGATAACTTCAATACCATTTGTGAAGATTATTTTTGTAAATCTTTCAGCATTTATTCTTTCTACGCGCGAATAATAAACTGAATGCTCCACCCTTCATCAAAGCAGTGATTCTTAACCGGGGCGCCAGCGCCCCTTTGTGGGCGTTTTAGAGGTCTAGTTTTAGGGGGCGCTGCAGGAGTTCGAGTGGGCGTTGTGTCGATATAGAAAAATAAGGTATGTTGAGATTGTATTTAACTAAACTTGAACCTAATATTACGAAATTGGCGCAATCACATGAGGCTCAAAGGATCTCATTAACATTTTTTAATAAAAATTTCATATTTCATATTGAATTATTTACTTTTTTTATTGAAATAATATTATAATTGTTGTATGTTATGTTAATATGACATAAAAGACAATAAATATATAACGTTTATAAAAATAATCACGTGTTTTATTTCTCATATTTTTTTTATTTGTAGTAGGAAATCAATTGTATAAAATACATACATAGAGAAAAATGTAAATTTTAAATTTCTTCTTTTTTATGGGGGGGGGGGGGGGGGGGGGGGGGGGCTGGATAATTTCACTGTGGTAAAGGGGGCGATTCTTTCAATACGGTTAAACATTGATCTAAAGCAATGCATCTTCTTTCAATCCGCATTATTTCCTGGTGTAGTCATTTCTTATTCTGTCATACATTGTTAATTTACACTTTTTAGTCACGTTCAAGCATCGCTTGCATATCCCAATATTGGGAACAATATTATATTATGAGCAGCCAGTTTTGCTTCTCCTGAAATTATCTGATCCGTAAACACATTATAAATATAACCCATCATTCACTTTATTGCCTGCTGCTTCTGTTCTGAGGTACGAGGTCTTAACTTAAATACGTATTTTCAAGAATGAAAAAAGGCATATATAAAATTCTTTTAGAAATATTGAAAACTTCTCTGACGCTTTTAAAATTATACTCGTAATCATGAACTCCGAGCCAGGCTATGCCTTTTATCTTCCGTTTGTCAAGTATTTTACAGTATTATCGTAGATTCCGATCGTAATAATTACCTCAAAGCATGGCTTGCGTTCAATCTTTCGTTTGACACTGTTATCGTTAATTACAATCATAATCACGAACCAGGCTAAAACTTAAATCAGGCCATGCCTTTATCTTCCATTTGTCAAGTATTTGACAGTATTATTGTAGATTACGATCGTAATAATGAACCTCAAAGCAGTATTATTGTAGATTACGATCATAATAATGAACCTCAAAGCAGGGCATGCCTTTATCTTCCATTTGTCAAGTATTTGACAGTATTATTGTAGATTACGATCGTAATAATGAACCTCAAAGCAGGCCGTGCCTTTAATCTTCCGTTTGTCAAGAGTTTGACAGTATTATCGTAGATTACAATCGTAATCATGAATCCCAAGCCAGGCCATGCCTTTTATCTTCCATTTGTTAAGTATTATTGTAGATTACAATCGAAATAAAAAAACCCCAAGCCAGGTCATGCCTTTTTTCTTCCATAGTATTCAACAGAATTATCGATGATTACGATCGTAAAAATGAACCTCAAGGCAGGCCGTATTTTTAATTTTTCGTCTGTCAAATGTTTGGCAGTAATATCGTAGATTACAATCGTAATCATGATTCCCAAGCCAGGTCATGCCTTTAATCTTCCGTTTGTCAAATGTTTGACAGTATTGTCGTAGATTACAATCGTAATCAAGAACCCCATGCCTTTTTTCTTCAATTTGTAAAGTATTTAACAGAATTATTTAACTTCAATTTTGTCAAGTATTTAACAGAAGATGATCACGATCGTAAAAATGATCCTCAAGGCCGGCCGTATCTTCTTTCGTTTGTCAAGTATTTGGCAGTGTTATCGTAGATTACAATCGTAATCATGAATCCCAAGCCAGGCTATGCCTTTTATATTCAGTTAGGCAAGTATTTAACAGAATTGTCGATGATTACGATCATAATAATGAACCACGAGGCAGGTCGTGTCTTTAATCTTTCGTCTGTCAGTATTATCGTAGATTACAATCGTAACCAAAAATTTCAAGCCAGACTATGTCTTTTATCTTCGGTTTGTCAAGTGTTTGACATTGTTATCGTTGATTACAATCATAATCATGAATCGCAAACTAGGCCATGCCTTTTATCTTTTGTCAAGAGTTGGACAGTATTATCGTAGATTACAATCGTAACCATGAATACACAGAAAGGCAATGCATTTTATCTTTCGTTTGTCAAGTATTTGATAGTGTTAACGTAGATTACAATCATAATCAAGAACCCCAAGCAAGATCATGCCTTTTATCTCCCATAGTATTTAACAAATTATCGATGATTACGACTGTAAAAATGAACCTCAAGGCAGGCTGTTTTTAATTTTTCGTCTGTCAAATGTTTGACAGTAATATCGTAGATTACAATCGTAATCAAGACTCCCGTTTATCAAGTGGACAGTAACATATAATCGTAATCATGAATCCTAAGCCAGGTAATGCCTTTTACCTTCGGTTTGTCAAGTGTTTGATAGTATTAACGTAGATTACAATGGTAATCATGAACCCTAACGCCAGGTCATGTCTTTTATCTTCCGTTTGTCAAGTATTTGACTAGCTGATATGTTTCTTTAAATTATTGGCATAATAAATTTGGGTTTGATTAAGGAAGACCATACTTGCTGATGTGCTACAGTTTGCTCTCAATTAACAAAGACACGGGCATGCATTTCCTTCCACAGAATGGACTGATTGATTATCTTCTTTGATCATGAGAGATTGCTTATTATCGTCACTGGGAATATCTAGAGAACATATTACAGCAGAAAAATAAAACAATACATTCAGTCACCAATTTATATTTATTGAAAATATTACACCACCTCACATGCGACAAATATTAAGTATGTGTATCATATTAACAATCTTATTACTATTTAAAATCACCATGTTTTACAGTAAACGTTACATTTAAGTAATAATGCACTCAATGTAATTTACATGCTTCAATACAAATATATAAATTCATTTACAATTTGCTGACTAGTTAAATTGTTACAAGCAACTAATTAATTGCAAATATATTCAAAACAGTTATTGCAACATTCAGAGATTATTAATTTCAGATATTAAAAACAATAAAACTGCATCCCTCTAAAACTACAGATTATCTCGATTTTCACTCATTTAAAGCAGGTGTTGAAAAAAAGATCTGAAAAGTTGCATCTCATATAGTGCGTCGATTTTTTTGTTAAAAAAAACAATTTACACACAAAATATAAATTTTGTAATTACAAACCAATTAATTTATATAACATGAGTGAATAGAAAATTATGCCCAACTTATTTTTCTAAGCAACAGAATGCAAAAATATTATTATTATGAAAAATTGTTATTGGATAGACTATGCTTATGTTTTTGTGTGTTTACTATACAAGTAATATTGTTCCAAGAAATATGATACCAGTTAGACCTAAGCATTACTTAAGTAACAAATCAAGATCAGTCCAGCTGAATCGAGCCACGGAATGAGATATAGAAACACGTGTAGCAGTGTGTAATTAGTGGGATGTAATTAACACAAACATTTTAAGGGGAGTATTTTATATAATACTTATTTAATACCTTTTCATGAGAATAAAACTTTAATAGAGATGTGGATGAAGAGGAATCGTTAAAGGATATGGTCGTCACAATGTTTAGTAATTAACAATACAAATCTTCATGCGGAGATTCATTGTCAATTTATTATCAGGGGGCTAACAAAAAGTTAAGAGTGCAACACACATCTGACTTTATAACATTATTATAAAATGGATTTATATCCAGAAGCTTGATTGACCAGTCATTTAAAATTTAGAGAAAAAAAACATATTTATCAATAGTGATACTTGTTAATATTACAATGGACAAATATGCTTCAATTATTGAGTATTTCACTTTGTATTATATATATATATATATATATATATATATATATATATATATATATATATATATATATATATATATATATACATATACATATACATATACATATACATATACATATACATATACATATACATATACATATACATATACATATACATATACATATACATATACATATACATATACATATACATATACATATACATATACATATACATATACATATACATATACATATACATATACATATACATATACATATACATATACATATACATATACATATACATATACATATACATATACATATACATATACATATACATATACATATACATATACATATACATATATATATATATATATATATATATATATATATATATATATATATATATATATATATATATATATATATATATATATATATATATATATATATATATATATATATATATATATATATATATATATATATATATATATATATATATATATATATATATATATGTTGTTGAAAAAAAAAAACATTACATCAAGTATGATTATATTTATTGGGTGTACAAATAAGTCACCGCCGTTTGACAAAAGTTGGCGCCACCAGTAAGTTATGGTTAAAATTGTCAGATGTAAAATGTCATTATCGTAAGGTTGGACGTCTGTCAACAACATGACCTTGAAATATTAGTGAATTTTTATCAGTATAACATATTTTTTTGTGTTCGAAAATGTCAAGTTTTGAGCCGAATAAGCGTCATTTGCGGGAACTTTTGATTTACTTCTTCAATTTGAAGAAATCTGCAGCTGAGGCGCATCGATTGCTTGTAGAAGCATATGGTGAGGCTGCCTTAAGTGAGAGAAGTTGTCGTGAGTGGTTTCAAAAGTTTAAGAACGGTGAATTTGACATCGAAGACAAAGAACGTAGCGGAAGGCCGAAAGTGTACGAAGACGCGGAATTGGAAGTATTATTGGATCAAGATTCGTGCCAAACGCAAGAAGAACTTGCACTTACATTAGGAGTGACTCAACAAGCAATTTCACATGGGTTGAAATCATTGGGAATGATTCAAAAACAAAGAAATTGGGATTCATATGAACTGACACGGAGAAACTTTGAATGCCAATTTTCCACATGTGAAATGCTGCTTATCAGGCATAAACGAAAGGGTTTTCTGCACCATATAGTCACTGGTGATGAAAAATGCATCCATTATGATAATCCAAAAAGGAAGAAATCATGGGGATACCCTGGTCATGCTTCAACATCTACGGCTAAGCCAAATATTCATGGAAAAAAACTCTTGTTGTGTATTTGGTGGGATCAGCTTGGTGTCGTGTATTATGAGTTGCTCAAACCGAATGAAACCATTGCTGGGGCTGTCTACCGAACATAATTGATGAGATTGAGTCGAGCACTCCAGGAAAAGCGCGCCCACTACTACGCCAGACACGACAAAATTATTCTCCTGCATGATAATGCTAGTCCACATGTTGCGGCACCGGTCAAAACCTATTTGGAAACACTCAATTGAGAAGTTTTACCCCACCCGCTGTATTCACCAGACATTGCTCCTTCTGATTACCACTTGTTTTGATCGATGACGCATGGCCTGTCTGAGCAGCACTTCACATCATATGAAGATACCAAAAATTGAGTCGATTCGTGGATAGCCTCAAAAGATGATGATGATGACTGACGCGGTATTCGTATGCTGACAGAAAGATGGGGAAAAGTAGTGGCAAGCGATGGGTACTACTTCGAATAAAACATGAGGTTCCGTTCTTTCACAATAAATGCCCATTTTTTTATAAAAAACGGCGGAAACTTATTTGTACACCTAATATTTATTATTTTACAAGTGATAAAAACTCACCACAAACTAATTTCTAGCCAAAAAATATTTCTTTTAAATATATATAAAAGTATTTAAAACTTCAGTAATGGATATTTTTTCAAGTTTCTCGTATAAGTAAATAAAGAGATTAAACCACAATTAAGAATTAGAGATTAATCTTAAGATATTAAAGAAAATTTACTTGAATAGTATTTTGAAAAGTAAAACAAATATATTGAACAATGTAGATCTACAACTAATTGAATATATTTCTTTTGGCTAACTTTTGTTTAAACTTCAAAGTATTTATTTATAAAGATATCAAAATAAATGCAGGTATACACACCAAATTCACTTGAAAAGTACTGTTGTACAAAAAACATTTCAATTTTAGCAATTGAATCATGTTATTAAAATTTGTCATAATTATTATTCAATTAAAATTAAAACTATTTTATTACTTTACCGTTTTAATTTTATTGTTAAATTGTGCGTAAAGTATTTATTTGAGTCTAAATAACTATGCGAAGATAAAAGAAACGTACATTATCCAACAGCATAATGTTACTCACAGTGCACAATTGATTTGAAGGTGTTGATCAAACAACTTTATTAGAATCCATCATTAATCAAATAACACTTAAAAGCATTATAATTGATTTTGATTGTTTATTTAAATGTATAACTTCTTACAAAATGTTCTGTCTAAAAAGAAGAGCAAGTGGTCACAAACTTGGAAAATTAACAAGTAAATTTATTTTAAATTAGAATATTCAAACCAATGATAACTCGAGTATAACATGAAATATACTAGTTGATGCAAAATGATTTTAACACGTTGACGTATTTGTGCGTAATGAGAGGAGAGCGCTGGGTGCCGATCACGCACTTACGCGTAATATCAGTATGTCACTTCTATTGGTCGGTCAGCCGCCGGCACCCGTCGTAGGTAGCGAGTTGTTTGTGCGTCGGCACTCAACATGTTAAGATAATACAGACAGTCCTCAAATTTGGCATATAATTGGTTCCAAAAATGTACACGAAAGTTGAATGTATTAAGTAATATAAAAAAAAGGGAAAGCTATGATTTAAAACATTTCTTTTACAATAGATATATACTCACACGTATAATATTCATAAAAAAAAAAAAACAAAACACTAGTTACTGAGACATATTCTTAATAAAATTAAGGAGGCGAATTAGTACTACTATCAGATGTTCTCTTTATACTGTAAAATTATCAAAAGATTTTCTGTTTTAGGACGATAATTTTACATCATGCTGCGAATAGCTTTTCATAATTGTGATATACGCTCTCCATCAGGAGTACATTCTTCCACGATATTCAAAATTTGTCAAGACGCATGAAGGTTTCATTCATATTCTTGACTGTTCAAGTCTTAACATAGGATTCTTCATTGTCAGTTTCTGTTTGTATCCTATTTACTTGTAGGTCAAATAGGTCTTTGTTTGAAGGTTTATTATTCAGTACATTGAAGATGTTAATGAGTTAATTGAAGTGAGATTCAATTAACTCATTAGATGTTAATGAATGTCAATGTACTGAATAACGATTTGCATGAAAAAATAATGTACGAAAGTGGAGGACTGCATATATACTCGTATGATTCTCTCAATGAATGCAAAATAAATACATCTAAGAGTATGGTGTAACAATACAACTATATTGAGGTGTAGTTTCAATATCTGATTAGTCCAATGACAACAAATAAAGCGGAAAATTTGCACATTGTTTTTTTTTTGTTTTGCCAAATGAGTTGTAATATTAATATTAACAAAAATATGTAAAAAAAATTCATTTATAAGGTGTAAAATAATCTACAAAATGTTGAAATTATAAATTTTAAAGATTTAAATGGAAAGAATATTTAGCCTAAAATGAATACATTTGAAATTTTGATATTGAAATCGAGTTATCATTGATGAGTAAATAGAAAAATTCATCAGCATGATAAACTTATTATTTTTATCTGGATACTCGACTCCATTTAATTTCAAATATTATTTATCGTAATTTGATATTTTCAAATGATCTAGTGGCTTTGAATTCATTGGACATGCCTGACTAAATCATTTAGGAGAAAAGTTATAATATTAAGGAGACAATTTAGATAAGAGGTTTAAGATTTCTAATATCTGTAGTTGTTAAATAAGAAACACACTGATTCAAAGAATAATATAGTAACTAACTTGGCTCGCAATAAAATAAATATATGATGATAAAAAACTGGAACAAACGGCATATTGTACACATCGTAGAGCAGGTTATAGTCATTTAAGTCAAAATCTTTACTTTGAAGTTAAAATAAAATAAAATACATTTTGTGTTCTTACGGAGCCCAATAAATATTATATTATTAATTATAATACAGTAATGTTTATTAAAAAAAAAACAAATTAAGCAAAAGTCATTAGATTTCAAGGATAAGAAATTTTTTGGGACATGCCTAAATACAACTAACAAATCTTTTTAGTGGTAAATAAATCTGTGCATTATTTGAATTTTAATTATATATGTATTGCTAATTGACATTGCTATTGCTAATTGAAAATTAATAATTATTAAAACTGTTTATAACCTTTGATTATGACTTGAATCAGATATGTGAATACAGTAGAACCTTGTTAATCTGAACTCTGTTAATCAAGACTTGTTATTTCAGACTAGTTATGAAATGTGTTTACACCTAATGAATACAAAAATTGAATTTTCAATATATATAAATATGTTATGAGTGGTTTTAGAATACTTTTTTTTTATGTTGCAAAATATTGATTTCTTGTATGTTGCTGTATTTTTATAATTTTGTTTTCTTTTATATGGAGTTTAAATTTAGTTACTTAACCCGTTGACAACCAAGCTCGAGAATCTCTCGGGCAAAATAATCATGCATTCCTTACCGTGACCGAGAAATTCTCGGGCTATGACAATGTTAAAATGTATATTTTTTTTCTGACTTACTTTGACATCTACCGTAAAACACTAATTGACATCTACCACAAAAACACTAAAGCTTAATGGTAAATTTTTAGTTAAGCAAGGATTTAAACAAAAAAATAAAGAAATTTGCAATACAAAGATTGATTTATTTACTTAATATTCAAAATAGCCGATAAATGGCGCTCATATACATTTCTTAAACTGGAAAAATTAAGTGAAAACGAGTTATATAATGTATTAGGCGAGTCAGGTTGTGGTGAATCTGAAGACAAAAGACTCTTCCATAGTGAGGATGAAGAACCAGTTTCAGACAAGGATGCTTCAGATTGGGAATATGAATCGGGTGAAGGGAACATTTCAACCACCGGGCCAAGTAATGAAGAAGTAGTCACTGTCCAGGATCCCACACTCGGCAGCTGGTGAATAATAAAATAATGAAAGGTCAGGGATCTCCGACACTCCTCTCAGGCTACAAGGAAGAAACTCCCACTTTATAAAAGCCGTGGCAATGCTGGTGAAAAAAAGTATGTTACCAGAAAATGTATGTAAGGCCAAACGCCTGAACAAGGAGTGTCTGTGGGAACGCAGGATATGCCAGGTCTCCCTACATAATGAAGATTGCTTCATTGATTTCCATTGTAAAAATGATTTTTCCAAATAATTGTGTTTTTTTATTTTATGTTTTTATTGCGTATTTTTTTCATATGCGAAGAAAAAAAATTACAAAATTATAATTGAATTTTAATTATTACTTAATTTTTGACTGCCTCCAGACAAGTTAATCAAAATATTTTTTTAAATCTCATATAAAAATATGAATTCAGCATTTTTGTTGAGTAAGTCTTTATTTTTCTCAAATCAGACTCCTGCGTGATTTCTTATGACATTTTTAAAGCATGATGTCATTTGACTAGAGAAATAGACAAAAACATGCTGGTTTGAGTGGTCAGTTTCAGTTTTAACATGGCGGTTGTCAAAGGGTTAAGTAAAACATAAAGCACCAAATTAAACGTTAATAGCTTTGTCAAATATTTTGTTTATCTACAGCATTCTCAAACTTTTTACAATTTTACTTTTAAATACTTACATGTTAAAGATAACATAGTCTTGTCTATTAACGCGGTTCTACTGTATTTGGTATTTTATTCACATGTCATTGAGTTATTCAACACCTATCACATTCTGTGAAACACCCTAACAATCAATCTCACATTCTCAACATTTTCCATTTAACTATTTTTTTTGAGAATTGTTCTATGTCACAATTAACATACATATTTCATTTATTTCCTATCAGTACTCCAATACAAAAACATTAATAGGAATTACTTTCCATTAAGGAATGACATAGGAGAGAATGATATTGATATTCAAAATTTTAAAACAAGGAGTAATGCAATATCAATTCCTTGTAAAGTTGTAAAGTATTGAAATGAGAGGGAAGATATGAAATTTATACTACAAGTAATAGAAAATGCGAGAATCAACAAAAATAATATAATTACATATACAATAGACAGAGGAATAAGCAATAAGAAATGGAAAGAATTGTAAAAATGTTAGTTTAATTATTGAAAGTGTTTAATGCTCGATGGATAGGAAGACAGATCAGTCGGAAGACCGGAGAAATATTTCTTATTCAGATCAGAGAGCACAATTGAGACAATTTTGACTTGACAATGCACTTCAAATAAATAAAGAATAATAATAAAACCATAAAATATCTTTATTCGGAAAAATAAGTGAGAAAAAATGAAATCTACGCTTATCCAGAAGTTGAAACCTATGACCAAATAATTTAATAAGTGTAAAGTGAGTGATTCACAAACTATTGAATATTCACTTTTTATTTTTTACTAGTAATATACTATTAGAAATAATATTCCTTTAAAAACTTTTCTGATGGTGATTTTTCATATACAAATAAAAATATATACTATATTGGGTTTATTGCTGTTTATAAAAATGTTTTAAGAACTAAATGTGATAACAAAATATGTCAAAAGATAACTAACAGCAAATTCATCTGAATGAATGTTATTGACATTTTAAAGCACTAAAATCAGGCAGAAATAATAAAAAAAAAACACAATTCAACTAGATTAACCCCCTGTGTTACAAAACACAATTCAACTAGATTAACCCCTGTGTTACAAAACAGTGTGATTAGTCTTTGGTAAAGTTTGATTAATTAATTCAATTAGTGATTAGACTCAAACAAATCCAAAACACAATGTCAATTTTATCTATAATTTTATCAAGGTCTGCTTTATAAGAGCTGAATTTTTGGAAATAAATTATATTATTACCAAGAAGTTTGATATTTTCAAGTGGGTGAGTAAAAAAAAAACATTAAAAATGTAGATGTAGAATAAAGTGGAATGTGACAAGAGTGCCAATTAAGATGGCAACTGTGGATAGTGAGATAATTTCTATGTCTAATTATTTGATGAGATAAAACATAACTAGCGCACCATTTAATCCTTATCATTATTTCAGCAAGTGTTTGCTTAACAGTGTTTATTAACCTTTTTTGAGCCAAGACCAAGATTAGCTAGGATATTAGTTATGGTTTCGCAAACCGAGTAAAGAATAATAAAATAACAAAGATAACTATTAAAATTATTTTTTTTTATACAGAGAAACTTACTTTTAGATGCGTAGTGGCACGAAAGGTTTTTAAAATGATCTTCATACATTTATTACATGTTTGTAATTATTAAAAAATATTATAATGTTGAAAATATTTTGTGACCCATTCAAAATAGCAACCGACTCATAGGTTAATATAGTGTTTGTTTATGCATGTATTAATGGAAATTAATATGTTAAAATGATCTTAGTTATCATTATCAATAGTACCAATAGGAAGAAAATAATCTAAAAATATGAATACATACTGATGAAAGATTATAATTTTTACAATATTTTGATGAGAATAAGCGATTCCAAGAAAAATATCAAAATTTTTGTAGCGAGCCAATCCAATACTTATCAAAAAAGTGAAATCTATCACACATCAAAAAAAAAAAGACAATTATTAAGTTATATACAAAGCTCAGAATATTATTGAAGAAGTTCGTACGAATTTGCTTTGGTTTTTGGTTAGAAATAAAATCTCAAGAAATTGTACAAAGAACAGGTTAAAACTTATTTTTGTAACATTACAATTTAGTTAAGAAAAAAAGTCTTTAAAATTTACTTATGAATCTAACTCTTTCTGCAGGCTTACAATTGTTAAACCATGCTGTGTTTAAAAAATGAAGCTTCTTAAAATTTAAAGATTCACAGGTGAGATCACATATTTTTTAAATTTATATGTATAAGAAATCTAAAAAAAATATGTACAACTTTTGAACTATGAATTTATTAAGCACAATTCTTAATAAAGCTAATATGTATAATTTTTAAATTAAAATTTCACATATTTAATATTAAATACAGGCGAATTTAAGCATCTGAATGCTAAACAGAGCCATTGTCATCAATATATGTACTAATTCTGCACATGTACTATATTGTTGCACACTGTTTAATGTTACACACATTCTATTTTGATATAGTATATGCGTTAAATAACCTATACTTCACTAAATTACTAACGAGTTAAAAACTAGATTTCTTTTCAAAGTGTAAAAGTATGTTTACAATACAATACGAACAGAACTTGATGAAGATGGCAGAATGGAATTTTGAAACTTCGATGGTTAGTAACAAATGTAATATTAATCCATTTGTATTGTAATGTTCACATCTTAAAATCTAAAATTGTTATGTATATATTCGAGTAATTAAGTTTATTGATGGAAAATGCATCGTTTTAAGTAACTTTACAGGCTCTGATTTCATGTTTTTCAGATTTTTGGCACAATTCATGTTCATTAGGCCGGGTCCCCCCCCACATGATTGTTAGTGTATTCATAAAATTCTCTCTTTTTCTCTTAAAAAATGGCCAACAAAGAAAGAAAAGGAACTTTGTAAGTTCACTTACAACCACACCGTGGGGCTTGGCCCTTAAAATGTTTCTTTTTTTTAATCTCATTTAAAATATTAACTTTAATTCAATACTTAAGATATGAATAATGTACAAAGAATTTTGAAAAGAAATATGTAAATATCAAGGAGAAAAGATAAAGAACATTATCATAAGTGTGTTAGCTTAAATTATCAGTTTTTGGTCATAAAGTCTTTTGAAAAGTAAATTCCCTCCATATTAACCTTTATTTGAAATTATTAAGGTTTTGACAAAAAAATATTTCAAGAAAATTAAATGATATATAAATTTCAAAAGTGCAATTTGTAAAACTTCAATAAAATGAGATTTATAATTGAGGAAATAATTATTAAAAAATATTAAGTTATCAGTTAAAATGAGGACGATAATACGATAATTTGGTCAAAAAAATACAAACACAATATTTGAGATTTTTATTTCAGTGAAGTGAAGTGAACCTATACATGCGACGCAAGTCAATGTAAAATTTGTAAAGATAAGTCATTTTACCATTATAAAAAGATCTTAATTGAGAAAAACATAAGTAATATGAATAAACATATACAGATAATGTAGTTACATTTAAAATGTCATCATTCAAACTGATTCCTATTCCACTTTAAATTGAGTATATGTAGGTCCAAGAATTTCACATATTTAAAAAATAATACTTTCTTATCAAGTTTTGTTCAAATTTTCTATATTGATGATTATAGTGAAACATGATCATTTACAGCAGATCTAAATTATGAGAGAATAACAGATTCATTAACATTCAACTTTCCATATTTACAATACTAAAACTTGTGTTGATCTAACAAACGACTTACAGCTATCAGATATTTTACTAATTATGTATATATATAACAATGTGAAGAGACATTATAGAAGGAAAAATATACCAAATTACATTCTAACAGATTACAATATTATTATTAAAACTACGTTTTGTTGATCTTTCCTCAAAAAATATAAACCCATTCTGACAGAAGAAAACAAACAGTAGTTTAAAAAACACAATTTATATGAATAGGATGACAAATCTCGGTAATCATAGCTTCAAAAATTTATATTAGTCAACTCATGGCAGAAAACTATATTATAGGAAGGTTCCTAGTATTTTTAATATCTTGATGTTGGTAGAAATTGATTTGTTACATTGTCCAAATGTTGGATTTATATACTGGTTTTCTATGGTAATTGAATTGTTGAAAGATTTTGACATTCAGAATCTAAAGCAGAAATCTGTCATTCAGGGTTAAATGTTGAAATAGTATTTTTTTTACTTCCTCAAATATATCAACCAAATTAATTAATTGGAAAACCGTTCACAAAAATTTGGTCTAAACCGGAAAAAAAGTTTACAAAAATTTGGTCAAGACCCTCTTTTTATTACACTTTTGATGTCAACAGTACAACTTGATGGGTTTATTGCCATGGGGCCACCTGTTCTAACCAACCAGAAAGATGTTAAAGAGGCCTTAAGTGAAAACCAGAATAGAACCCTTTTTAATAAAATTGGCAACCTTTAAGTTGGAGGACAGGCGTCTTACCAATTAGTCAATGGAGGTCGCCAAGCAAATCGACAAAAAAATATTTGAACATTTTTTTCAAATTGAAAAACATTCTAATAAATATATAGTCTAATTTGAACACCTAATTAACACTTCCCTTACTGTGATAAAGAATCACGCCAGTAACGTTGTTGGACTCGAAGAGTACAGTAAAAAATATATGTTTCAAATTAAAATTATGCAAAATCTGCTAGGTTATTTTTTGTTATTAGATATAAACATCATTTTATTATGTAATAAAATGTCGAATAATATAAAATAAGTGTAAGAAATGATAAAATAAGAGCTGAAACAGAGAGGCGACATTTCTATAAGAATATCATTTTTACGCTGCGTCGTTCGGTCTGCGCAACACTCAAATGCCCCTCTCCTGCGCATGCGTGATAAGAGATTTCCAACCTTTTAATTTTTTTTCATAAAATTATACAATAAAATGTAGTGTGTATTCTTTTGGCAATAAAAACATAATTCGAATTAAGACAATAAATAACATATAAACAAAATATAAAATGAATATATAAATTCAAAAATCAAGGTTTAAGGGCGAGAAATTTATATAAACAAACACGAAATTCAAATCAATAAAATATATGCAATTTGGAAAATATAAACACCACAGAAAATTTGAAAATAGGACAAATATATCATCATATAATCAAAGTTTAATCCTGTGGAGAAAGTTATCGCAATTGGGGCACGAAATAACTTTTGTTTCTATTCTACGTACTAAATACGCAGGTGTTTGACAAATATTGCAGAATAGCCTAGTTCTTTTTCTCGAATGTTTTTAGTAAAACCCACAATTTCCTCTTTTGAGGACCTCACGGGGTGCCAACAGGATATTATTTACTGAAGTTTCGGGTATTGACTCGCCACAATGTGTTAAAACTGTATTGAAAGCATCTTGTTGTTGGTTGTGATATTTGATGTTGCTATTTTTCCATTTTAGGATACTGGGATTTGCCAATTCCAAACTTAACTCTCTTATGAAATGTTTTTGGTGGAATTTATTATTTTGTTTCCACTCTGGATATTTCTCTATTCATAAGAGGTATGCATTCAATGCAGCCATATCTATAATTTCCATAAAAAGACGGAAAGGCCATCTTCTCGTTGACCTTGAGCAAGAGTAGTCATTTGGTCTCCCGTATCTACTCCAATTTTCGTATTATTATAATGATTTACAATTAGTGGCTTTTGTTTTTCTGAATAATCAATTTCTGCATCATTGAATTGAGTGGATAATAATACTACTTTACTTTTTGTGGTACACACGAAACAAGTATTTTATTTTCAGCTACTATGGATTGTTTTCTCTCTAGATGGTATAAATTCAAGTGAGATTTCTCTTTTATTTTTTCCAAGAGTGCCAGTTAGAGTTAAACATTGTAATAAAAGATCATCGGCTAATTTGATGGAGGTAATAAAAATATCTGTGGTTATCCCCCTGTTAGTGCCATACTGCGGTTAAACCATTTCCATAACTACTCAGTTACCTTGATTTATCTCTCTCTACGATTATTTATCATACCAGAATAAACCTGTAAATTTGTTGTAATATGCCGTCGCAGTCAGCAGCAACCCAGATTTTGATGCCATATTTACCAAGTTTAGACTTCATGTACACGCGAAATGAACAATTCCCTCTAAAGTTTGCCAAATGTTTGTCTACAGTTATATTCGTAGATGGAGAAAAATTGCTTTTGCACGTATCCACAAACATTTTTAAAATCCACTTAATTGGTTCTAATTTATCTGAAGAAACCTGATATCTCTCTTCTCGGTTTTCTTTATCATCAAAATGAATATAACTGTAAATATAGATGAATCTATCTCGAGACAGAGCTGCTGTGAAAAATCACTGGCAAAAGGAACTTTCACTTATCCACAATTCCCTCAAAGATAGCTTTCGTGTTCGATATCTGCCAGATGCGAGCAATATTCCAATGAATGCATATAACTTGTCTTTTGATATTGGTTGGTTCTTTTCTGAATGAATTCGATTTAAATGACGATTTGTTTCTTAACTATCACTTTTACCATCTCTTCATTTACAAACAGACAACACATATCTTTTATGGAACATACATTTATACTTGAATTTCTCAGTCCAGAATCTTTGGTGAGAATATTTGATGCCCGACACCTTAAAGATTGAGGTGGTAATGAACTCCATTCAAATCCATGTTTTGATGTAAATAATATTTCTTCATCTTCTTCACTGGCCTCCAAATCAGAATCTACTTCATCCTGTACCTCGACAAAATCTTCTGATTCTGATATGTTGCCTTAAATTCCAAATCGCTATCGATATTTCCCGCCATCTCAATTATTATTTTATTTTTGAAAATGAAATAATAAAGAAAAATGTAACAAATATACATTTATCATAAAAAGAGTAACGGTATAATAGAACATACCAGATAAAAAATAACAATAGAAAAAACATACCAGATAAAAATAGCAAAAAATAAAAAATAACAATCAGGATTATAAAACTGGTGATGAATCCTTGGAACGGGTGTAAAATATGAACTGTCAAAAACGAATGAGTCATACGGGGTGTTTGACATTTCGTCGATTATCGATTTAATATTATTCATTTCTGTTGATATTTATGAATGTTTTTATTTCGTAATGACATCATTCAAATCATAGAGGTTTCGATGAGGAATACATAAAGTATAAAGACCCTGCAATCAGTATATTTCGAGAAATTAAATTAAATATAAGTCCTGGTCACTCGCGTCCCATCAGATAGGCAAGGGTTAAAATAGATTTTCAATTATCAAATAAAACTCTAATGTACAATCTTCACCCCTATATACTCGTAACATCATTTTGAATAATTTTTCAAGTAAGGTATTGATCGACGACCTTGGGTAATATACATGTTTTGATGATTTATTTCTTCCGAATGCCAGGCTGTGAACCGGCCTGGATGGAGGCATTTTGTGGTATTCTTTTATTCCTGATGAAAAGTATTTGATGATGTACCCATAAAACCAAATATGTATGTTTAAGAGGAAACATTCATACACTATTCATTAAATTTGACAAACATAACAAAAATAAAAATTGCAATAGGAATAAATCATAAAATAAATTTTGAGTAGAATATTTAGGGGTTTTGATTTTGAAAATTTCGAGTAGAATAGGTCAAAATAAATAATCAATTTCAGTTGTTTTTTTACAGTGTGAATGCAGAATTCTGTCAGAATGGGGAAAGAATCTTAAATATTTCTAAGCAAAATTAAAATATGTATGTATAATACATTCACTAACCTGTTAGATTAAGTAATTTGAAGTATAGATTTTAACGGTCCAAAATGGAAATTATATATTCCAACAAACAATGTACCAAATATAACTTTATATACATTTATAATAAAATAAGTACATATAGATTTTAACATTGAACATCAAAGACTAGATGAAAAAGTTCAAGATAACAAAACAATGCAGTATTTATAATAATCAGATCAAAATATAACATTCCTTCCAATGAAACAGAACAAATAAGTGTCCATTGAATAACACATCAATAAAATCTAACGAAACAGCATATTTAAAGTTACAAAGACAGGGAAGAATTCAATTTATAAAGCACAGATCTCTTTGAACTATAATATAAGGCAAATATATATATATATATATATATATATATATATATATATATATATATATATATATATATATATATATATATATATATATATATATATATATATATATATATATATATATATATATATATATATATATATATATATATATATATATATATATATATATATATATATATATATATATATATATATATATATAACACATCGATCAATAAGTCCCGGGACTAACCAACAGATGGCACCTCTAATAACAAATCCATACCATTCTCAGTTAGTACAAACCTTTAGAAGTTACGTGTCAAACTTTCATGACATTCCAACATTGTGTCATTGAGTTACAGTGGTTTTAGTGACGCTACTTTTGCTATTTTCAAAACAATGGAAAAAATCGAATTTCGTGTGTTGATAAAACATTGCTTTTTAAGGGGAAAAAATACCGTTCAAACTCAGCGATGGCTTGAAAAGTATTATCTGGGCTCTGCTTCGTCTAAAACAACCATTTGTCGGTGGTATGCTGATTTCAAATGCGGTTGTACAGACACAAATGATGCTGAACGCTCTGGTCATCCAAATGAGGCTGTTACATCAGAAAACATTAAAAAAACCCTCAAAATCGTGATGGAAAATCGCAAAGTAAAGTTGCGTGAGATAGCTGACATCCTGAAGATATCATTTGGTAGTGTTTACACTATTTTGCATGAACATTTGGTCATGAAAAAGCTTTTTTCGAAATGGGTGCCGTGTTTGCTCGCAATGGAACAGAAACAACAACGCATCGATGATTCAGAGCGCTGTTTGGCACTGTTTACGCGAAATAAACAGGAGTTTTTGCATCGGTATGTGACAATGGATGAAATTTGGATCCACCACTATACTCCGGAATCAAATCGGCAATCAGCTGAGTGGAGAGCAGCCGGTGAAAGTCGTCCGAAGCGACCAAAAACTCAACAGTTGGCAGGGAAGGTTATGGCCTCCGTATTTTGGGATGCACATGGTATAATATTCATCTTGAAAAGGGAAAAACCATCAATAGCAAATATTACATAGCGTTGGAGCGTTTGAAGGCAGAAATTGAAAAAAAACGGCCCCATATGAAGAAAAAAGTTCTCTTTTATCAGGACAATGCACCGTGTCATAAGTCGATGGTATCGATGGCCAAATTGCATGAGTTGAACTTCGAATTGCTTCCGCACCCACCGTATTCTTGATTTGGCCCCCGGCGACTATTGGCTGTTCGCAGACCTCAAAAAGATGCTCCAGGGAGAGATTTGGCTCCAATGAAGAAGTGATTGCCGAAACTAACGCCTATTTTGAAACCAAAGCCAAATCGTTCTACACGGTTGGCACAGAAAAGTTAGAAAAGCATTGGAATGAATGTATCGCTTTTGAAGGAGACTATGTTGATGAATAAAGAAGAATTTTGGAAAACAAATGTTGTTTTAGTAGTTAGTCTCGGGACTTATTGATCGATGTGTTATATGCTACGCAATAAGCGTTTAGGTAACAAATATATGGTGATTATATCTTTGTTTTTACATTTTTTTTTTCATAACTGCAAAGATGAGCCAAACTACATCTTTAAATATTTATTAATTAGATACATCGGCATATAATCAAATTGTACAGGAAAGTAACAATTTGGCATTTATGTATTTGATATTGTTACTGACCCTACACTTTTTTAAACTGAAAATATAACTCGGATATACTGATGGAATTTCTAAAATAAGAGAGACATACATGACTTATACAACTGTATTAAGCATAATATGAAATTAAATATGCAGCATGTTATTGCTCTAAGTCACAAAAAATATCTATGTTCATTGCTGATATAATTTTCTATTCTTATGTTGGATGGCAAGAAAGACAATATAAGAAAGTTTTTTCAGCTACATATTACATTTTACTCAGCAGCAGAGGTCAATGTATTATTGTTATAAGCAAAGTTGAATCCTTTTCAATTATCAAACATCGTAAATAAAATAAAAAAGATCTTCAAATATTTAAAATTAAATAAATATGGATATTAACAAAAAAATTGAATTCTTCATATCCTCACGTTTACATTAATTAGTAGTTCATTCTCAGAGCCATCAAAATACAAATTCTAAAACTCTTGCAATGTTTAAAATCCAATATTATTTTCAAACTCTAATTTGCAATATAACATGAAGATTTTTCATAGATAAATAATGATTATATTGTTACTCAGAAAACGGTGTTTGTATTTAAAGTGTGTTAAACAAATTAAGATATTTTTTTAACTTTTAAATCTGAAAGTTCTTTTCTTCAAAGAGGTGTACTTATGAGAAAATTTATAACTTTATTAGTGGAATATTTAAGGTTTCTACTATAAAAAAATACAGGACATTTTATATGGTACTGACACAAACTGAAGGGAAATTAATCATATGTTAAAAAGAGGCCAGAATATTTAGACAAGTAGGAGAATATCTGAAAGGCAATGTAGGACATCAAGGAACAAAGGACTATAAAGACTTGACACTACTGGACCTAGGAGACTATAGAGCAGGAGAGATCAGAGTTGCCATGTTTACAAGGAGATTCAACTGATTTAATGGGACTGGCGAAGACAATGATGAAGAGATAAGTGTTCTGAGTTGACGTGACAAATAAAGAAACATGAATGATGACAGATGAACAGATTTATGTTTATTTTATATTTCTAACAAAACCTGAATTTTCATACGTATAATTGAAATAAAATATTGCTAGGAATTCAAATAACACAATTTTAAGCACCTACATATAATTTTGTAACACATGCAAATGTAAAATTTATATCTATGAGGTCCAACTGTAACATGTCAAATGTGGATTACTCCCATGATAGGATAATGAAATCAATAGATGAACCTATCATTCTTATGCTGTGTTATGTTACATAATAAATTAGCTATAAGGAGAGTGGAGTAAGAAGTCCATAATCTATTTGGTTTTTAATGAGCTGATAGTTCCACATAAGCAAATGTCTAATCATTTAGGCTATTGAAATTAAGTGTCTTAGAGAAGTGTGACTGCAACAATATCAATAATGGTTAAAGTTAGAATAAGCCATATTAGAATTATTGAGACAGAAGAAAGGTCACAACTTAGGTGGATGAATATGTGTTTTGAATATGAAATTAATATTTTTCATTCTGTATTAACTTGGGAGATTAAAGCACAGTGGTTAGTACACTACCCAGAAATAGCAGAGAAAACTTATAAGGAGGCTGTGTTAATTATCGCAGGTCAGGTTAAGTATCAAAGATTTATTGCAAAATAGTTCTGCATTACTTCTAGGCTAAGGAGAAGACATAGATTATGAGTATGATTATATATAGAAATTCACATAATATGTATTATATTTGAGGGTTTAAAATTCTATAATAAGAAGTCTTGTACTGTTACTCATAAGAGTCATAAAATTTGTCTTTTGATGGTCTAATTCATATAAATGAAATTAATCTGTAGGATTTCTTTTCTTCAATCTTGAATTAAATGGCATTTGGCTTACAACTGATTAATGCTTGATAAGCCATCATAAAAAAAAAACTTAACAATTATTTGGTATCTGCAATTAAAAAACAGAGAATAACAATACAATATAATCATATTTGAAATGGTGCTGTATGTATATTATAGAAAACAACATTTGGACCGTAGAAGTAAACTCAAGTGTTCGATTTATTAGGCAGTAGACTTTCACTGCTAGCACTGAGGTTTGGCAATGATTTAAACACTAGCCTGTTAGACTCGTAATTGTTCGCTTTGTGACATTGGACGGGTTGTTCTCTCGTAAGGGATAGCACAGATTTCTGACGATGTTGCGAAGACTTAATGTCTAGCTCCAGCATTTCTTGAATATTCAATTCCAATGGATCGTATTCATGGGCTGATGCTTGGAATACAATATCTGAAACTTGGGGTTGAACATCGTATTGCGTATTTAAGCTGACTGCAGGATCAAATTTATCTGATATATGATATACTGTTTTGTCATAAGAAGCATAACTGCAGGCAGAATCCAGACACTCTTCCGAGTGACTGCTTAAGTCTAAATTTTTTGACGCATATTGGCGAGAACCAGAATATCTTCTGTCAATTGGATTAAAGCATTTAGAAGTTGCACTTGTTACTTTCATGTCGAGAATATCTTTATTTTCAAACGTTTGAAGTAATCTAGTGTCAGAATATCTCCTTATGTCATCATCATTATTTTTAAGTTTGTTCTTAGTCTCTCTTTCAAAAGGTACAATGGAATAATTACGACTATCATTAGTTAAAATACGTCGAAAAGAATTGGGACGATAGTCATTAAAACCTCCACTTTCATCTTCTTCATCCAAATATATGCTAGAAGCTGGTGGGAACACTCCGGTAGTGTGGCCACTTTTGCTATCGGCAATGGCAGCTTGCTCGTTGATGATGTGTCTTAGGGCTGGCACATTGTTTCCAGGATTGTTCTCAATGTTAGCTACCACTTGGCCATGGCTGGCTCGTTCTACATCATGATTGACTTCTCGTCTCCCTCTATTCGAGCTTGTTAAGGATACATGATGAATTATAGGCGAAGGTGGGGCAGCATGAATTTTTTCTGGTGCATTCTGAATAAGTAAAATTCTGAAAAGATATAAGAGTATATTTCAATAGATAAAATTTACAGAATTACAGTCACATAAAATTGGTATATGTTGATTTCTTGGCCACCATATAATTTCAACCATTAAAGTTGTACTTGTATCTTGCTTCTTATGTCAATTATATTAAATGTATTATTTATTAACCACTAAGCCTTAGGAGAAACCAAGTACAGTCTACAAAACAAAGGTATAATATATTTCATAGTTTATATATCTAATAGAAAATGTAATGATACATCTTAATAGACAATATGGTACTATTTATGAAAAAAGCTGATGTAAAAAATGGAATGAAATTTAAATATTCTCTACTAAGTGAAATTCGATCCTTTCATTTACTAAAAAAAATTGTAACACCTTTTATTCAGGATTAAACAAGCGGTAAAATAATATCAGAATACAATAAATACCTGTTGTGACATCGCCATCTGCTGCACAAAGTGAAATATTGACGACACTGAATATACATGAACACTGCACCACCAGTGAATCCAACTGCTACCACCACTAGTTTTGTCCAAAATGGCCATGCTGAAATAACAAATTAAAAATACTGATAACAGTGGAGAAATCGAGGTTTTCAGGGTAGAGATCAAGTTTTGAATCCATTGAGTATTGTAAAGAAATTGGAACACAATGTGATTATAATGATAAATCTAGGGCTATCTCTATGGTCTAGTTGGCAAAGTGTTATTTCCTGTCCACATATGTTAATATCTCCAACATGTGCGATGGTGATCTGTGGGTTTCGTGCTAACTCAGGGAGGCTGAAGACAATATTATCTCCCGGCCTAGATCTTCAACATGTCTGTACCATTAATTCGGATATATTAAGGGAACCATAGGAATAAAAAAAATACGAGGGTGATCCGATAAGTACTTAGCCTACAAAACAATAACAAAAATTTTGGAAAAGTGGCGATTTATTTCTCAACATAATCTCCTTTGAGTTCGATACACTTGACCCAGCGATGCTCCAACTTCTTTAACCCGTCTGAAAAATACGTTTTCTGGAGGTCTTCAAAGTAGGCCTCCGTGGCGGCGATAACCTCCTCATTCGACTCAAATTTCTGCCCGGCGAGTGACTTTTTCAAATTTGGAAACAAAAAGAAGTCGCACGGGGCCAAATCCGGAGAATACGGTGAATGGGGCAGCAGTTCGTAGCCTAATTCTACCAATTTGGCCGTGGCGACGGCGGAGGTGTCAGCCGGTGCGTTGTCATGATGGAAAAGCACTTTTTTCTTCGCCAAATGGGGCCGTTTTTTCTGCAATTCGGCGTCGAATCGGCCTAATAATTCGGCATAGTAGAGCCCTGTGACTGTTTTGCCCTTCTCCAGGAAGTCGATGTAGATCACACCTTTTGAATCCCAGAAAACGGTGGCCATCACCTTTCCGGCCGATAGGACAGTCTTCGCCTTCTTCGGAGCACGTTCGCCAGGTGAAGTCCACTGTTTCGACTGTTCCTTGGTCTCGGGTGTGTAACAGTATATCCATGTTTCGTCGACGGTCACGAAACGACGCAGAAACTCCTTCGGATTGCGCTTAAACATCGTCAAACACTGCTCTGAAGTGGTCTCACGGTTGCGCTTGTCCGGAGTGAGCAAACCCATCGCGCCAGCTTTCTCATGCCCAATACTTCATGCAGGATATGACACACGCGGTCTTTTGAGATGCCTACTGTCTCAGCTATCTCGCGCACCTTCAATCGGCGGTCTGCCAATACGAGATCGTGGATTTTTGTCACGTTATCCTCCGTGGTAGCCGTTTTCGGGGCACCTGGGCGTGATCGATCGATCGATCGCTCATCAAAAACCGACGTGCGACCACGTTGAAACTCGTTAAACCAATTTTTGACGGTCGCCATCGAAGGAGAAGTCACCGTACACAGCATCCAAGCGCTCTTTGATTTTGCTGCGCGATTTCCTTTTCAAAAACAAGAATCGAATCACCGACCGATATTGCTTTTTTTCCATTTTACTCAAATCCGCGGACACGCTCGCTTCCACACGTGGTCAAAAAAAAAACTACGCGTCCGATTCGGCTGAAACTTTGACAGTAGCTGTCAACGAGAATGTACTACGCGATAAAAAATTGCTCTTGCGATAGTGGTGCCATCGGGCGGTGAGGCTAAGTACTTATCGGACCGCCCTCGTAGTCTATAATATAAATTTTGTTTTATAAATGAAAATAAAAATTTTATTAATTTTTGCTAATAATTGTGTATACCTATATGTCCTCTTTGTATTTCTTCTGCTGCTCTATCAATCAGGACGAAAAGAGACCACATGACACATAGTGCTGCCACACAATGGAAAAGAACCGCACAACAAAGTCTCCTACGTTCAACTCCAGACATTTCAAGCCTTCGCCACTGAAATAAAGTTTGTTTCCATTGAATAATTCAGAATTTTGTATTTTTATTTAATACATGACAACAAAAATACATACGAGTATATACATAAAGATGCACACTATCACTTTTGGACTGAGTGGCTGGGTTTAGAAAATGCAGCCAAGATGATGGTGACACCACTGCTTCAAGGCACCCTTGGAGAGTAGTTCACTATTACTCAAGTGTTGAAGACTGATTTTAAATGGTGACAGATACTGTTACATAAAAGTGTGAAGAATTATCATCATCATCATCATCACAGTCAAGGGACAATTTGTTATTAATGGTATTTTTAAGACTTCAGGATAGTAAAATTACATGCACTTGGTAAGTAATTCTACGTGTTGCAAGAGAACAACTTAATGTTAGTGAGAAAAAATAAAGCAAGCCTTTCACTACACTTAATAAAAATTACAACAAATTAAAAGGACTGTGACCAGGCGTTCAATGTTGCTAGACCAATGCAATGAACTTTTGTGCAATGAACTTTTCAGGGTTCGAACAACTGTCAACCTTTTAAGGCTGCGTTTAAAGCGGGTTATGTGTGAAAGATCTTTTCATATTGAAGGAATACCCTTAGTGTGACAGTTACAAAATAGTGCGGATTCTAAAAAAAATATTGTACAGTTCATCATCATTAAATTAACCTAGAAATAAATTTTGTAGAACATGAAATACAGCAATATTAAAAAAAAGCAAAATTAATCTTAATTATAAGTTTTAATGACTCACCTCATTGAATGGTTTTATTTTTGTATGCATAATAAAATGGAATTTGCATAACTCACAAGACCTTGTGTCTGATGCTGTCAGCCATTGTTGAAGGCAACTTTGATGCACATACTTTAGACTTCCTGCAAAGCAACAAAACATTTCAACATTTCCTAAAGCAAATATATTTTTACGGTAAGTATGAAACCTGATTGAAGTTGATGAATCATGTTCTATCTTTGTTCTTCGAATAGCTTTAGTCTGCTGATTTGTGTAATACTTTGTCAACAAACATTTCTCAAAACACCTGATATAAAACAAAACTCATTTAAAATGGCAAGAACAAAACCTGTAGTATTGTTGCATCTTTGTTCTTCGAAATGTTTTAGTCTGCCGGGATCTAAATCCCCATGACTTTTTTGGATGGAGTGTGAGCTCAACAGAGTTGGTGGCACCTCTAACTTAGTGAGTGATTTGACCTGCCATGAAGATTGTGGTGTACCCTAAATTGTCTTAGGTGTGTTTACGGTCGCAGTGATTCCCCATTGATCTCATGTGTCCAGAGTGTTAATCACATCATGGAGGAGTGTCTATGAGATTAATTCCCACTGGATTGTGAGTGAGAAACCATACAACAGAAGAGGATTCCGCCAATTTATGTAATATTTACTAATAATTAACTCTAAGAACACCTCATATAAGAATTAAATATATATCTGGTTTTAAAATTGAGTTTAACTAATTAATTTTCTACATCATACTTAATGGCATTGCCATCAATTTATGAGATTTTATGAAAAAAAATAACTAATAAGTTATTGGTTATTTTTTTCATCATTCAGATTGAATATAGATTGGCTTTAAATTAGTGAATTACATATATGATATAATTTCTCCATAATAAGTGGAAGAAAAAGAATAAATAGGATAAAACAGATGAAAAACTATAGTAGATTAAGAAATAATAATAAAAGGACAATTTATATACAGCCCTTTAGAGAGAAAACTCTCATCAAGGCCGCTCTTACTTGAGATTCGAAAACTTTAGTATTATCAGATTAAAAATATTACAAAATAAAAATATATATGTTGAGTATAAGGATAGTAAGGTGGTGAGGTGGTGGCTACAGGCATTAGATTAGGTACTTCTCCGTTATCTGGATGTTGAGAAAAAGATTTTTGATAATTAAACCGCAGAAAACTTAACAAGGGAAGACCAATTCCAAAGAAATATTTGTAGATCTTCTGATATGTTATAATAACACATTCGAATTTAGGTGTTTTGTATGTGTGTAGTGTTTATATAATCTCATAAATTTGGATAGGAAAGTGACAAAACAAAGCACAAAACCTTTTACAATTCAAATAACAATTTGTAAACTACAGTTGTAATTCATCTATGGTGAGAATACAACAATTGGGTAACTCCATATCTGGTTTGGTGGATATTTTCAATGTAGATGTTGAGTTCCGAAGGGTCCTTTTCCAGCATTTCCTCAATCTAAGATCTTGACTGAGGGGCTGTTTATTAATCTAAAGTACATTTTTTTTAAGTTGTATTTTGCATTTATTATTGAGGATTACTTCTTTTGTTGTGCATTGGTATTAGCGGTACCAGGAATTAATTAATTATTTTTAAGCACTGTTTGGAGTTCAGTTTGTGACTAAGCGGTGGAGTAAACATGTTTATCGAGAAAATTTTATTTTGTAGTCCTATTGGTTAGCTTTATTTTTAGCGCAATAAACCTTTTTTTATTGTTAAGGATAAAATGTCAAACTCCAAGACTGACGAAGAACACTTCAGACATTTTATGCCGCTCTTTTACTATCAAGACTAGACATCGAGCAAGGCCACTAAAACCATAAACAATATACGAGGGTTGCTACTTAAGTTTTGAGATATGGCAACACCAGTGTAGATACGTCAAATCTGATATCAGCATCGTAAAGTTTGAAGTTTTTAATGAGAAAGAAAGTTTTGTCATATGAGTGCTATTTGTGTTGTTTACAGTGACTTGAAAAATTCATCTCGGCCAAAAATGGAATTAAATCGTGAACATTTTCGTGCGATGATTTTTATGATTTTCGACGTGGACTAACTCAACAACAGTGTGCCGATCAACTCGCTTCGACTTTTGGTGATGAAGCATCATCCCGGGCCACTGTGTTTCGCTGGTTTTCCGAATTCAATCGTGGTCGTAGTTCGCTCCAGGACGAATTTCGTGAAGGTCGTCCAAAACCGGTTGTTGTGCCAGAAAACATCGATGCTGTGCGTGAACTGATATTGCAAGATCGTCATGTGACTTATCGTGAGATTAAGGCATGTTTGGGCATTAGTTCCACTCACATACATTCAATATTGCATGAACATTTGGCCGTCAAAAAGATTTGTTCGCGTTGGATACCACATAATTTGACAATCGCTCAAAAAAAGGCTCATGTCGATTGGTCCAAAGAAATGTTGAAAAAATTCGATTGCGGTGCTTCAAAAGACGTCTATAAAATCGTGACAGGCGACGAATCATGGATCTATGGATATGAGCCAGAAACTAAACAGCAGTCGACTGTATGGGTCTTTCAAGACGAACCAAATCCAACAAAAGTTGTTCGCGCACGAAGCAAATGGTGGCTTGTTTCTTTGGTATAAATGGTCATGTCGCAACAGTGCCTTTAGTGGAACGTCGTACGGTCAATTCTGAATGGTACACCACCATTTGTTTGTCAGAAGTGTTCGGAGAAATGCGGAAAACCAACCGCCGAAGACGGATCATTCTCCACCATGACAATGTGAGCTCTCACACATCGGCACAAACAAGTGACTTTTTGAGCACTCAAAACATCGAATTGATGGGTCATCCGCCGTACAGCCTTGATTTGGCACCCAATGACTTCTTTTTATTCACGAACATCAAAAGTAAATTGCAAGGTCAACGTTTTTCGACGCCTGAAGAAGCGGTTGATGCGTTCAAAACGCATGTTTTGAAGTTACCTCATTCGGAGTGGAAAAAGTGCATCGAAAATTGGTTCAAACGCATGCAAAAGTGTATTGATCTTCATGGAGAGTATTTTGAAAAACAATAAAGCCATTTTCGATGATAAATATTTGTTTTTACTTGTCTGTCTCAAAACTTAATTAACAACCCTCATATAGGGTGAAGTGTTAACTGTCAACAGATGTCAATGGTGGTTTAGAAAATCTAAATCGGGCAATAGGGATTTAAAGAATGCCCTTAGATCAGGACAATTCTCAAAATTTGATGATGATCTGCTGAAATTGCTAAGTGAATCTAAGGGAATCAGATCCTCGGCAAACATTGAGGAATTGTCATAGACTAATCTTTATGGTCCATAGTGTAGTTATATTAAAAGAATTGGTCAAGTGAATAGAATGGTTATTTGCTACCACACCAACTATACTCAGATATCAAAGAACAGCGGGTGAACTTCTTTGTTGACAAGACAAAGAAATCATCCATTTTTGCATTCAAATCGTAACCGAAGATGATAAGTGGATAGTTTACGATCACGTAAGGTGAAATAAAAATGGCTTTCACTAAATGAAACACCGGTTTTAGCTCCTAAGACAGTATTAACGTTTCGAAAAGTCCTCCTCTGCACCTGGTGGGATGTTTGTGATAAAAATAGTTTGAAGTTATTAAAACAAGGTTTAACGATAACTGCGGAGATTAACTGTCAACAATTAAACAGATTGAACTAGAAGCTGATAGAAAAATGTCCAAGTAACCGAAATGGGGTAATTCTTCACCATGACAATTCGTGCCCGCACAGTGCAAAAGTTACTAGTGAAAAAATTCAGGAGTTGAACTGAGAGGTTCTACTACACCCTTTATATCCACCAAATTTGGCTCCTACGAATTAATATCTATTCAGGTCTTTGAAACACCCATTACAATATAAACAATTTGATGATGCAGGCGATGTAAAATATCACCTAATTTTGTATTTTAATTCTAAACTGACCATATTTTATATAAAGGAAATAAAAAAATTGCAATAGAGATGGGAAATAGTTGTTAATAATGATAGAAATTATATTTTGGATAAATATGTAACCATTTTTTCAAGATTAAACGAATGTATTGCCCTATGAAAAAATTGATTAATTCCTGGTACCCCTAATATTTTCAAGCATCATATTTTGAAATTTATATGTATCATTACGATTTTTTAAGGGTTATTAATACATTATATATTAGATTTTCTAGTTATACTGTATTATGTAAAAGACACTTAAGTGTCATTTATTGTATTGATAAATAAATAAGACCTCTCATAAAAGGTTGTCTTCAAGTACAAACTAAATATCTCTAACAAGAGGCAGACCATTTCACGATGCAGGACCAGCAACAGCAAAAGTCCCGCCCTATTGGATCAATTTGATACTGTTCGGTTCGAGTATATATTATGTTTGAGTGCCCCATTGACTTTGTTTCCTCTCACCGCACACCGTTCGATATTCCTTGTTAACTCTTCTTTCATCTGAGAAAATACTACCTAAATAGCAGAATTCTTTCATTACTCACCCATATATTACATTTACTTTATCAGACTTTGTAATTCATCCTCATTCTCCATGAACCTGAACCTACCATGTCATAAGCATACAGTAATCCCTTCTTCTCCCTTAATAACATGGTTTTCATGTTACCTGA
>OX463838.1:37253324-37304809 GCA_949825065.1 Odontocerum albicorne
TTCAGTTGTAATTTCGAGTTAGTCAAAGTATACCATATGTGACATTTAGAATTGACGGGATAAAACGTTAAAATTTCAAATAATTAGTTTTCGTTAATACATGAATATATTTAATCAAAAATATTATTTTATAATAAAAAAGTCTATTCAAATACAAACTTTATAAATGAAAAACTACTTTTTTTCTGAATTAATACTAAAAAAATTATAAAACTAAGAATATTCGCTCATTCAGTATACTTAATAAATATGTCGTAATTTAAACCGCTTATAAAATGAAGTTATAAATATATAATTTTAGCGACGATTATTTATGTTAAAAAATATTGTCTATTTAATTGAATATACTTTTTTAACGTAGAAAATAATTATACAATAAATTAAGTAAAAATATTACATTTTGGGACGTATACTCGTACTTATAAAACTGTCTGATCAAATAATTTAATTGAAATACAAATTCAAAACTTCAGTTGCTTCAAGTACAAGAGGATTTTTAAATTTTGAAAGTTACTAAAATATAAAAAAGGTAATGACTGTTTCATTTATATTCTAAACTTCTTTTATCGATTTTTGTAAGTTTTGCGAGTTGCCTCCGAGCGCTGACGTTTTGTTTTGAAGTTTATGAATTATGCAAAACAGAGGGAATTTAGTATTGAAAATAGCTTTGCTTTTCTAAAGTCAGAACTACGATAAAAGCATTGCTGTCCTAGAGCTGAAAAATATTCGTTGTATGAAAGATATCATATTTTCTAACTTTAGGCGACTCCGAGAAATGATGTAATGGTTTTATGGTTCAAGTTTTTTTTTACAAAATAACGCACAGAATGAGAGATATTATGTTTTATTCAGTTTTCATTGTTTAAGAGTCGAATAATCAAGAGGGAAATATTTATCATAGTTTAGCGTGTCAACAGATTTTATAAATTTTAAAGATAAGATTCCTTGGTCGTTTTATTAAAGTCAAAAACAAAAAAGTGGACCATGGCTAGTCCACGGCTTTCGTGTATTATATTTTCAACGCCTCTTAACTATTCAGATGTCGTAGATTTGATTCCTAATAGTTAAAAATGTAGTTTATTTTCCAATTAGATTTATATACAATAACTTATCATTGATATGGTCAAGAATAAAGGAAGATAAGTTATTTATATTTCTTCTAAACGCAATACAACTCTTCTGAGAGTAATTCGTCGAATTCTAATTTCCTCTTACTAGTTATATAACGACATTTGTTTCATACAGCTTCTCAGATTTCTTTCCTTCGAAATTTCATTCTATAAGTTGAACGTTATCATTCTCGGTTTTATTCGCTGCCGACTTACAGTCAAAGGTTTGGGAGCTGTCTGGGAAAAAGAGGAAAATATATAAAATAGGTTAAAATTTTCTCCTGACTTTGATTCCACAACATTTGTCTTACCATATGCTGGATAAGAGTAGGACACTGTCTGATAAGAAGCCGCCTTTATAAAATTCATATCGAGAACCGCCCTTCACACGCGTGTGAGACAGGAGAGGAAACCCTTAAATCATCCTGTTTATAGGATGGAATGCCTAATTTAAATAAATAATTCTAGCCGTTAGTACGTCCATCACAGTACTAAAATCATAAAAATCTTCTTCATTCTTGGATAATAGAAGTGAACTCCTATATATTATAGGAAGGAGTAAATCTCGTTTGCATGATTTTTTCTCATCCAAACACGAGTGCGAGATGTCCAAACGTCCCAAAAGTACTCTTTTTCATCCATTTTAGATTATATTCATTTGAGAAACATTCCAAATTCATTTTCTCGCAAACTGTCATTAAATTCTTTTTACAGCTTTAGTTTGGCATTTTTCGTTTCTCTCAAATGGAACTAATTCAAACTACAGCTTACCTTTCTTTAATCTTACTTAAGCATAATAAACATAATGCTACCCTAAGTACAGGCGCGGTAGTGGAATCGAGGGCACTTATTGTATTACACAATTGCACAGCAGCAAGGAGAGCATTACCTCTGTTATGAAATGATCGTTCAAAAAGTAGTTTAAATGGCTCTACTCAGCACCGGCGCCGCGTCGTGTCACGACAAATTGCGGTTTTCGCACTTCATTCTCACAAATTGCCGTTTCCCACGTAAAAATTTGACTTTATTCTACTCTCAGAATCTTGGCTCACTTCGCTTGATGTGTTACTATAGATTTAGGTCACTTTACAGAAGTTTCGTCGGAAAATAATAATTGGTTACTCATAACATTCCAAAGTTTTCATTCTAAGCCTGATTGTTTAACTTTTTGTAAAATATGCACTTGAAAAAGTTTAAAATAAAACGGAGAGAAATTATTATAATTGATTTCTATATAGGTAAGCTGTAGTTGAGAAATTACATTTTAATAAAATTAAAATGTAACAGCCCAATTATCTTACCGTATCTTCCCAGACAGAAAACAACTGTAGGATAATAATGCGCCTACTTTTCTGTCTATGCTTTTTATAGGCGATTTGACCATTCTTCTATTTTTTTAATAAAAATAATAATTAGGCTATAATATAATAAGACGATGTATCATAAGTTTTACAACACCTAAAAATCTCAAATTTTCTTTAGTGACAATTTTTAAGAATCGTATTTCAGCAGCTACGCAGGCTCTCATACATAATTTTGGGTCTGCCTCAAAATTTTTGACCAAAGGTTTTCTTTTAAGATGTCCAAACCATCTCGATATATTCTCTTGTAGTTTATCAATTATGTCTACACCGGCACCTATCACATGTATGTTACGGATTTTATTTCCTAGCGTCACACCGTACATTCAACTTCAAATTTTCATTTTAGTTCTTTGGACACCCTGAAATAGCTTTTTGTCATATTCTATGTTTGCTTTACGTAGTTGAGTACTTGTCAGAAAGTAATTTTGTAAATTAGTGGTACATCTCTCGTATTATTGACACATTGACCTGTATATTATTTTAATTTAATTGTAAAAACAATCTGACGGGCTTATTGCCAATCTCTTCTAATCAACCAGACAAAAGAAAATAAAGGAAGTTACATACATGGTAGCAAAAAGTTTAAATAATTATTCACCTGTAAAAAAAATCTTATGATTAATGTATAATACATAGTAAATATAAATGTAAGATATCACCAATCAAAGGAAAAATGACGGGATGGTGGAGAGGAAAGAAAAATCAGGATTGAATCATGTTATATCACTGACTTTAAATTAAGAGTTATTTCAGTCGCCTTTTAAAACATGTCACTAACGGAACTAGCCTAACATTAGTTTGTAACTGGTATCAGTCTCACTGCATGGACAGTAAAAGACGACGGGGAAAAATAGCAATAAACTGGGAAAGCCAATAAACAATCTCGGTTTGATCATAGCGCAAGTCCGTGATCGGAAAGACGCTGAATATTCTCGGTGAGAGCGGGCGGGGGACAGTTAAGGACATTGTACAATAGTATGTCGGAGTTGACTCCTTCAGGCTGGCTGCGTCTCCCTCAAGCGATTCAATTTAGCAACATCGTCAGCATACGAGTATACGGAATTTCAAACAGCCATCCTCCGAGCTTCTTCTGTGAGTGTCTCCATGACAAGGCTGAGCAGGACTTATGTTGCAACCACTCTGTGACTATTATGACGTGTGTTATACCACATAAGTTCCTATCGCGTATTTGACATATCGATACACACGAGTATCTACTATGATTTGCATGCTAGATTTAGGAATATTTTCTTACAAACGTATAAAAAATAAACGTCAGATTCATCACCATCATCGCGTCATATTCCTTTTGAGGTAGGCAGAGAAAACAATTCTCCATTTCATCCTATTCTGGCACACATATTTCCATTTTGCATGTCCATACATCTAGTCGTGCTTACTCTCCTATTATAAAGGATTATTACCCTTCCGTCTTTCAGAATTTGATTTATTTGGCAGTGTCACGTTTTCATAGATCTTCCCAAACTTTCACAGGTCTACTACTTGATTAGATTCTTTTTGTAAATCTTTTATCCTTTATCTATTTTTTATCTTTTCAATGTTCCTTTCTTCACCTCAATCGTTGCATTTTCTTTCAATCAACGTTTTTCCTAATGTCCTCATTCCTTATTTTGTCATATATTGTTTTTCCGCATATTCTACGCAACCCTTTCATTTATACTACATTTACCTAACTGGCATTCTTTTTTGGCACGTCTACGAAGGCGGATTTAAGTATTGTATAAGTTAATGCTATATAATTATATTTAAATAATTTTCTTATTATATTTGTTTAACCTTGCGAGCTTATTGCCATGTGACAATCTCTTATAATCAACCAGAAAGATGCTTTAATGGGCCCTAAGTGAAAACCAGACTGGAATCTCATTTTTAAAAAATCTGGGTTCCAGCGGGGATCGAATCCACAACCTCAAAATCGGCAGACAAGCGTCTTACCACCAGGCCACGGAGGTCGTCGTAATTTTTATGAGTTATTAGAATATAGTCTCTTTAGTACATTAAACTGATTATACATAATTTAATCTAGCTCAGTGAAGTTTTCATAGAAGATTACATATAACAAAAATCACTTTTAAAAATAACTTAAAAATCGAGATAAAAATATAAATTCTAGGAAAGAGAAAAAACAAAAGTCGAAATTCAAAAAACAAGTCAATTAATGGTAAATAGGGTGCGTCGGCCATCATCAGGTTAATCATTACTTAGTTTGATTAAAAACCATTTAAGGGAAAACGCTTTTATAATGACAATTCAAAAATTATAAGAGACTAATACTCGTTGGAAATATAATATCAAGCACTAAAGAAATAATGGCATAAGTATTAGGAAGGAAAAAATCAAACTACTTTCTTACTTTGTTTTAAATAAACTAAATAAATAGAGAAAAGTTTTATTAATAGCCATATACTATATGGTAGTATGAAAATATATTGTACTATATGTATATCCTGAAATTATATAATACATACACGTTAAGGCAATAGAAAAGTAAAAACATTTGTGAGAGAACTTGGAAAAAGGCCTGGGCTCATCTCATTATATCCTCTCAGTCGAGGTACCCTTACTAATGAGGAGGGTGAGCTCGGCCGTGAGGATAATTTTAAGTCCACACACTTGTATGCGTTAACTAAAATACAAAAAATATAAAGATAATAAATAAGCTGTTGATACATGTATAAACACAATAAATATGTTCAAATATTGTTAAAAACATAAACGCACACACTGACACATACAGACACATAACCTTAGATTCACTGCCTTTAAAAAGAAACAAAAGCAAATAAGAGCCTTTGTAATTTATTATTATCAAACACTGTTTATTCCACTTTTTTGTAACGGTATAACCCTACCGGTTTCAAGGCTTTCACCTCACCTTCAGGGGAGCATAAACAAAACCTCCACAACGTTAATGTCTTAACTATAAACAATGTATTAAATGTCAGTACGGCAAAAAAGGCGAAAATATATAAAAAGTTCAAATGTTTGATCATAATAAATTACAATGTCTTTAAACCTCCACAACGTTAATGCCTTAACTATAAACAACAAATAAGAGCCTACATTTTAACAAAACAAATTTTTGCTGCGAGTTGTCAAATTTTAGGGTATTGAGAAAGTACTGAACTGAGAACTAATGGTCAAATGTCTTATACATTTTAAAAATAGTATTATTTCCTCTTAATTTACGAAGAGGGTGAATCAAATATGTAATCATATCAAGAGTTGAATTACTTCGTCTCAGACGAGATCCAATCCTTTCGATATACTGTGATTGCCGACGAGTCTTAATTCATTTTATAAGGGCCGCCGTAATATATTATTAGTCGTGGTGCATCGGTCGTATAGTATTTTGTCGTTATCCATGTTTGCAAGCCACCAAATAAAATTTTTATTCGGTGGTCCGACCACTGTGGGGTCATCAATAACCTTTAACGGCCTCGCGCCGCCGAGGAACTCTGAACCTTACGCTAAATTATTATGGTGATGGTGCTCGGCGCTGCTTCCACAACACTGTAAAGATACTGTGGCAACATTTTGCTAACTGAGATACGACATTCTTTGCTATGAAAATATTTTCTTAAGAGATATATGGGACAGGAATTCAATGAAGAGGCATTTATTAAAAAACACGATTTTTTTAGTAGAATTAAGAAATAATGGTTTAGCCAGATGAAGAGAAAAAGTACCAAAAGATTAGTTTCTGAAATCAATAGACAGTAAGGAAGACGTAGACCGAGAAAAATATGGAAGCAGAAATTTTGTGTGGATAAAAAGGTGTGGTAATCTTCAATCTGTGCTTACCCTAGAAGAGACAGGGGGAATAATTTATTAATCGTATGATGTTCCTCAACATACTTCAGTTCGAGTGCGAACATATAACAGAGCGAGGCCTGGAGACAAAAATGGTCTTCAGTCCCATTAATCGAGCTTCGGGTTTATAAGCACCGGAGTAAGTTCGGATCTCACAATTCATCATCGCACGAGTTGGGAATAGTACCGTATGTGAAGATGTAAGAATGCTCGCACATGAACTAATTTACCAGACTGGGACTATGTTTTTTTTTCGGGTACCATCTGGAATCGAACCCGAAACCCCTCGGTCGAAGTCAAGTGTTTTACCAACTAGTTAACGGAACACGTCACATAGCATGATGGTGTGTATCATCACATGACGTGATATCTATGTTATATCATTGTTTTCTTTTGGTAGCTGTTTTGTAATGTGCAGGGGTTTCTATCAATTACTAACGATTGCGCATACCTATTCAACAATTCCAATAAGAAAGTTGAGAGAAAAAAATATCTGATAGAAATTGTACCCTGTATCGTAGCTACGAGTATATGACGATGGTTATCATATTAATTACTTGTACTATATATCGTGCACTTTTGTTTTGCTTAATTTAGTATACTTACCGTTATCTCTATTTATTGGTGGAATCCAATCGTTTACATAAATTCTTTGTTTCTTTTAATCTAAAATATAACCAAAAGAAAAGTTTGCTTCAAAAAAATTTTTTTTTGCAAAATAATGACCATGGCACAACTCACTAGTAAACTTATAAGAAAGGTTATTTAAATAGTTTATGCTAAGAAATATGTGAAGTAATTGATGAAGCCCGTGGTTAGCTTGGTAAGACGCCTGTCTCTCAACCAAAGGGTTGCGGGTTTGATTTTGATTGATGCTTTATTTTTAAAAAGTTATTGATTCTGGTTTCATTTAAGTCCTCGGTAATATCATTCTGGTTAGTTGGAAGTGGTTGTCATGTGGCAACAAACTCACTAAGTTGTACTTTATACAACCAAATTGTAATACAATACAAAGCGTCAAATATATATTTTATCCTCATGATAAGGACGGACTAACAAATTTTATAATACACTTGAAAAATTCATGATAGATTAACTCAGAGCATAGGTTTTAAAATCTTCCTTTGATATAACAATAATTATTGATTTTTTGTGGGGATACATTAGTAATGGGAGGGATAATTGCTGTTCCAAGGGGAACTTTAATAGTGACAATCACGTGTCACCCACGTGACCTCATATTCCCTTATCTGATTGGAGAGTAAAATAGTTCCGAAAAATAAAGCTGAATATACTTCTTTCTCCCTCCTTTTAGAGCAAAAAACTATCAACAAGAATACTCAATTCTGTTCCCCAATAATTTTATGGATATCCGTTTTTGACAACGCTCGTGTCAACTTACTAATGAGTGTCAATTATTGACGACGTTTGTTCGCATTTAATTAGATATTTTTGGTAAAATGTGGACCAATTTGTTCAAATTAATGTATGATATATACGGTTGACTCATGCAGAATATATTCGATTTAAAAGATTATAAAATTGTTTTCTGTTTGCTTGAATTTAAGCGATTTACACAATGTTATTGCGATAAATTTAAGCGATTTACATATGTTAACGATTTACACAAACATACATATTTTTTGAAGAATTTGAGAATCATTACCTAACAAATTTCGATACTTGAACTTTGCATTATAGAAGTAAGCTTGAATAATATCATCATGATTGACATTAAACTATGATATTTCTAAACAACGTTTTGAAAAAGGGTGAGAATCAAAAGACTTATGTGGTAGGTACTTGAAAATTTTTAATAAATATAAAAGAAAAATCTCATGAACACTTAAATGAATAAAAAATAATATAAAACACGAAAAAATAATAAAAAAGACACTCACCACACATCGTTGCAAATAAATATGTAAATAAAATTGATATATTTAAATGGTCAAATGATTTCTCTTTTCTTTTTACGAGTATCTTACAATTGTCTTATAATTTAATTTTCTTTGTATAAAGCTCGAATTAAATAAAAATGTTCACCGAACACAGGAAACAAAATTCATAAACAAATTTCCGATTGGTTGGTAGTGATTGCCCTTCGGCAATAAATCTTCGAAATTATTCGTTATGTAAAGAATTGTCTAAATAAATTCATTTTGTAAAGCTTATAAACTTGTTATTGATCGCTATTCTTTTTGTATATACAATATTTAATTTGTATTCTATCGAATTTTTCTAAATTACTTATAAACTTAATATGTTGGATTGCTTTAGCTTGCAACAAGTTTTATCGGTATTTATTCGCTTGCATAAGATGTTTTGATGAATGCGAAATGCGCGTGAATGCACATGGGTATTTGAAATTACGGTTAAGGCTATATGGCGTATTTGTTGAGGGCGAAATGATAAAATCAATGTTTTGAATCTGGAGCAAATTAGAACGGCATGTAAATCCCAGAGATCTTTCGAGATAAAACAATATAGGAGATGCCCCATAGATACAGTACTATAATTTATTGAATAAGATTGATAAATGTTTTAGAATAATTTTTAACCTTGTTTATTTTCCATAGGTTGCAGCTGTTAAGGAATGCCCTTTAAGTAGTTATGTTAAAATACGAATGTATGACTGAACATACGTTTTTACATTAAAATATAACTTTATATGGAAATTAATGTTTTTTTTGCGATATTTTTTTTATAGATGCTATTTTTTATGTATCCTTTGAAAATGTACTAGGAAAATCTACTCACATTTTGAAGACACATCTGGCTAGGTATTTTTAAACAATCAGGTTTGTTGTATGCTATTTTTATATTTAAAATAAATAATAAAAAAATCGTTTTGTGGATTGGTTACTTTTTGCATATATAAATTCCAATAACCTTCGCAATACCCAGGCACAATATATGCACCGGTGAAGTTGAAATATTTAATCCGCTATAGCCCTTCGCCGTACAGGTGTCATCTGATTCCCATACATCTCCCCGATACCCGGCCATCCAGGGAATTTGGGCCCTAGTCTGGGAATATATTCGTGTAATGCCAGCCTGGCTTAAACGTCGGATTATGTCTCCTCTGATAACAATACGCTCATTCCCAGATATCTTTATTTACACATTCAACTGATTTACCTTCTAAATACAAATGAGGCCGTGTAAATTATTATTATTATCGCTGTTGGCTCTACTGTGGATTTATCTCTATTTACTATAGAACAGAAATAACATATTATTTGCACAAACAGTGATTGCTGACTTACAGTTGAGGAGTTCATCTCTCACACGATTTGTTTTGATATCTCAACGTTTCTGTAGTTCTGTAAGTAAACGTTATAGCTATGATAATTTTGTAAATCTTTTCAATATATGATTAGTTTCAAATCCTCAATAGTGATTAAATACGATAAATCGCAACCCAGATGGCTAAACATTTCACCACTTTTTGGTTTAAGCTATTTAGTCCATTCTTCCTGGAACATGAACAGTCGCATATCTCGAAATAATCCTTATATATGATAATATTCGCTGTCATTTCAAAATGTTTCTATAATATAAAATAATGATATCAATTAGTAGAATTCATCTACTTCGTGACATACAATACATCAAAATAATAACTTGTTGCGTTTCTTCCAAAAGAAACTATATATCTATAGAATTATTCATACGAAAAACATAAAGCATTATCACATGGTCAAATTCCCTTCATAGAAAATATACGAACAATAAAACGGGAGAGTTCATTTTCTAGATCTCGCAAAGGAATCTTTTACAGTTTCATTCAAAATATTTACAATAAATGCGGAATTCGTTTAGATAATTGGCATTGCTATAAAGTGGTGACAATATAACCTTAATAATATAAAACAAATACTTGTAATTAAACTTAAAATAAACCTAAGGTGTTCCTCAGGGTGATGTTCTCGGGTCCTTATTATTTCTTCTCTATACGCTTTATAGTAATTATACGAGTATATGATGCCTTTTAAAATCACATGAACCTAAAATCTGGAAAGATCTAGATAACATTTGCAGATGGTATTTTTGTTTGAGGGTAAATAATAACACGACAGGGAGAAAACGGTTTATAAGTTTTCGTAATACGTGTATACTGAAAACAAAATATTGGGAGTATAAAAAATATATAATATTTATCGTTTACCCACCAGCATATTCATTTATTCGTTCGTATGGTACCCCTCAACATTTGGTGATGCGAGATGTTAAAGAAAATCGCCGGGAAATAACATTATTTTCGACACTGTTAATCAAGCCTTCTTATAAATAACCGCTGAAATAGGCGTCATTATACGAGTACGTTTTAATAATATTGACGTTGATGAACTGTTAACCAGGCCGGGAACAATTGGACTTTTTTTTGTATCATTGAGATTCGAACTCAAAATTCACGGATGGAAAATGAGCAATCTAACAACTAGGTAACAGAGGCTATTTAACAGCTACCAGTTTGTTTATACGAGTATGTATTCTTCGTTTGATTTTTATACTTTTAAGACATTGAAATTCAAAAAGAGATTGATTTGAAAATATATGCGAGCACGACTTGATACTCTTATGGTAGACACTGCCGCTGGCGCTCACCTATCAGTAAGGGAATACGTATCTTGATTTATAAGTAGGTAGGTATATTATTCACACAATGACATGTAATGAACCAACTATTTTATCTAAGGAGCCGAGACTTAACCAAGGAACGTTTTTAAAAATTTTGAAAAGCTAAATAACTGTTATCTACAATACAAAAGTGAAACTTTTTGAAACATACCTTATTCTTTTTATTTTTCAAAGTATGTTGAAATACGAAAGTTTTTAATTTTAACCCATTAAGTGAGATACAACTTTTATCGTAATCATTTATGGAGAATTTATGTAAATTGACAGATTTAATTGCATTTATTTAAAAAAATAGTAAAAACTAATTTTTGTCAACTTGTTAATGTCCGCCCACCAATAATATTATTGAACTATAAATATAAAAGTAAGTAAAATATACAATAAAATATTTTTGTTACAATACGTTTGAAGGCTGTTTTCCACGATCTTAAAATGTTTTTTGGAGTTGTTACGGTATTGAGAAGGGTTTAATAATGGCATATGATTCGAAGGCGTTGCAGCTTTAATCTTTAGGACGATGTCAAAATATTGCCAAATATAGTAAGCACGCGAGAAGCACACCTCTATCCGCACTCGCGACCGCAAATTGAACACGTGTTTAGTACGCTTAGTTACCTGTTTTCTCGATTGCAACGTTATCACATTTTTTTAATTTACTTGAAATATTTAATCCCAATACTTCATAAAAAATTATCGTAAACAAAGCCTGAATAACGTGTGTTGATAATTTAGTTGGAAAAAAATCATTCTACCCAAAAATCCATTTCCCAATAATATTAACGTTAATTGAAACACATTGAAAGTAGGTTGAATCTATATTAATCTATATACTCGTAGATGTAATATTCATTGGGTTTATTGTGTGAGTCGATGAAAAAAGTCTAATACTGAAATGTTTCAGAACATAAAATTTAAAAAACAAAATACAATCCTCCGTACTTCATTAATACCCGTATCACTATTTCATGAAAAAAAAAACCTTTGGAAAATGGAATATTTATTATATAAAATATATTAAAATCAATGCAGTATTGGTCAATCTATCAATCAATTAATTTCTAAAGCACCGTTAAAGCATTGAAATTGTTTATATGTAAACTGTTGAGCAAAATAATAAGTCAGAATTCAAAACTTGCACATACCCAGGGATACTGGAATCACAACAAACCAAATAATCTAATTATTGGACAATAAGACCAAGGAAGCTGAACTATTAACAGTTGTCTTTGGAATTTTAAGAGCTTTGATATACTTATGCAGAAAGGAACTGATCCATAAAATACTTTTTTATATTTATTTTTTAATATTAAATAAGCTTACCTCAATGTCATATGTGCAGAAATAGCAAGCCAGTTAAAGAAGTATTTCATAGTTAAATTCAGTCTTAAATATTTTATTCAAATCCAACTGAATGTGTCCTCAATTATATCAGATCAGGTTAAACGTGGGCTGGGGTTTATTCTGCATATTAACATCTATTTTAAGTTTTCAAGAAAGTAAAAATTTTACACATCATTCGACATTTTATCAAGAAGTACCGCATAACCAAACAATGTAAAAAACAAGAGGATCTATTTTTATTCTCCAGTAAATCACGGTTAAGAGGTTCAATTACAAAATCGTGCTTCTGTTTGTATTGAGAAGAGAGAACGGAGAACAATCTCTGCTGGGTACTTTCCGGGTACATTCTGGGTTCTGGGCTCCCGTCACGAGCCCTTCACTCCATCCATCCAGCCCGCTCGGATGGATGATTACTCTCCGTGATGAATGGAGTTTGTTTTTGGGATTTCTCCGGATGACACGAGAACAATGCTTGTTAAACGTCATCCTCTCTCACTCGTTGGAAAATCTGAGTTGATCCACTGATAGGTACACAATATTATTCGGTAAAATAAATTGTACGCGAGCTAACACGTATGCTGAGTAAGATACAGGAAATGTTTTGTAGAACCTGATTTCCTTATCACTGTTGCCAAGTAAGTGCTTTTCTATATTTTCAAAATACATGAGTCGTCAGTTTTTTTAGATATCAGGAATATTGTATTTTGTTATTTTACCAATTTCCTGTTAAATTTAGAATATCTTGAGCGTCACTATTGCAGATATAGGAACTTGGCTACAAATTTAACGACGGCAAATAAAAATATATTACCTAATATTTATTTATTTTCCTTGCTGTACTATCAGCGATTTACGATCCATTAAGTTTATAATACATTTTTGAAGACAGTAGTCTAGTAGGCGCGTGTTTGCTCTATAATCTGACGTTTCGGGTACAATTCCTGGTGGGTTTTAATTCCGGGTTAGCTTCAACAACATAACGTAAATTCTAAGAGCATTGAATTATATTGTATATTATTTATAGTTAAGGCATTAACATTCTGGAGGTTTAAAAACATTGTAATTTGTTTTATCAAACACTGTTAATTCCACTTTTTGTAACGGTATAACCCTACCGATTTCAAGGCTTTCACATCATCATCAGGGGAGCACACACAAGACTCGTTTGTGCTCCCCTGATGATGAGGGGAAAGCCTTGAAACCGGTCGGGTGTACCGTTACAAAAAGTGGAATAAACAGTGTTTGATAAAACAAATTACAATGAATTACATATATTGTATTGTAATTTTTTTTGTACGTAGTACACCTCAGTACGTTTATTCCTACCAACCAGAAAGGTTAAACAAGCCTGTGAAAACCATACTGGAACACAACTGGAATCGAACCCACCACCTGGGGCCAATAAATAGTTCTACACATATCTGTTGGATGAATGTCTGTCACAAATTGACTATTTTTGATGGTATTGAAACTTTTTGCCATCGCAAATTCATGCCTCGCCTTTAAAGTGTAATAGCTTGCATACATTAAACCAACACACGCATAGGCTTCATCCATTTTCAATTTTATCATCAGACATTTTAAAATGTGAAGATTACAAAGAAAATATGAGAATAAGAAAACAATGAAAATTATATTTTATACTATCTATTATTTATATATAACCCTTTAGTGACTAAAGTCATCACTGAAGATTCGCCGATGTGTTAAACTATAAAAAAAAAACTTTTTGGAGGTTCCTTGGCATACGAATATTTTTAAACTATCGCTACATAACATTATATACGTTAATTCCTTTTAATATTTTGTTTAGTAAATAAAGGATATCTATTAAGCAGTATAGTAACCAAACCAGTTTCTACCATAAACAGCACCAGCATCTCTATCAAAGAGAACTTCTTTGTCAGCATTTGCTAAATAAAACATTTTGGTGAACGACTGCTTCGGAGTATTTAGTGAGCCATTAACCTTGCGCCCTTACCAATCGAATATATTTTTGGGTCAACTCAATTTCCATGGGAAATAATAAACTAGCCCCGATTATATCAAATTGTTATATAAAGAGAATCCATTGCCGCCTGAATAAAGACAGTTATTACATTTTACTAAAGATTTCTCTTATTTTTTTTCGATTTACGGAATCTCTTACTTAGCTAAGCTAATCCATTTTTATAAGCTCTAAAATAAATTTTGACTTATCTGATTAACCCTCGATAACTAATACCAAAAGATTATCAATATTTTAAGAACCATTGATAAGAGGGCAGATTGTTCGTTTTCTGCTTTTTAAATATTTTTTCCCTTATCAATTCCTACATACTAATAACCATTTTGTGAGTTCCATTTTACTCCATTACAAACAATTTTGTTCTGTTATAAATTTCACCAATATATTATTTATTTTACTGATGAATTTTTATTTTTCTATCGATTTTTCTTCATAGATTTTATACATTTTATGATTTTTCCTGCTACATTTTTAAAATTTTCTATTTATGAATAATATGTATTTTCACATAGAATTTATTAAACAAAACAAAATAAAAATAAGTATTTTTATAAAAAGTGATTTTAACTAAAAAGCAGTAAACTCAAGGTCAAAAATAAATAATGAGAATAATGTGGGTTTTTCATAAATTAGACATTAATGACTTTCTAATATCTGCGGTATTTGGTAATATTCTACGAGTTTATACATACATACCATCATACCACGCCCATTTTGGGATAAGGAAATACTTCAGACGCACAAGTCTCACCTTGTCTACATCCACAAATCTCCTCATACATGTTCTTCGATGTCTCATACTTCTTATGTTTCAGTCAGAAAAAAATCCAACTATATGGTAGCCTTCCGTGCTCTCCTCGGTGTTCCTCTCGCTCTCAAATAACTTCAGACATATATAATTATTTTGTAAGTCTTTCACAACTTAATCTCAATAATGAAGCAAAACCATCTCAATATTACTTTCTTTAATCCATGATTAACAATTTTCCTTCATCCCATTAATTTGACAATAGTTTACTGTTACAAAGGAACTTTTGCCTTGAGAAACAAAATAATATAATATTTTTTCTCTTTGTAAACTGAAACATTTCCAGGAAATGTATATCAATCCCTCAGGAAGATATGAAATTCAACTTTCGCAAATTTAGCAAATAATCGTAAATTTATATTCATGTCGATGGTACACATTTTCCTCTCATCGGAATCTTAAATATATTTCATATCTTAAATAGTGTTGAATTTATAGAACCCCTCACAAGGCGATACTATGTTTGCCGAAATGTCTCAAAATATATACGAGTATATGTGGGTTGATTTTTTTGCATATATAGCTCAATACCACCACGCCATAAAGCTTTTGAAAAAGCCGGCGAATTTTTATATCTGAGACGCATGTTCATATCGGATGGACGCGCGAAGTTAGATAATGAAAGAAGAGAAGCAGCATGTACGAGTAATTAAGGGAATGGCGGGTTATATAATGTTTACCGACGAGAGTATTTCAGGGGAAGTAACGATGGCTGCTCATAATGGAATATTGATCCCGATACTATGATATACCTACAAGCGAAACGATAAAAAGTTATAAGAGGAAGATAAGTGCGGTATAAATGAGGGCGTTACGTAGAATGTGTAGAAAAACATTGTTTGACAGAATTAGGAATAAAAACATTGGGATAGAATGCATGAATGAAAGGTGTATTGTGATGATTCAGGCACGTAGAAATAATAAATTATGAGAGAGCAATAAACGTGGAAAAAACAATCTATAAAAGTAGTATAGAATATACGAGAAGTTTAAAAAGACCTATAAAAGCATGGCACAACCAAATTAATTAAATTCTGAATGACGAAAGAGTGAAAAGCTGTTTTTAATAGGATATTATGCGTGACGAGGTCTGTGGAGGTGGTAGAAGCGAATGATGTACGCCTTGACATATGGTAATGTAGTGGAGATACTTTCTATTTGCCCCCCCCCCACCCAATAGGAACATGGTGTGATAATAACTATAATAGAAGGAAAATTTGAACCCATTATTATTGACAGATTAAAAATATAACAATATGAATAAATATATAAATAAGTTGAGTGTAAGGAAAGGAAAGAGGTGGGTGTTGTCATTATATGAGGTACTTCCCCGAATCTGTATATGCTTAGAAAAATGTATTTGGTAAGAAAACTTACGAAGGGAATACAATACAAACTACAAAAATCCTTTGATCTTACGATATGTGATCGGCATTCGGATTGAGGTGGATTGTAGTGTGTAGTGTTCATATAACACATACTAGTAATCATGCATTTTGATAAGACCTTCTAAAAAGAGTTGTGTTCAAGTGCTTCCTAAAACCATCATTCATAACATATCATTCCACGCCACAAGACCAGCGCCGTGATATTTTCAGAAAATGAAAAAAAAATCTCGATGTAGATAGTTATCAAGCTAATAAGTTTGACAACATAGAAATATGTATCCAACAAAGAAGGAAAAAAAAAGTCCATTTTCATCAGTTCCCAGCGATAATGTGTATGACTTTATTCGCCATTTCCACCCCTCCGCTGTGTACGCAGACCTTTAGGATGCAGCTGTTTAGAGCAGTCACCCTTGATAAGATAAGACACCCCTTTTACAAAACAAGTCTCCCCCACGACCAATACAGGAGCGTTGAAATTCTCCGGAATCATTTTTATTACCAATTTTCTTAAATAAATATAAACACCTTGATTCTGAAAGTTGTAAAACTGTTCAGTGGTGAAAGTAATAGAAGATTATTAATAAGGGTCGTTGGGTTTTTGCTCTGCTGCGGTTTGCTGCCTAGTCGTTGGGGTTGTTGCCCCGTATCTCTGTGACGACAGCCCGGATGTCTGGCGCTGCTCTACAAATTAATTGTGACTTCAGAAAGAAGAGAAATTAAGCGGTTTTTTTTTCTATGTTTACTCCAGGTACTCCATTACTGTGCTGAAGCCAAGTAAAGACGTAGTTTTAAATAAAAAATGTGATTCCTCTGTGGTTGCGACGTGACAGAGAAAGAGGAATGGATTTTCAAATGTAATCTGCAAAGATTTTGCGGTTTTCAATGCAAAAAAACATAAATTAAATGAGATATCGAAGATCAAGTAAACAAACAAACTATTGTACAAATATAAATATTATATTTCTAGCGTTTATTTATGGTGCTGAATCTTTTAGATCCGTATGCCGGAATTATAATATTGTACTTTCTCAGAAGTATGTTTGATTTCTTAAAACGGACGTCAAAGAATTAAGAGATATTTGAGAAAACGTGACAGCGCATTTTATGGAATACTTTTTTCGAGTGAAATTAACCATGACACTTACATTTTATGGATTTGATATTTCTTAATTATTGTGTGAAAATTAGCGCACTTCGTCCCAAGAGTATTCTTAATTATTGTGTGAAAAGTAGCGCACTTCGTCCCAAGAGTATTCTTAATTATTGTGTGAAAAGTAGCGCACTTCGTCCCAAGAGTATTCTTAAAGCAGCGATGTGACTACTTTTCCCTTAGATAACTTGAGTAGCATAATATTTTAAATTAAAAAGTAGCCAAATTGCGCTACTTTTTCAAATAAGCCTTAAAAAGATGATATTTTTGCTGATAAAAACTGAGATAGGTATGCTCAATATTTCAAATTTACCCAAAACATTGGGTTTTGTAGGTTGTATCCTTTCTTAATATATATGTCCAAATATATATGTCCAAATATTTTTTGCCAAAGTGCCTTCAAGAAACTCTCATCCGATGTATGTAAATTTCACTTCCTTCTATATTAAGCTGGTTGACCACAATTCCGTCATGTATAGTTCACTAACGGCTTCCCGAGCAACCGGAAGCCACGAGGTTGACGAGACAGACAATCTGAGATCATCCTACTTCTACCATCGTAAGTATATTCAGGTTCTAAAGTCCACATAACATCATGCTACATTCCGTGTAATTTATATTTTTGTTAACTTCAACATGACTGAGCATCGTGACTTCTCTGATAGCCTCTGAGGAATTCCTCTCCATCCATCCCTGCACTTCGCGGCTCGAAGGGCAGTTGTTAAGGGTAGTCCTGTTGCGCCTCTCACTTGTGCGTTGTCCTTTCAAACCTTCAATAACTACAAACCTTCTTGTGCCACTAGTAATATGCCCAAATAATCGGAAGACTCGTCGAAGGCATATTGTTGACAATTTGTTGGTGGTTCTCAGTTCTTCAAGAATGGAGGCTTTAGCTCACCTTGCTGTCCATGGAATTTGTAACATCTTTCTTCAGAACCACATTTCAAATGCATCTATTCTACGTATCTCTCTTGCTCCCAGAGTTGAAGTTCTCTTTTTCACCTCAGTCTCGCATTCTCCATTGTTGGTAATACTGGAGCCTAAGTAAATAAAGTCAGTAGCCACTTCAGAACCACCATTCACATTATTTGGTTGCAGTTTGTTACTGCGATATATTATCATAAAATTAGTTTTTGATCTATTGATTTTCAGGGTCAGGAGCTTGCTCTCGTGTTATACCTTTTTAAGGAGCGTGACCATTTCTTCTTCTGATGTAGACATTAACTTCGTATTATCTGCATATCTCAGATATGAGAGCTTTCTTCCACCAATAACTATCCCACTGTCCCAATCTTCAAGTGCTCTCCTCATAATATATTATTCATGTGGTTAAACAAATCAGTCGAGAGAATGCACCAATGGTTAATTGCATAAAATTCTATGGTTTTGTTATATTTTTGAGACCATGCATAACATAAATAAATCTTAGTGCGTGATCTACAAACATGTATTTGTAAAATCGCATCCGATTTTCGAATAGTGTCTAGCAGCTATATGTTAAGTGTCTTAAATGGCTTAAATAAAGATATGTTACGCGGGTACGAATATCTGATTTATAAACATAATTGTTCAATTTCGTTTTTTTTTTCACATTTGCTAAAGTGAAGTTCATGTATTTCGCAATAATTCATTCGTCCCCTTCATGACTAGTTATGTTAGCTATGCAGCATCCATTTATCTCGGGATCGATTCCCAGAATGTCCTTGACTAGTTATACTTACAGTTCTTTTATACTCTAAATTTACTGTAGTACTGGCTCAATACTATCTGTCTTACATACTCGTACATACTCTGAGGTACAATATATCTTTCCTTAAATTTATTGAATACAAAGATAATATTTTTAATTCCACTTACGAGTATATGGTATTGCGAGAATTTGTAATATTTTTTTAATATTTAGTATCTTTATATAGTTATATATGTTTCTATTAATTATTTAAATTTTTTATTAAAACTTTAATATGGATTTGTGTATTTTAGTTTAATAAATGAACGTAAAGAATCGGTAGATTTTACACCTTGATGATTATTAGTTATTTAAAAAAATAATTCAAGGCACTGGGAAAAAGAGATTTACCTCCTTAGATTTTAATACGATTAGTAAAGCAATTTTAAATAATACGTATGTACGAGTATGTTATAAATAATTCACTTCATTTTAAAGGTGGAAACTTCTCTATACTAATAGTTCAAAATGTTTTTCCGACGTTTTGAAGACATTGCAACAACATCGACTAAAGTGACGGAATCCATCTTTAATCCAGTTTCTGATTTTGGAAAGATACTGGCAACACAAGTAGGTGAATTTGATATTGTCGTGTAGGGGGCACTGGTCGCCGCGAGCGCGTTTACATTGCGGTCGTGAGAGCGGGAGGCTCAGCGAGCCTAACATGTGTTGATGTTGTGGTTGCAAGTTTGAATGGTAGGTGGATCCTTCTTACGAGTTTACTTTATTCGGTAATGTTTTTCACATCATCCTGAAGACAAATATTGTAAGGCTTTTGTAACTTAGGTCATAATTTAAACCAATTAACACGATAAGAACTCCGAAAAACATTTATATTAGTGGATAGCAGTTGTGTAAACATTCGAATATATAGGTTGTCCTAATTTTCATATTATCGGCATACGTGAGACACATTTTTAGAGCTACTCGTAGTTTGGAAAAATATAAATAAGAATGTTTTTTTTTTAGTTTTGTGTAACAAAACAATTCGGATTATAATCTGAATATATATTTTTTATACTTTAAATTTACGTCACATTTCAAGTTACTAACAGTTTTAGCACGTATGCGTGTTCGTGATGTTATTTATCAAATAGCGTGAAACGATATGATAAAAAGCGCATACAAAATTAGTTTCCTGATTCTGTAGTTTGAACCAAGGCATCGAATATGAAAACAAGTCTCACCTTTATTGAGACATTATCGCCATACAAAATTATATAGTTTCGTGATATTTGAGTTTTCAATTTTAAAAGCAGGGAAACATATTATTATAACATTTAAGTATGATAAACTAAAATTGAAACTTTTTGGAAGAGTAGTAATATAATACTAAAATCTAATTGAATAAATCAAAATATTAGGTCCTTACATATGAAATTGGCGTTTTGCCGTACTGGCAACTTTGATCTCAAATATCTTCTCTTTGGTTAGGAATTCCAAATTAAAATTTATACAGCTATTTACTCAAGTATTTGTGTTTCGAAAATTATAATTCATTTGTTTTTTCCTCAATTGTTTTTTTTCTTTGCGTCACTCAGTTTACAAAATGGAAAACTTGAAATATCGCGTTATTTACGAGTACGAGTTCCACCGTGGCACCAGTGCTGCAGAAACGGCTCGAAGGATTAATGATGTGTATGGCGACGGTGCCGCAAAAGAAAACACAGTGCGTTTTTGGTTCCAACGTTTTCGTTCTGGTAATTTCGACCTGCAGAACAAGCCCCGTGGACGGCCGGAGACCAAAGTTGATAATGAAGAATTGAAGGCTATTGTGGAAGCGGATCCATCGCAAACCACGTCCGAGCTAGCTGCAGGCTGCGGTGTTAGTGATAAAACTGTTTTAATCCACTTGAAGCAAATTGGGAAGGTGAAAAAGCTTGAAAGGTGGGTACCTCACGAATTGAGTGAAGCAAATCAACAAACGCGCGTTGACTGCTGCGTTGCATTACTCAACCGGCACAATAATGAAGGGATTTTGAATCGAATCATTACCTGTGATGAAAAGTGGATCCTGTATGATAATCGGAAGCGCTCATCGCAATGGCTGAACCCTGCCGAACCAGCCAAACCATGCCCCAAGCGAAAATTGACTACAAAAAAGTTACTTGTGAGCGTTTGGTGGACTAGTGCTGGTGTCGTTCACTACAGCTTTCTTAAATCTGGCCAGACGATTACGGCAGATGTCTATTGTCAGCAACTGCAAACCATGATGGAAAAGCTAGCTGCTAAACAACCGAGGCTGGTTAATCGCTCTAGGCCACTGCTGCTTCATGATAACGCTAGACCACACACTGCACAACAGACGGCTACCAAATTAGAAGAGCTTCAATTGGAATGTCTAAGACATCCACCGTACTCTCCGGACCTTGCCCCAACAGATTACTATTTTTTTCGAAATTTGGATAACTTCTTGCAAGGGAAAAAATTCAACTCCGATGGGGCAGTCCAAACCGACTTCAAAGATTTTATTGATTCCCGTCCGAATGGTTTTTTTAGTAAAGGGATCGATGAACTACCTATGAGATGGCAAAAGTGCATAGATAGCAATGGTACATATTTTGATTAAATAAATATATTATATTAAAAAAAAATCAACTTTATGTTCCTCCCAAACAAAACGCCAATTTCATATGTAAGGACCTAATATATGAAAAAATTCGAATTTTTTTTTTCGGACTTCACTTCCTAGTATTAAAATATCCGATTTAAGGTTTATATTTGTCTGAACTAGAATTTAATAATAGACGCCGTATATAGGTAACATTTGAAACTTGACTATTTTTTCACAATTAAACGGCTAAATATTGAGTTATTACATTTCTGAACCTGTCCCCTATCTCTAGTTAATAGTTTTACAGCAAAACTATCAAATTTTGAATTAAGACGATAAAGCCTTTTATCATTTTGCTAAAAGCTGAATTACGAGGTGTGATGTCACTACGAGTGTATGTTAAAGATTCTGTGTGGTTAAAAATGAGGTACAAGATGTATAGTACTAAATATTTTGATGCGGCTGCCTTTCATTAAACGTGCGATATGTCATAAAATAATATACTATTAATTCATAATTATAAAAGTTAAATGTCTAAATACAATTCATCCTTCATCTATCATCATCATTACCCTAAAAGCACCATCAGGAATTACAGGGATGCAAAAAATGGTTTCATCCAGGTCAGCCCATATCCCAAAACTTCATGTCTTCCCACTTTTTGCAGATACTATAAATCTCTTTATATAATCTATCTATAATTATTTGTTGACAATTATAGAAACTCTGAAGAAGAGAGCTAAGCTGTTCTTGAAACGTTGACATTTTGAACCACAAAAACGTGGCATATATACCACAAAACACAAAACCACAAAAACGTGGCATGTCATAGACTTTTTCAATATATATTTTCAAGGGGTTTTATTATTTCGTTTATTAATTAAACTCGCTTTTCATGTACATTTACTGCACTGCAAGTCATTTTCCTCCCGTGTGATGTCGAACCTTCGTTGTCTCTATTATTCTTTTCCCATTCAGGTATGTCGCCGCCGGATGAAGTCTCTCTGGATTGTTTCTTCTTCGTCACTAAGTGACGTCACGTTCATAATAAATAAGATTTAAATGTTTAGAATTCATCCTGACAGATTGGGACTTATTTTATCCGCCGTAACTGCGTGGGTGGTGGTTTTTTCACATAATACATTGAAAACGTTGCAATTTTTTTCAACAAATGAAATTGTTATTTATAATTCTTGAAGAATTTTTTTTCTTCAAACAATTTATTGCTCAACAATAAAATCGATATTTCAGGAATATTTGTCTTTTGATTCAAACGAATAAAACGTAATACGAATTTCTACGGTGTACACAATTTATCAAACAATACATTTGATGAAAAAGGTTTTCTAAGTTTGGTTATCCATTTACTGTGGATAAAGGTTATTTTAGTCAAATGACAATTTATAATACATTTTTGTATGATATTTTAATAGAAAAATGTTGTATCAGGAAATATATTTGATTACTGTGTTAAACGTCCCATTATAATGGATAAAAATAAACACAAACCAAAAAATAAGTGACGATGACGAATATCCATTAGAGAGTTATTTAATGCTTCTTCTAATTTTAGGTCAGGACGTAACACAATGAATGGAAATATATTTAATTACTCAAGAGTGTGTCTCTGACAGATACCTTTACACTTTTGGTCTTGGGTCTGTCATTTACGAAAAGCGAAACTCTTTTTCTTTGTTCGTTTGAGTTAAAAATTTAAAATGAAGATGAATTTTCATTTAATTTTGGTGACAGCTGCTTTTCCGTTAATCTAATTACTGTTAACGGATATACGAGTACCTATTTCTTAAAAGCGCCTTAATTAATTTTCATATCTAGAAATATCGCTGCAAAAGTTAAATTTTGGTAGGATATTTCGATTTTCATCTAAGTAGCCGAGAATAAACTTTATCGGATTAAGAGCAAAGTTAACAAGCAAAAATTACTTAGTTTTTATATTTTATTCACCAGTTTCATTACGAGTAATATTTTCAACGCGAATATTCTTTATAACTGTTGAGCAAAGAAGTCATTAGCATGCTCGCTCAACACCCCGATTTCGGTCTTAGGCGGATTCCCTTCCGAATTGGTTTATTTTCAAGACTTTTTCATAAGAATTAATTTTTTTCCCGGTGCTTTTTACCTGTTTAAGCTATATTTTTGGCGCATCCTTGGTGTGGCAGGTGTTACGAAACAGCGCTGAGCAAGCATGTAGGTTTTTAAGGTAGCTTAAAAATAAATGACTTACCTTTATTTAAAGATCTAGGATATACTTCTTCAAATGATAAAAATTGTATTTAAAATAAGAGTAAACGGTATATCGATGAACTAATGTGCAGTTTGGTAACCGCTCAAACATAATTAATTATACGAAATAATAGATAAATAAAAACTTATTAGGTAATATACATTCGCCCTGATTTATTGTTTTGAAAACAACAAGATAAACAAATGAGTCATGCAAGATCTTATTTAAAATATAACATGCGATGTAATATCAATACTCATGTGTTTCAAGAGTAATTTCAAGTTTGAACGTCTTAAAATATTGATAACTGAAACATTTCTCTCTTAAAGTGTGATACATCCTTTTAAAATAAACACGATAACTGCTTTTGGCCTGAGCCACTCCATATTTAGTTCGTCTTTTTATTGTGCATCCATGTTGCGCCGCATCGTGCTGTATACAATTGTTTGATAACACAAAACACGCCCAAACAGATGCGTTTTAATGCATTCCTAAAGAACGAAATGATCCCTCTTAAGAGTCTGTAGGAATAAAATCTATTTTAAAGACGTACTTATCAACGATGCATTTGGGGCGAATGTTTGATATTAGGGAATAAATAACCCGGATCACTTAACTTGGACAACATGGAAACATTGTCTGTTGCTTCGGCTATATATTCTTTATCGTATATACTTTATGGCTGTTTTATTTCCATTTTTTAATCACGTTTGACCAAGTGTTAATAAACTTTCAATGGGTGTTCGAAATGAGCTTTTGAGAAAGTGCATTTAGGGCGGGAGAAATCAGATTATTTCATGAGAGTCACGTTTTTTTCTCACATATTTATTTAAATACTTTGAATGTTAGGAAACTCATTAAAAAGTCTAATAGAAAAATCTGACTACTGACAATTTTTTTTTCTTAAAAAATGTATGATAGAAAAACCTGGATTAACTGACAATACAAGTTGTTCATATATTATTTTAATGATTTCATTGCACAATGATCGTTCTACTGCATTTATCGTAAATTTTGCGAATTGATCAACAGTTTAATAAATGAATATGCATAACTTATTTACATATTTGCACATAAGTAATACAGTAATTTTTAATAATATTTTTGTATTTATGATAAAAAAAAAGATCAGAGTTAATATCCTCCATTATACAAAATACAAAAGTATCTATAATATGTCAAGATGCGTGTAACGAAAAATCGACGTCCATTTGGATTAATTTTTCTCGAAGAGCAAAAATAATTTACTCCTCTTTGAGCCCCGAGATTGAATGGGAAAAGGTTTAATGAAAAACTCCCTTCCCTTTGGGGCGTTCTCACTTTTTTCATGGCCTATTCCTTGGCCTAATGTAGATGAAATAAATCTCTAGCAGTTGCTTAGCTGTCCAAATGTCAATCTTGATTACTTTAGGGTTAACTGAGATTAATTCGGTAAATAGCGTTGCTGTGTCGATCAGGTCTTCTTAATTAAATTGGGAAAATCTCTATTCAAAAGGGGCCATTACCAAAACATTTTTCATTTAATGAAAGGATTTAATATGAGTTAATATCAACTAAGAAGAATCGCGGATGAGAAAATATCAAAATCAATTACAATATGTATGGATAGATATTAACTACGAAGCCTTCATTCATTAGTGAACATTGAACATGGGGATATTAAAATTATTCATTTTTATTAAGAAGGTTTCCTTAAATAAATAATTGATATACCAATGAGATAAAATACATCTTAAGTGAAATATTAAACATAATTAAGAAAGTCTTAAGTCACCTGTGGTTATAAAGTGATCGAGAAATACTCGTACATCTTGAAACCGAAGCACAATTGGTATAAACCCTCGTTTTTTATATTTTTCTTTGTGATGTAGAAACTTGAAAACCACAATGATCGACAAAAGATTATGACTAAACTGGCGTTGAAGACGACTTCTACGCATTACATGGAGAGTTAAACTAACCAAACAATCAATAATTGAAGAGTTCAGGATCGAAATACGTCCAAGAAGGATCCTGAGATACTTTTGACTCACAGCACGGGAAAAGAGTGAGAACGTTGAGATACTGATTTTGCCTGGAAGTACGAATGGCATTAAACAGTGGTAGTAGGGTGCAATTTCATTGGGCTCTGTATAACCCAAGGAATCGTTCTGGAGAAGATTCGTGGAGGAACATAGTGATCATTAATTGGCTACTCCAATCTAGTTGCGTCATGTGATAGTTTTGCTGCATTCGAAGTTTCCTGTGAAAACATTGGCATCTTTCTGGGCTATTTGAACTCCAGACCTTGACCACTTTATAAGTATATACGAGTATACTGCACTGCGAGTAATTTTCCTTTTCCCGTGACCCCGTACTTGAAGTCCGTCGTCACCATTTTTTTCACACTTAAATGTGTCGCTACCGAAGAAGGAGTGACGTAACTCTCATAAAAAATCGATCTTCTAGTGCAGATGTTGTTAGATGGGGACTTATTTTGTAGCGGGTTGGATCAAACTGGTGGTCACTATCCACAGCATTAGGGGAATGACCCACAAGAAGAGAAAACAACTAAATATTATATCGAAGAAAAGTAATGAAATTCTTAAAAGCTTTATTATATCTGTCATAGTAATAAGTTATAAATAAATTTAATAATATATTAAAAAATATTGGGAAAAAAATATTTTCCTATGAGATATCAGTTAAGTTCGTTGCCATTTGCCCCAAAATAGTTATTACAAGAACCTAAGCAATGTGAGAATTTTTAGTTCTATTGTTTTTTTTCTGTGACTCGAATTGTATCTACCAAAATAAAAAAAACATTTATCAGATTTGATTCGTGTTCCATTAATTGAAGTTTTCGAAATTGCGATAGTGACTTCAAAATGAAGGCATAATAAAGTTAATCTTATATTTTCTGCTACCGTGGTTTTGATAACCGTAACAATATTTTTATAAGGTCTAAAAAATCAATGTTTCAGTTGATCGGTTCCCAAACATTTTCCCAGGCGGAATCTTTGGTATCTGGCTAAATAGCTACGGACCTTCAATGAGTAAAAAAATACTGTTAAGTTTTAATTAGTTTATTGAATTTAAAAAAAAATTACTTTTGCAATTCATTTAAATTATATCATTAAGTTTTGAATTTATACAAACAATTTATATAAATTTATTTTGTCTTTACGAAAAGGATAATACAGCTTTTCTATATCAAAATCATCGATGTGGGGGTCAATGTTTGAAAGTTTTATGTCCACTTGCAGGCAGACTTTGAAAGTTTTATCTCCGGCTTGCATATTTATTTTTTATACATACGAAGGTAACAAATCTTTTTTCATTTAAATAAGAGGTCGGAAAACGCATCAAAATTTTTAAATCTACATCTGCTATATTATTATTCGGATATTCTCTTCTTGAAATGAGTCAAAAGTTGGACGAGTAACGAACGGTCTTAGAGAGATCATTGTTTGAAATGAATGAGATGAAATATTTTTGATCATTGGTAGGTACCTACCAGCCGCCACTTGAATGCATTGCTTTGTTTTAAAGAGTAGGTTATCGGTATAATACATTTTTATGCATTTGAGCTTTTTGCATGCGTGATGTAGACATTTTTTAGTAAAATTGTAGTAATTTCTAAAAGAGTTCGCGCACCCTCGAAGAAACTCTCGTGGACCCGAGATTAGGAACTGCTGGTCTTATTAATTGGCTTAGGAACTGTTGAGAAACATAAAATAAGTGAATGAGTAATGATAAAAAAGTTTTTTTATTCGTGATGCTGCATAAATTTTTTTTTCAAATACCTGTCAGACAACTACGTTTTAAGGGTAACAGAGAAGATCGTCTCCAATATTTAGATTTGAAGTAAAAAAAACGAAGAAATGCGTTCAATATATTACATTTTATTTTCTATTTATATATAATATTAAATGATAAAACAAAATAAGCTTAGAAGTCAAGAGGCTAAATAATTCATCATGAGATTATCATCAAATCAGGCGAATACGGGGGGTGATCGAGTCCCACAATACTTTTTTTGACCAAGAAACCTACAAAAATTTTAGGTCAAGAAATCAAGAAAACAAAGACCATGCCCCTTGTTCCCGGTACTCGGGTCGAACTCGAAGAATCCTGGCACATAAACGATCTTCAAAACACCCAAGTACACATCGGCGTTCATCATTTGACCTTCTGGCGTGAATTCCTTATGGACAATTCCTTTCGCATCAACGAAAACGGTGAGCAGTCAACTAATTTACTCATCCACAGATGGCACTGGTGGTTACGTGTAAATAAAATTAGTCACCTTTCCCATTGGACAGACTGTGTATATTGGAGATATTTCTGAAAAGAAATTGGTAATTACTTTAAACTCAGTTTACTCGTTCACGAGCTTTAAGTTAAAACACAGATTTCTTCTCTTTATGGTACGTAGATCTTTTATTTCCTCCTTTTTTATAAAATTGACAAAGAACTGTTACAGTGGTGGCACAAATTATCCTAGTATGAGAGGATTGCCTATTTAAAAAAATATTAAACTGTGTTTCGAAAATCTATTTGTACTGCGTTAAGTAAAAACATCGAACATGTTTTATTCAATATTATTGTTATGGTTGTACAAACTATTGATTTATAATTATTGTTTCATTACCTTTTATAAAGATAGTTGAGGTCAATCGCTTAGCAATTTAACAGCCCCTTAATATTCCACAATTCTGATATAGATTAAGATAACATATAAACATTAATTAAAAAACCATTTCAGTTATAATCTGACCAGAATAATTTCTTTCATTCGGATAATATTCTTCAAATATGTTTTTGTACGTAGAAAAGTGAGATCGGAAGGTAACATTGTCTCGGTTTTTGAATCGCTGGTGCATGCAGGTCACTCGCAGTTCATCAAACGTGTTGGTATTACTAACACACAAAGAGAGGATATATTAACCATAGCGAAAATCAGCAAGCCTTTTATCAGACTTGGACTAAGTTTCTTGGGTACTATCGGGAATCGAACCTGAAAAGGATTGGATGTGGTGAAAAGCCCCGGGTGGAATACAAGCGTCTTACGAACTAGGCCAAGTAGGTCAAATAATTAGTGTTGACATACTCGTATATATTTTAACACATGCTTTCCTAAAATAAATTGTTGATAAATGTAACGAGGAGATTGTGGGACGCGATTTTAATTTATTTGAATTGATGCAGTGCTCCAATACTTGACTCATGTGGTATATACGCGTAACTAGGTCTCACAATTGATCAAGTTAATGAGAAATTTGGATGAATGTAACAAACAATAATTTATAATCGGTAAAAAAGTTATCAGCATATTTTTTCATTTTCATAGGTTCTAAGTAAAAAACAGGCAAAATGTAGGCAAATGTCTTAATTTACTGGGGTTACGACAAATTACAGATAAAATGTAGGCAAATGTCTTAATTTACTGGGGTTACGACAAATTACAGATAAAAAACCCAAATCCATATAATTAGTGTCCAAACTGTCCAAACGAATTAACATATTTTTGTACGTTTTATTTTTATATATAATATAATCTATACATATTATACAATATATACTTGCCATGTACGGTAAATAAATGGAATATAAAACACTAATCCGCAACGATTTTTACTTTACGGTATATAAAATGTCTCAAGCACACCATTTTATGCAATATTTAAATATACACCGATTGGACGCAAGTAAAAAGTATTCTAATTTATAAAAGTGATAAGAAAGAATGGTTGTACGTGTATAATGTTATCGTTAAGTGTTATGCATATTAAAAGTAATTAAAAATGTAAATAAAATTATATGAATTTTCCATAATACTATATTTCATAATAAACACATTTTTGACTTTGCTTCACAGTATTTTCCAAAGAAAATTTGCTCTAAAATATTCCAAATATTATTACATAATATGTTATACTATTATTACACTGTTTCCCTGTCGGGGCAGAGAGGGCTGAGTGTCAGACTTTCTTAGCGCGATATACCATACATATTTCGCCTCCTCTGCATGTCTACACCTTCTCCACAACTATATGATTTCTCCGATTTTTACATTTCCTTCTTTCAAACTTTTCTTTACTTTATCTAACTATATTTCCTTGGCCTTTCTCTACCCCATCTTCTATTCAAACTCGTACTATATATTTTTTTGTTCGTCTTTCTTCATTTATTTATTCTACATATTCAAATCATCTCAGAATGCTCTTCTTCAGGTTACTAATACATTATTGTCAAGTTAACATTCATGCATAATCACTTTCTTCTGTATTCTATCACACATTGTCATTTCTACAGCGTTTTTTTCTGATCCATTAGTTTTTTCCGTGTCCACGTTTCACTCCCATATATATATAAAAAACTATTAACAATCTCAGGGGGTTTAAATAAACAACCCTTGAGATTGTTACAAATATCATGTTTTGTATTTGACTGTACTTACTCAATTCTTGAAAATAATATGGTTTATTATACCTAACATACCTTGTGTTACAGCACACCGCCCAGGTTTTCGTACCACTGAGCTTTCCATCCCTTGTCACCTTATCCATTGAGGTTGTTTATTGGAAGATTGTTTGTACTGCGTAGCTAATGCTCATGATTTTTTTAATCTAAATGTGCTATATATTTTTACTTCATTTTAAAGAAATCTGCTAAATTTCATTTATTCTTATGGTATCTTGTAACACACCCAAATTGGTGATTATAACATATTGAAAGAGTGACTAGGAGACAACATTGGTTTCGACCCCATTCATCGAGCCTCAAGCTTAGAACCATTTGAGTAGTCATGGATTTAGTGATTCATCTTCGTTCAGAGGCAACAACACTCTCATACGTCTAGCACTTATCAGACGAATTGTCTTACCAGATTGAGATATTTTTATATTTTTTTTGGATACCAACGGGAATCGAATCCAAAACCCCTGGGTGGAAGTCAAACGCCTTATCAACTAGGCCACGGAGGTCTTCAACAGCTGAATGAAACACTTTTATAACAGGCCTTAATGTTATAAGGAAATGAATAATTTGGTAGATTTTGTTTAATTTATTGACCGCAGACCGTTGTGCCCGGGTCCACTTAAATAATGAAGCAACCAAGCGACAATATGTTATGGCTGCATCTCGTGTGGAAGATTTTGCTAAGTCAATAAGCTCGCGTACTGTTTGTAAAAAAGGACTGCGATCTTCCGATTAACAATACTGAAGTGCTTATCTTGATTGTATTATCTGAGCACAGTAACAACGTGTGTTTATGTTAAAGAAGGAACATCAACTATATTCGTTATTACATGAACTTTAAATATGTATAAATTGTAATAAAATAAGCTGAATAATAATGAGAATAAAATAATAATTTATACAGCGCCATTCTGACTGCAGGTTCTTCTCAAATGGACTCTAGCTCAGAATTTGAACATACTATTGACATATTAAAAAAACTACAAAAAAAAATTGAATGCAAGGATAGGAAGGTGGTGGCTGCGGCCATTATACTTGGTATATCCTCGCACCTGTATATGTAATTCTATATGACTGTGAAGCGTGGTTTTTAAATCAGACAAATTAATTGACAGTTTTCAACTAAGGATAGCTTTTGGATCGACTAGATAAGGCAGTGTTTCCTGATGACCTCCGTAAACTGATTGGTAAGACGCTGGTCTTTCACCCGGGTGTTTGGGATTCGATTCCCGGTGGTACACAAATGAAAATAATTAATGAAGGGCACTAGTCCGGATAAAGAGTCCGCTGGTAATAATATAGATTTGTGTGAGTGTTGTTGCCTGTCCACATACGGTAGTCTTTCCAATAAATGCAATGGGGAACAGTGAGTTCCTTGCCTACTCCAATCTTTCTTAAACTGAAGGTTCGAACACTGGTCTTTCGGCCTAGCATTTCAACATTTCCGCATCAATATTCGAATATATTGAAGGGTCCATACAAATAAAGGAAATATCGTTATAGAATTGACATTGAACTGGAGGCCCCCTTAGAACATGAAACGATCATTTATTACTACAATTCTAAGGCGTTACCTTTTTGGAAGTTGGATATAATGGAAGTTGATGACTCAATGCGCGCCGTTGCTAAGAAGATAAAGAGATAAGCCCAGGAAAATAAAGATAGATACGAGTAGAGTTGAGCAATATTACCACCACCCACCCACTCGGAGTTGAAGATTAGATGAGGCTGGAGAGTTTTTTTAATCAGTCCAAAGCGCATGGTAGATTGAAGCGTCGTGAATTATGATCAATAATAAAATAAGCATTGACTATTTTTTTTAAAAACAAATATGACCAATTAAGCATTCATATATCCTCTAAAATTATATATGCAGATCTCATCCTGGTCAAGTAGTGGAATAATAATAGTGAAAGGGCATTGTAATTTGTTTTATCAAACACTGTTCATTCCACTTTTTGTAACGGTAAAACTCTACCGGTTTTAAGGCTTGCACCTCATCATCAGAGGAGCACAAACAAGACTGTCGGAACACAAACAAGACTGAAGTCTTGTTTGTGCTCTCCTGATGATGAGATGAAAGCCTTGAAACCGTTAGGGTTATACCGTTACAAAAAAGTGGAATAAACAGTGTTTGATAAAACAAATGACAATGTCTTTAAACCTCCACAATGTTAATGCCTTAACTATAAATAATATAGTGAAAGGACAATTTACATATCGCCGTTTAGAGAGCAGACTTTCCACAAAGGCGCTTTAACTCGGGATTCGAAACCATTATTATTAACAAAGCAAAAATATTACAAAATACATAATATATCTAAGTTGAGTGTTAGGATACGAAAGTAATAGCTACAGTCATTAGGTTAGACCCTTCCCCGAATCTGCATGTGGCCAGGAAAACATATTTGGTAAGAAAATCGCAGAAAACAAGGGACGACGAACTACTCGTACAAAGAAACCTTAGATCTTCTGATATATGATAGTAACACATTTGACATTAGGTGGAGTGTAGTGTATGTGTGTAGTATTTCTTTCAATCAATTTGACAAGACCTGCCAAAAAGGGTTGTCTTTAAGTACTCCCTAAAGCTGCACACACGATTCAAATCTCCAATAATAAGAGGTAGAACATTCCACGTCACAGGACCAGCAACGGTAAAAGCTCAATCATAAGGCCTCACCCTATTGGATCGCTTCGGAATAATCATTTTTTTCGATAAAGACGAAATCGACCTCAACGTACTGTTCCTCTCCGAAGGAATATCTCTCAGATACAGTTTCGAAAGATAAAAGAGACATCCCATCAAAATACTTGAATACAAAGAGAAAATTTTTGAAATCAATTCGTTCGCGACACTTGAGTCAATGTTTACTTTTTAGAAAATAACTAATACTACAGTATTCCTCCATTTCTAAAAAAGCAAAAACCCCTCAATACGCCACTTTTGTAACTTCTATTCCTAACTTAAAACAATGCCAACCAAATACCAAAGGAAAAATAGAGAGTGTATGTTTGGCATTACTTTTGAGCAGTCGTGGAATTACATAAGACGGACGATGAAATTATTGTCTTCTTTACAAGTGCCGAGAATATGAGCGAATATTTAATTCTCGGGCTGGGAGCGCACAAGACTGCTCGGTCAATTAATCGTCACGTGTAAACAAAGTATATAAAGGTAAAGTGATGAAGGCTTTGAATATTATCATCAGGAAAAACTTCACCTTCAATTATTCAAAAGTTGTATAAAGGGTTTTTATAATGTTTTTTGTATCATATAACATAGCAATTCCCAAACAAGGGCCCGCGAGGGTATTCCAAGGGGCTGGTGAATTCTTTTATAAATGGCTACAATTATATTAGAAAATGTCTTCTTCGCACAGACGACAAGCTTCAATTAAAATATATTTTTACTCATTATCAGCACTTTTTATCGAGTTAATAAAATTAAATGCTTTTTTTGTACTCCTAATGTTTTTCTGGTCTTTTATCAAATATTTTATTTGTCTAAAGATCAATTTTTGAAAACTTTTTACAAAAACTTCAATATGTTTTTAAAATATTTGTGTGATTGGCTGGAAAATATTGCTGTTTGGAAATAAACTACCTAAATTGTACACCGTAAAATTAGATGTTTTAAATAAATAAATAATGAAGAATTCAAATTACAGAAAGACCTTTAACGAAGTGTTAAATAAATTACTCGCATGCTAGTGGTAAATTCCTCAAGAGGATGATATGCGGAGAAATTGCAAACAGATACGTCAAATATTTCGATTGCTCGATGAAAGAGAAAATTATGTCATTTCTTGCGGATGAAAATAAACGTTATATTATATCGGCCAAGTGTTCATACAGTTATATTTGATTACATCCACTATTTTGAGAACTTATATAAAAAATATCGTATTATCTATTACTAGAAGGTAATCTCTGTCAACCAGAAACATTTAACATCTATAGTGAAAACCAGACTAGAACTCTTTCTTTAAAAAAAAATAAGAAAAATATACTAACGGACATCGACTCCGAAACCTCCTGGTTGAAACACAAGCATCTTACCAACTAGACCACGGAAGTCATAGATATTAAAACGAGACCAAATAATTATGTACACATGCGATTATTTCGTTATTAAGATTAATTAAAACGTTATTTAATATTTTCCTATAAAATATAAAAAAATATGTACAATATTCATCGTTGCATTTTGTCTTTCAACATACCTTATCAAGAGTATCAGTCACTGAAAAGTCTATACAATCTTAATTTAAGAAGGATATATCAGATTTCCCAAATTTAGAAAGGTTGCACCTATTTGTTTTAAATCGGGTAATTCATTTTATAAAAACGAATCTTGATCACTGAGAGTACTTTTCATTCAGGATACAAAGTGGATATACTATGTTTGAAAAATAAACTTAAATTGCATTTTAACTGAAATAAAGCCAATTTTTTACACTTTTTTAAACTTTTTTACACTCTTGCTATATACAGCACCACCTGTTGGATTTTTGCTATATAGCAATCTCTTTCAACCAACCATAATGACGTTAGAGATGCCCATAAGGAAAACTAGACTTATACCTTTTTTTAATCAAGTTGAGTACACAGCTTTTCCAACTAGGTCACGGAGAACGTCATAGCGATTTAGTAATATTAAATTAATTACGATAAAGTATTCTTCTAATCATAAAAACAGATTCGTTTAACAATGAAAGCATCTTCAATTATATTTTTGACGTATGAACAGTTAATTTCAACATTCAGTTCGACAGACAGTTAGTGATACGAGTATCAAGTCTCACTCCTTATTTTCATACACAGATCCTCAATCTGATATTTATGGCTGCTTTCACCGCACAAATGTGACTGCGCATTCTGTCAATAGATTTAAGCAGCGAGTCAAGTTTTATTGGTGTCAAAGCAAATGTCTAAAAGCACTCAGCATTTAATACACTTGCACAACATGTCGGACGGTTATTAAAAGGTTTGAGGCGCTGCAGCTGGAGGCGAGGAGATTTATAGGTAGAATAAACAATCACGGAGAATACCACAGATGACGGCGGGAACATCTCTCTGTCACATTTTGTGGAAGCTGGGAACACTTGATGGAATATAAAGTTACCATTTTTATTAAAAACACTAATGAGATACGATGTTTTGTTACATCATGGATGCCTGTTGAGATATATTTCTAAACACTTAAATTAGTCGATGTTATAGCATGAAGGACTTTTTTCCTCTTTCGTCTTTATCGTCAACCTTTTAATCTATGAAAATCGGAGGACTATTGCATGTACAATGCCATGTCATCTGGTTCAGACCTGTGCCAACTTCATTGTGTCAAGGTCATTATATTCCAGCGCTGATCCAACTTCTCTTTACACAGTTATTCTATCTGCTTTCCCTACAAATGCCTTGGATGACCAACATGATATATCGTCTTAAAAGAATCTGCTTAAAAAAACATTAATGTGACATTCCAATTAATCTTCGACTTTTCGATAGTTATCATCTGAGGTTCTACGCCATTTGTTTCTATAGCATAAATATTATTAACTCGGTCCACCATCGTTAAACTTCTGCACCTTAAAAGAACCTAATTTCAGTTTTTTATTTAAGTTGGTTCTATAGTATGTCACAATAACTCAATATTTTTAATGGTATTTACGTATTCAACCAATAAACCTCCCTAATTTGTTATTAATTTTAAGATCTTGCACTTAAAAGTGTAATGACAGCTTCGAAATGTTTTAAAATAGAGATATTAACTTATTAAGGCTACAATCGTATCTTCAATAGTATCAGAACTCTACTCATCCAATCTAAGGACGACTGGAGAAGTCGTGAACTGAGTAGGCGCAGTTAATGGATATCACGATCAGTTTCTCAGAAGAAGAAATTATTCCGAAGATACCTACTATCTAATCAAAAAATAATGCAGATATATAGTATTATGTGCGTTTGAAAAATAAATATTTCATATTTGTGTTTTGTGTCAGAATCTATTTCTAATTTCATGATTTTAATTTTTCATCATATGAACTTTATTGTTAATTGTAATCTTAGAATTGAAATTGAAGTTCAACTACGAAAAAAATATTTTCAAGTTTGGCGTAGTGTGTAACTATTTAATGAAATGTAAAAAAATACAAACGAATAAAAAAATCGTGGTTCGGATATGAAATTAATTATGTATCTCTATATTGATGTGATCGTAATTGTGTTTAATTTTCACAAAACTTTGTAGTTCCACGTAAAAGTTTACAGATCCCAAAAACCAAGAAGCACACAATCAATTCGTCATAAGCTTTCAGTTGTAAGATTAAATAAAAATATTAATAAAGCCTTACTAAAAAGTTCTTTACATGTTTTATGAAGCAGTAAACATTTTTATCAGTCGTCCCTTAATTTTAAAGATTGAGATCACTATATTTTTTGTCTTTTTCTACCTTGAGCGGTGTGCTTTTTGTTGTTTCTTCCATCTGATCACTCTATCGGATGGGCGTCCGGCCTCTGCCCCTTCTGCTATTCAGATTTCCAGTCTGAATCAACCTTTCAAGACAGACTTTATCTTTTCTCTTTCTCCACACCTTCTATAGTGCAACGTAAACTGTATATTAGGTTACTGTCCATGGAATACACAGGAGTCGCCCCTCTAGCATCACATGTTAAAAATATAATATATATTCACCAGTGTCTTATGTACTCGTATATAGGTGTCTACACACCTTATCTGAAGAAATATATTTATTAAGAAAGTGCAAAAAAAATAAGGAATGAACCAGTAGAGTTTTAGTATTTCATAGAATTCAGATATAATATATACATAAATTCTTTTTATTATGATATTCATGGAAATAAAAAAAATCATAAGGTATCTTCGGTTCGAACATAAAAAAGTCGTTTGTTTAGATCTGCGTTGACCTTTTCTCAGATAACACAATACTCGTAAAGTTTTGAGATAAATTAGGCAATTTTGGTTATTTTGATTTTTTAAAAGGTATTCAAAATAATAAACAATATAATTCAATTCTAGTGATTTTTTTCCGTTTAAAATCTCAATAAAATATTTCAAAATTTTGCGTACGGATTTCTTGATAAAATATATATTCTTTGACGAATTTGTGAAAAAAAACTAACATATGGGTGTATGTTTTATCCAAGTTTACCTGCTATATATAGTATGATAGAATAAGGTATGAGATAGTTTGGGAATACATTTGTCTGAAAGAAAATTAATTCCCAAGAATGAAGTAAGAAACATTGAGATGGTGTTGACTTACAAATATATTCTGCAAGTTAAAAATACAATTTTCGTGGGCAAGTTATTATTTTTATTTAACTACCCGGGGGCTGGGCGTTTGATTCTCATTGCTATAATTTTCTTTAATAAATGGGTTCCAGTCTTGTTTTCAGTTAAGGCATCTTTAATATTTTTTTGGTTGGTTGGAAGAGATTGCTAAATAGCAATAAATTCACCAGGCTGTACTGTATATGACGAAAGTGTGCTACAATATTAAAATAAAACAAAAAATAGTTTAGAATAGTTTGGGACGTCTAACTAAAATAAGGAATCCCCCCCCCAATTAATCAAATTTTTAAAGAATATAGTATGTGAAAAGCTTGTTAAACAAGATACCTAAATGTATAGGTAAAAAAATCGCATTTGTTTGCCTAGATAGAATGGAGATCTATTTTCTTTGAATATCCCCTTTAATGATATGGTATCACTTTTGTTGTATGCAGTATAACCCAGCGGATGTATTGCCATATGGTAATCTCTTTCAACCAATCAGAAATGTGTTAAACGAGTTTTAAACGAAAACCAGACCAGCATTATGTCTTAGACGAGAATGAGTAAGAACCCGGGAATAAAACCAACAATTCCCGGGTCGGAAGACAGGCGTCTCAACATTTACCAACTAGGATGATGATGATAATAAATGTAAGGTTGCCGATAATTTCAATAATAATTGAAGGTACAAATTAAATTAGGTTTTAAATCAGTTTTCTTTTAAAAAAGTAGAGAAGAAATAGTAATGTCCTTGTCTTAATATTAGTGATTTTACGATGCGTATAAACAAAGGTCTATCGAGTTGGTCCATGCACAAATCTGCCAGCCATAATTTACATTCTGAATTTATGTCCTTTGATTCCCCAGTAATAGCTCCGTTGGATAATATCGGATTGTTCTTCCCACGCTACTCTTTCCAAATACTGGTACAATCCTATATTTCACTTTTGTGTGATTCGATATCTGGAATTAAATCTCGACACGTCTTTTACATTTCATACATCATACGAAGCCATGTACTCGTATGTGTATAGCTAAGGTAAAAATATTATTATTTTCGCGCACGACTAAATGTGTTTATTACTTTTTATTTTGATTGTTAAATATGATAGCAATGCGCAACCTTTTTGAAAATCCTATACATATAAGATTTATATACAATACATATATACAATAGCATTTCCTTCATTGGATAAGCAGAGATGACAGAGCTCCATCTTCTTATACAGCTCATTTTGATACTTTCCTTCTTTTTCACATTTTGTTTACTTGGTCCACTATAGTTTTTTTTATCAGTCTTTCGTATTCCATGCCTTCGACTTTTTCAAATCAACTCAACGTGCTCTTTTTCATCCTGAGTACATCAGTTCTACATTCCTCATTGATTATTTTTTTTATTCTATCATCTATTGACTAACAACATATTTTTCTCAGTGCACGCATTTTCACAGCAGTGACTCGGCACTTTTAATTCATTTTCCACGTCCACGTTTCACTTCCATACATCAATATTTGCACTGATATGCTGTTATGAATATTGACTGTAATTTGTTTTATCAAACACTGTTCATTGCACTTTTTGTAACGGTACACCCCTACCGGTTTCAAGGTTTTAACCTCATCATCAGAGGAACACAAACAAGTCTTGTTTGTGCTCCCTGATGACGAATTCTGTTTGAACTGGTACCAACATACACACTTCTATCGATAAACATTCGGGTTGGGGACTGTGGATTGAAGGAGGGAGGAGACAACCTTGGCGAGCAGTGGCATTATAATCATTGTTACCGTGAAAACCATACATTTTCTATCGATAGAAGATTAGAGACCCTAGAAATTTCTAAGTCGGGTCAGTGTATCGGGCTGAACATCTAGCAAACACATATATTCCAAGAATCTCGCCAAAGTTGTCTCCTCCCTCTCTCCCCCCACAGTCCCCATCCCGAATGTTTATCGTTAGAAGCGTGTATGTCGGTACCATTTCGAACATAATTCAGTATTTTTTGTGCTCCTCTGATGATGAGGGGAAATCCTTGAAACCAGTAGGGTTATACCGTTACAAAAAAGTGGAATAAACAGTGTTTGATAAAACAAATTACAATGTCTTTAAACCTCCACAATGTTAATGCCTTAAATATAAATAATAAACAATATAAATATTGACTGTTGTGAAAATAAGTAAAAAGCAATATTACTATCACTAGTTTCACAAAATTCTTTAATAAGTTAAGCCATCAAATACCTGATGTATTGTACAAAAATCACAAAAAAGGTACGAAAATATTGACATGGATATATTTTAATCTTTTGACGACAAGGTATTCGTAAGTGAGGAAAGAAGAAGCATTTACAATATATATATATGTTATGTACTTAAAATAGGAAACTTTAAATTTTGACTAGCAAAATAAACGAAAAATCAATGCCATAAAACTTAAAAAAATTTCAATTAGTGGGATGGGTTATCCTATTGTTCACAATGCATTTTCTCAAATATTGAAATCAAGCTAGATACATCCACTTGAATTTCTTTTTCCACGTTATATTTTGAGCAATACTTGATTTTTATTACAGCTGCCGCCGAAAATCCTGCATTGTAAAGGTCATGACAAATGGAACCAGGATTTGCTAAGCTTTAGCTCTCGGTTGAGGACATTAATCCGTTCAAGATATCCAAAATTTAGCCAGTTTGATATCGACAAATTTTGTTTTGAATGCACTTAAATTACTTGGAATTATTAAAATTTTCGAATATTGGCACCGGATTTTTTGTGGTTATATTTTGTTACTAATTATTTTTCACAAAATGTTAGAAATTGTTCAACAATTTTCTTATTGTCTCGCATTTTTTTAGTTGTGATAAACGAAAAAAAAAGCTACATGAATTTATGGACTATAAAAATGACCGGAGAAATTCATGAAATGTGCCTCAGGATTCCAAAGTTTGGTAACCATTCAAAGAACATGTTCGTTCCGTTTCTTCCGTTGTAAATAGCGACTCAAAAGCATTACGTTTGCTTTCAGTGATATAGCATGTTTCTAGGTTCCTCAATTATCCTCAATATTCCTTGCCATATATCCTAGCCCTTGTTATATTTCAATCGTAAAATGATTTCTGTCTTATAATTCTATCTTCCATCATTTTATTTTCTTTGTTTCTCTTATGTAAATCCTTCACCGGAATAAAATCGTTAAAAAAAAGTGGCCATAAACCCGCCAAAATGTACATTGAACAATGAAGTGGAAAAATAATTTAGACGAAAATTTATTTACCATCACGCCATGTCCGTTTTGGGATAGGAAGAAATGATATATCCCCACGCCTTTTTATCCGCGCACACAGCTCTCGCCTCTTCTATATATCTCGTCGTACATTTTCTCGTGTTTCTCATACTTCTTACTTTTCTCTGAGTTAAATTTTTTTCAACTATTGTATATCCTTCCGCTCTTTTCTCAGACTACTTTTTCCTCGATCTCTGTTTATTTCAATCACATGTATTTGTTTCGTAAATCTTTCGCAACTCTCATAACTCATTCTCACAATATGGCCTCGAAATATCAGCATTTCTTTCTTAATTTTACCAAAAATATCCATCTCTTACAAACAGTTACTCTTTATCTGATCATTTCTTACTTTATCAAAGATTGTAAGACGAGTTCTATGTAAGGCAAGTATTTCTATCACATTTATTCTGCTCTTATCACTTCTAATCAATTCTTAGGCTTCACTTTCATATATCAGAATTGGCACTAGCACACTTCTGTGCTCAATATTTTTTTGCGATCACTTTATTACAAACACAATACTATGTGCATCATTAACCTTGTTACCCGCAGCAACAATCCTCTCAATATACACGTATTTCTCTATCTTACCACATCTCGAAAGCACTCTCCATAAGTTGGAAAATTCCTCAACTTGTTCTAATCTTGCATTATTCACCTATGCATCACAATTTTTCAAAGAATCAGGAAGATTTTTAAATAAAAAAAATGAGGATTTTAGGATAATAACTAGCTACTAGCTAACTAGTAACCGCATTTAGTCTTCACGTAGATGTTTTAGAAGTGCTACATGTATTTACTCCTAAGTATCTTGAATCCTCATTCAGTACATCTCGGATTACCGTATGCAGAGTATTTGATGCAGCGACTGTTTTCAAAGCTTAGAGGTTTCTCTTTGAGCTTCGGTCGGAGCTTATGGCTTAGATTAGTCGAGTGTGTTTAAAAGTTAAACATTTACCATTCATTATGAGGATATCTGAGACTTTAATGTTAGTGTTAAATAAAGATTTTAATGTAGGAATTAAATCGAAATAATCTTTTGAAATTCGACGGTCACATATGTTTCGACATTGATTAAAATGAAAATAAAATAAAGAAATTTACTTCCAAACTCTAAATTAATATAAGAATTAAATGTTATGTATACATTTATTCTAATGTAAGCCAAATGTTAAAATTTAGAGACAACTGATAATATTGTACTATACAAACTATCGTTGTATAAAGTACAACTGGGGGGGTTTACACCACTTGACAATTTATTCCAACCAACCGAAATATGTTAGAGACCTTAAGTGAAAATAAGACCCATTTAATAAAAAAATGGGTAGCAACGAGAATCGAACCTGGAACTCTTGAGTTGGGAGTCAGGCGTCAAATCTCCTAGCCTACGGAGATTGTCATATGTATTATTATGCTTTCCTAGATCAGATTAAATATAACGTTAATAGTTTCATTGCTGGCTGAGGTAAAAACATGTACGAGTATGTTAGTCGGTCAGATAATTTCTCAAGTATTATGTCGTCGTGCTGCATGAACACAAAAACACACATTTTTCAACAAAAACAATTTCGCCCTTTCTTTGTATACAGTACAACTTGAAAAAATTATTACCATGTGGCAATCTTTTCCAACCAACCAGAAATACGTTAAGGAGGCTTTTAGTGAAATCTAGACTGAAATAATTAAAAAAAAAACTGGGTACCAACGGGGACGAGCCCGCAACCACCGGGTCGGAAGACAGGCATCTTACTAACTAAATCACAGAGGCCGAAGATACAAGAAGATACATCATTGTGATAAAGGCGAAATCGAAACATCAACTAAATTAGTGTACATGAATAGTTAATATGTGCCAATGTCTCAAATTCAACGTAAATTTCGACTCACAAGTCCGAAATTCAAGAGCTGACCCGTTATTAATCTAGGTTATCAGAAATTCACATTGCAGTAATTCACGCGCCGTCGGTTTTGAGCCTGTGAGTAAGAGGAAATAAATATACTTTCCCTGATACTCCGCATCGTTTATTTTAACAACTTTATAGTCGAGCGATCAAGTTGATAATATTGTCAAGTAGATTATGTGACAGCGTCAAAGCAGAGAACAATTATTTGACATTTATGCGGCATAGTGCACACGCGGATATCCATTTCAATTAATGTGGGTGTTACGTGCGGGTCACGTAAATAAGATATCCCGAGGCTGTGGCAGGCGGCGACGGTGGGCCGCTGGGGCTTGTGTTGCTTGCAACCATCTGCGCGTCGAATACGTCGAACTTCATATGAAATTTGAGAAAGTCACAATCCAAACGGCTTTATTCCAGAAATGACCTTAAGACTGGATAGTAATGTATCTTCTGGTCTAACAGTAAAGTTTTCGAGCTGATTGCCATAAGTTTAAATACATTGATATGAGAACGACATAAATGTCGCTATAATAGTAACTTGACTAAACATAAAAGCCGAATTGAGCGAATACGATAACGCAAGGTTTGATAGTCAACAACTTGAACTCTCGAGAACAGTTATTTACTCATAGTCCTTTTTGTTGCAGTTTAATGTAACAAACCTTACGAAGGATTTTATGATCATAGATTTTTGACTCTTTGGAGAACATCTATTCGATACAATAGGGATAGAAACCCAGTATAAACGATGGAGATTTTTATGGAATAACTCTTTGTATACCTATAGAATTAAAACGTATTACAAATATGAGAATTTAGGAGATAATGATAATCAGTTGTATCATTCTGGATACATTTCTAACAGTTTACTGTTATCACATATTTCCTAGAAAGCTTAAGATAGTTTATCTCAGTTAACGCAACTTTACAGGAAAGCGTTCATAAGATATTCTGTAAATTTTAAAACTATTATAAATATAAATTCTGTATTTTTTTAATCATTAGGAAGTAACTTTCTGTGGAATAATATATTGAGATACAGTGTAGTTTTCAACCCTGTATATGAGGTTCCATAGTTATTACTTTTCATAAATAGAAAACCGATAGAAATTAAGAGATTTGTGTTGAAGTAAGTGATTTAAACTCGAATATGCTGGTTTAAGCAACAGTAACCTCACTTTCTTAATAAAAATGTGTTAAAATAGTTGGCACTTTGTACGATTATATAATTGAACGATAAGCGCTAACGTCTGTTGGCCCGATCCACCACAACTTCTGAGACCCAGACATCAGTATAGAACACCTCACAGGAGACACATACGTTGTTACATACCTAACGTGAAAAACTATTAATTAACGTGAAAAACTATTCTATATTTTTTAATCATTAACATGATAAAATTATTAACGTGAAAAACTATTTTATATATATATTTTTATACTAATATGACTGCTTCTAAGTACACTTATTTCTTTTAATTTTACACATTTTATTTTCATTTATTTTAGTCAAAATACTGTTTATGTAACATAACAAAAGACGCATGATATATATATATATATATATATATATATATATATATATATATATATATATATATATATATATATATATATATATATATATATATATATATATATATATATATATATATATATATATATATATATATATATATTTTTTTTTTTTTTTTTTTTTTTTTAAATAAACGTTGTAATACATTTATAAGTGCATAATATATAAATCTTAAATTCAAGGTTTAAAGTTCAAGTTGTACGAAGATGGATCAAATTTTAAACGGAGCGCGCGGTCGCCTCGAGGAGTGTTGGGTGGAGATATCAGGAGTGGAGAGAGTGGTCGGCCGGCCTCGGCAGATTCCGTCATTAGTATGGCACACGATGTCTGAGAAAGAGGTGCACGTGAGGACGTAAAACCGGCCGAACTTCTGCGGACACTTACGGCACAGTTCGGGGATCACACTGTCAAAGCCCCGTGTGTTTGCCTAGCATAAGAAGTTCATGAAAGGCCGTGAAGGGGTCGATAACAAGAGCCATGACGAGCATTACCGAACAGAACATTAACGCCATTCGTGATCTTCTGGAAGGCCACCGACGTTTGACGGTTTTCGAAATTTGTTCTGAGATAGGAATAAGTTATGGAAGCACTCAATCCATAATCACAAAGGACCTAGGATTCCGTCAAGTGTCTGCTCGCTGGGTCCCACGTCTTTTGACTGTAGAACAAAAATTGGCACGTTTGCACGTCTGTGAGCGGCTCTTGGCGCGCAAGAAGGGAACGCATTTTTGAATTATATCGTTACCTACAATAAAATTTGGATACACAACTACACGCCCGAGTCGAAACAAACCAGCATGGAGTGGAGAAAGAAGGATGAGGCATCCCCTGTGAAAGTCAAGACTCGGCTGTCAGCTAGTAAGGTGCTTGTGACCATTTTTGGGATCGGCGCGGCATTTTGTACGTCGATTTTTTGCACGATCGTCGCACCATCAATGCAACGTACTACTCCGAGCGTTTGAGTGAAGTTAAACTTGCTTATCGATGCAAAAGACGTGACCAACCGATACGAGAATTGATTCTTCTCCATGACAACGTGAGGCCCCTTACTGCAGCTGTAACATGCGAACAATTAGAGGAAATTAGTTGAACACGACTGGAACACCCTCCCTATAGCCCTGATCTATCGTTCTGCGACTTTCATATCTTTGGGTAACTGAAAGAAACTCTGGGAGGTCAACGATTCAATGACGACGATGGAGTACAACCCACTTCTTTTTACGATTACGGGATAAAAAAACTACCGACATGTTGGGACAAAATGCATGTGTACTTGGTCTTTTTCTTTCTGCAAATAAAAAAAAATTAAACATAAAGTCTCTTTTATATTTGAACCACCCTCGTAGTTAGTTCATATTTATTTATTTGTTTTAACACTTTATTATATACTCTAATTTGGAAGGTTTATTGCGAAATGGAAATATTTCCAAAATAATCAGAAAAATGTTTAAGTGTTTAGTTTCTAGTTTCGTGTGAATGATTTATAGTAAAGATTTATATAAAGAAAATAAAATATTGAAAGACAGACTTGTAAGATATAAATAAGAGAGGCATTATTTGATGAACTAATGCCTAACGAACTAACGCCGCTACATAACAAATAAAACTTTTTTACAAAGTTAACAGTATAATCTCTGTTTGGGTGGATCGTGAGTCAATGCTTGGACATGTGCTGAACATTTCCAAAGATATATGAGGGGCGCCGGGATAGTTAAGAACGTTATACAGAAGTCGCAATATATACACATGGCCCCGATTTCTTATATTCAACGGAAAGGCGTGATATACTCCTACTTTCTTAGGTTAAATATATATTCACTGCTCAACAAGAAATATTAAATTTATTATTTAACAAGTAAATATAATATTACAAATGTTTATTGAATATGTACGAGTATAACAAGTTATCGAGAAACCAAGTGTTTCCAAATGTATTTTGTTTAATTTCAATAAATTTTTCTCCTTTCGAAATCAGGCGTATTAGATGAAATGGATACCTTACATAAATAAGAAGCTAGCCGCAATGTTTTAGTGAATCTTGGCGAACGAAGATAAACGTTACATGTGAATATACATAGCAAATATATTATACAATTTTAGGAAATAACATAAATCACTTTCTAAAAGTATACGGGGATAGTAGCACAAGTGACAAAGTTTTGAAACAAGTGTTTACGAAAAGCAATATATCATCAATGATTTACAAAACAATAAAGCTTGTCGTTTCAGATTTTACTAAACTTAAGTTTTCCAGTATTTCATAAACTTTAGTTTGTTCTTATGTTGGCATTGGGAAATATAAAAGTCGATGGATGAAATGTATTCCTTTAAAAAAATATACTTTGGATACGTGAGAGAGTTTAGGTTAAGTTGAAAGAAAACATTATGTAAAGGTAAGATAATACGTAAACAGATTAAGGTCATCAATAATCTGCAAGAAGGAGCATGAAATCTTTATTAAAACTATATAGCTTTTGCACAACTCTTACGATATTACTGGAAATACATAATCTTATGACCGCAGCCACCACCTTCCTATCCTTAACATAACATATATGTACATATATATTTCTTTTGTAATATGTTAAATCTGTCAATAATTTAGGGGTTCCAGAGTTATAGTATCCTTGAGAAGAATTTGGTGTCTAAACACCGCTACATAATTGTCCATTTATTTTTATAAAAACCTATCTTTATTGAAAGCATATTCAAATTACGAGTATTAGCCAAAGAATTTAATAACAAAGCAGTAAAAATAATAGTGACTATTTATAAAACAATATTTTTTCTTAAATTACCAAGGAATGTCTCCATGGTTGGTAATCAAATTCAAGATCAATATTGTGCACTCGTTGGAAAATAATAGTTCAAGTAATTGTGAATAAATAAGACGTGACTGTCAGAGGAGTTTGCCCACCAGAGACGGTGGCGATAAAGATATTGCGTTACAGAGACTCTTGACTGCCAAAACGTTCAGCTCGTGGCACATCGGTTGCATATAAGGTGGGTAATATCATTGTCGCGGTGGGTGATATTGCATCAGTGTCTTTATAGAAATATCCTTGTTAAAATCTTGGGTATATTGTGAGTTTATATGCAGATTGAGGAGGTACGTAATTTAAAAATTCAAATAAAAAACAGTCATTTTTAAATAACTACCACTTTGAAGGATATGTTAAATTATTATTTTTCTTTTAAATGATTGCCATCGTACAATGGTAATGTATTTTATATTTTTAGTGATTGTATCATACGAGATGAGAATATAACGAATCATCGCGGAAAAATCCTCGAGACAAGACTCAGAAATTCTCATAATTGATAGACCTGCAACACAAATGATAACATATAATCGGATGGAAAAGGAAGATATGGCGGTATTATAAATTTTACGGATTATATAAGGGCGTATTTCTACAAAAAGGAACCAGAATTTATTTTTTATGGAATTCAACAATGAAATACACATTTATCGGGCTTATTGTCTGTGCAGTGACTCAGTAATGGCACGCTTACTTAATACAGGTGTCAGGCGTCCCAGATACGTTGTCCGGCAGGTCTAGACTTGATTTTACATAAAGGTTTCTTATCATATGACTTTATTGTTTAACTGGTACTTACTAACTGCCTAATATGAATTGTTTTTAAATTCCCTTTTTTTTTATGTTTTTGTGCGCGTAATATTGATACATTTTGAGAACATCTGATATACCCTGTATATGTTTTATGCATTTTTTCATTTGTGGGATGGGCCCGTTTGACACATATACGTCCATAATAAGTCTTTGGGTTCAAATTATTTGGGTAAATATACGCACACATAATTATATGAACACTACAAACGTACAGTACACTTCACCTAAAGACGAATCACACATCGAAAGATTGACAAAGGTATATTTGTAGTTCGTCGTTCCTTGGTAAATTTTCTACGCTTATCTTACCAAATATGTTTTTCTCAACATATGCAGATTCTGGAAAGTTCCACAAATGGTATGCCCACCAGCTTCCTACCCTAAAACTTAAATTATGTATATTTACTTTTTAATGATTTTGATCAATCAATAATAGTGGGCTCGATTCCCGAGTTAGAGTGCCTGATCTACTCGTATAAACAAGAATCTGATCTACTCGTATAAACGGCGTTACATAAATTGTTCTTTTTATTATTATTGTAACACATTCTACAAGATCTTTTTTGTATACTTATAAAACATAATATATTAATAAACCGGCATCTACGAGTATGTATAATATCATTCATTTAAACACAGTTTCCATTAATCTTGATATTCATTCCAATTTCTTAATTAAATTTTTTTTATTACAAGCAATATTAATGCACCTATTCAGCACTTGATACATTTGCGATTATGTTTTAAAGTTTAATATATTAGTTGGTTTATTCATAGTGAATGAGTTATAGTTATTACATATTTTCTATTTAAAGTGCTCATAGAAAACATTTTTATCAAGACAGTAGAAATTAAGCGACTTACTCTTTTTGGGTCACTTCGAATTATCTACACTCATAAATAACTTCTCGGAAATGTTTGATATCGCATTCTCTTGAGAGCACGCATGCTAGTATTATTAAAAACGACTCCGAAGGGGCATTAAGCGGAGTCGAGGCCCTCTCACAGAAGTATTATGTCTTTGAAGTCTATTCTGGATCCACTGTTTTGTATCATTTTTCATTTTTTGTGATGCTCTTTTTTATCTTTGGTATTTTTTTAACCGAAATTATCAGAAACATCATTAATTATCTTTGTTTATGTTTAATATATCTTTTTGAGATACTTTGTAAATAACAATGGATATAAATGATAGCGTTATTGTATTCTTATGTATTATCATAATGAGAGCACCTATGGATCTGCCTTGTCAAGATTTGAATGTGAAAAAAGATTGAAAAAGTGCGTCATATACCACTTACCTAGTCTTAATCCTAGTCTTAGTCTGCTTTGTGTAAAAAGGCTTAAAATATCAACAATAAAATCTTCTACCTATTTACTAACAATATTTGAATATTGTAATTTGTTTAGTCAAACACTGTTTATTCCACTCTATATAACGGTATATCCCTACCGGTTTCGAGGTTTTCATCTCATCATAAGAAGAGCACAAACAAAACTGAATTATGTTCGGACCGGTACCGACATACACGCTTCTAACGGTAAAACATCGGGTCGGGGATTGTGGGTGGAGGGAGGCAGACGACAATTTCAGCAAGCAGCGATGAGATCTTGGGAATGTATGTATTTGCCAGATGTTCATCCCAATGCACTGACTTAGATATTTCTAGGGCCCCTAATCTGTCTAAATTCTAATAAAAAATTAACCCCACAAATATACGTTTCACCTAGATTATTCAAGTGACGACCTTCGTGACTTACTTGATAAGACGCCTATCTTCCAACGGGGTTGATCGATCCCCGTCAGTCCTCGTTTTTTTTAAAGGGTCTGTCTAAGTCTGGTTTTCACTTACGGCCTCTGTAAAAAAAATTTGGAAGATTTTACCATATGTCAATAGCTCAGCTAGATTGTACTGTATACAATGAAATGTAATATGAAACAAATTCTCATTGTTGCCTAAACAATCTGAATTATGGATAAAATACTTTAGAGATTCACTTAATTAGTTTGTGCAATGTGTTCTGTTTATATTTTCGAGTAAGCGAGATGATTCAAAGATATTGAAATAGTGATTGATAGCTGTTTGGGTAAAAGTTTGATCTGTTTGGGGGTGTAGATAAATAAAATGTATAGGTAAATATTTGGGACGAGGGTTCAATTTGATTTGTGACGATAGGGAAAAGAAAGATTCGAAAATGCAACGGGGAAAATAAAAAGGGACATTACTGGTTTGGATATTATTTATTTCACGAGAAATAATAAATTTTGACATGCAAAATTTATGAACGCTATTCGGATTTTGATGATAGATATGTTACTCCCTCGTATAGTTTGTTTTCATGCTTAATAAAAAAGGAATAATTTATTCGCATTATTCGCATGTTATGGAAGATTTTCATCAGTAAAAAATTGTGTCAATGTATTAAATATATTCTTTCTTTGTTCAAATTGACTTTGTCTTCTAAAGCATTTCTCTATTGTATTGTTTTACACTTTTGTTATATACAGCACACCTTTGTGAGTTTATTGCCATGTTGCAATATCTTCCAACCAATCTGAAAGATGACCTCCGTCGCCTAGTTGGTAAGACACCTGTCTGCCAGGCAGGGAGAGTCAGTTTAGATTTCCGTTGGTGTCTGGATTGAAGAAGTTCTACGCTAGTTTACACATAAGATCCGTTGGTGTCTGGATTGAAGAAGTTCTACGCTAGTTTACACATAAGATCCGTTGGTGTCTGGATTGAAGAAGTTCTACGCTAGTTTACACATAAGATCCGTTGGTGTCTGGATTGAAGAAGTTCTACGCTAGTTTACACATAAGATCCGTTTAAACATTGGATTCTTCCCAAATGGAAATTAATCCGCTTAGTTTTACTGGATAGAATGAAAGTGTAGTATAGTACAATAATACAAATATGTTAAAGGTATCTTAAATAAAACAGACTCAAATCATTATTAAAATAATCGAGTATTAATGGGAATCGAACTTGTAACCCGTAGACTGGAATATAGGCGTCTCATCAACTAGACTACTGACGTCGTCTTCTTGCACTTTGTTTAATCTTGATTTTTCTTATTTGTAATATATGCTCTCAAATAAAACAATGTGAAATTACATAAATTAAAATACTTGAACTGATATCATA
>OX463838.1:37305009-37520895 GCA_949825065.1 Odontocerum albicorne
GCTTATTAATATTTCGTGGTAGATGCTGACCACAATAATAATAATATTATACAAATACAATTTTAATGCAATGCAATCGATCATTGAAACTATGCAATCAATCAAAGAAATTTAATTGTGTTGAATACGTTTTCTGTAGCGGAATTTCAAATTTTATAATTTTATTTACACAGATAGTTTTAGTGCCCAACAATTGTAATAAAATTAGTTTGATTTTACATAATTCTTGAAAACATTTGGTTGAAAAATTAATAACTTCACTAATAATATTGTCGTTCAAAGAGCAAAGTATGGCATTTCATTTAACGCTACTTTGCAGGAGAAGGTTTTTAAGATTTCTAGTAAATTTCAGAAATTATAAAATACATATTGAAATAAATGTGTTTTTCATCATAGAAAGATCTTGAAACTGAAACATCAACAACCTTTATATGAAGTTAATTTTAGTGTGACAAATTGAGATGTTATTGTCTGATTTGACTCCTTAGATGAGTGGCATATATTTTTTCATTATTCAATGAGAACACGTTGAGAAATATCCTTTTACACTTGTAAATTTCTAATAAATCTCGTTAAAAATAGTTTACGCTTTACCCGACGTTATATCGTTTTTACAATATTTATCGATCCGTCGTTCAGTTCTGTTACACAGGTAAATATTGAAAATTATAACCAAATACCTGTACATAAGTTAATCCAATTTTCAAACTTATATTGCTGAGCGTTTTTTATGACCATGCCAAACCTCACAATGTTGATAAATAAGTGTTCCGCTACAAGTACTATAAATCGTTGGAATATTTTTCACGTGCTAAGAGTGAAATTTTTGTAAATTTAAATTAAATAAGCTTAACAATGTTTTTCTCAATAACTTTCTAATTCTTGAAACGTCTAAAAGGGAGGTAAGCAACATTAAAAAAATTAATTATGTTTGTAATCAAAAGAGTGTAGGTAAACTTTTAGTAATCAAAAGACATGATGGAGTATTTTCGAAATAAATATTATATCCGGGAAGCATTTTCATTAAATAAAGTAAACACAGAATAAGAGCAATACATCTTAAAACTTTTCTGCTAAAATGGGAGTTTTTGCCGAACTGCCGGCAACAGATTTAACTGTCGTGTTCTTGTTTACGATGTAATTGAAGGACGGCCGTCGAGTTCCTCCAATCTATCCAACGTTTAAGGTTAATATCGACTTCGGCTCTGAGCAATTATTTGTTTTGGATTTACTTCGGATGATTAATTGTTGCCTCTTACGGCGCCGAAATGTAGATTGATAGTGTTGCTAGTCAAAATTTAATTTCCAAGGAGAAATCACTTTAGGCTATATTTTTCAAGTCATTAGCGTATTTTGACGTTGATACTATGAGAAGTTGCTGATTTTAAGTATCTGTGATATGTACCTATATCTCATTATCAAAATATTTGGACGTTTACAAAAATAATAGGACAGTTTATATAGTCCCGTTTAGAGAACAGACTCACCTCGGAAATAGCGCTCACCGTTATTGAAAGATTAAAATATTATTAAAAATAAAATAAGTTGAGTAAAAGTATGGGGAGCAACTTCCCCGCATTTCCTTAGGAGAGACAATAGTGAGACAAGATGCTGATTTTAAATACATATCTGTGCCATGTGCCTACTGTATTGTATTACATTTTCGTTGTGTACAGTAAAACCTGGCGGGTTTATTGCTACGAGTCTCTTCCTTTCCTATGAAAACTTCACTGGACCCATTTTGAAAAAATAGGGTACCGACATAAATCAAACCGGCTACCTTAGGCTGGAAGACAGGTGTCTTATCAACTAAGTCACGGAGGTCATCAGTGTCTACATGATACAATATTTTAACAAAAACCAAAGATTTGATGTTGAATCCAAGGTATAATTTGAGGCCCCATTTATAAATTCGCTACGTTACATTGTCCTTTCTATACCTATTGAAAACAAAAATAACTATTGAAATCCGTTGAGTAATAATAATGTTATTACTTTTAACTATAAATGTCTGATTTTTATACACTGAGTTTACCACTGTAGACAACGTGGTTTAATTGCTATATTTACGCATGCGGATGTCTCAGGTACGATTTCCGGTGGATTCATTTCCATACCAGATTCACTTTCCATACCGGATTTACATTTCCATACCGGATTTACTTTCCATACTGAATTTACATTTCCATGCCGGATTTACTCGTACACCTCATTTAATCTGAATTTATTATGTCTGAATAGCACAGCACTATTTAGCAACGCAAATGGATCATTGATATTTATGTGGCTGCCAGTCATCCTTGATCGTGAGAGACGACCTCCATGATTTTGTTGGTTATACGTCTGTCTATCTTCGAAATCTGGGGTTAAGTGTTTGATTCCGATTGGAACTCACGTTAAAAGGTGATCTAATCTGTTTTTCACTTCATGCCTTTTTAACATCTATCTGGTTGATTGCTATATTACTATAAACTCACCAGGCTGAACTGAATAGAACGAAAATGGTATGTAATACAATACAATTGTTCATTATCTATTCATCGGACCATGTAAGAAAACTAATGTTAAATGATATTACAATAGTTTATTAAAAGATAGAAAAGGTGATTTATTAATTATCTTGATCACTAGTTTGTATTGTAATAACCAAACACGTAATACATTTGTCATAATTATTGGTCAAGAGATTACATTAAAATATTGATATGCACATATCCGTTAAATAAAAATTGCATTCTGCTTAATGTACAGACAATTTAACCAAATGTTAAATTTGAAATATTTAATAAGAATTGCATCCAGAGGTTTCATGTTTTAATAATATTAATATAAAGACAATTTATATAGTCGCTTTTAGAGAGCAAACTCTCCTCAAAGGCGCTCCAACTAGGGACTCGAACCCATTCTTATTGACATATTATATTTATTTCCTAATTCACCATAAAAAAAGTCGAAATGTATCTCAAGCTATTTTTATTAGATAAAAAATATTTCTGATTAGTAAAATGAACATTTCATTGATAATAAACAAGTCAGATTTTACTGTCTTTTTCCCATTAAGTTTCTTTATTTATATCAAGATTGCTCAAAGAATATAAAAGAAAATCTCGTTCTTTTCTCTCATAATGAAAATTCTGGATCGGTGAAAACTTATTTGTGTTGCTAAGTGATAATAACCTTCATAAGATCACAAACAAATGAATCACACTGTTACTTAAATAAACATTATGACTAATCAAAAGTGAAACTCGTGAGCATGAAACGTATCACAAAAAATGCCGGAAACGTTGGCTATTTTATTAACATTATTTAAACTCATTATTTTCTCGTTTGAAATACTATTTTTTTATATCATAGTAAACGTTGCGGGAACAGTTAAAAAAGAAATAACTTTTTAAACCGACGGTGGTTTCATCTTCCCTGGTGAGATGCACCGATCACTTCCCCGAAGATGGCCGAGGATGTTTCAACAGTCACCGCTAAACAAACACACACATGGCCCACATTATAATTACTCTGGTTTGATATTTTTAGGAATGCCTCGGATATATTTTTATTCCTTTTCATTTTGCATCCGTGCCGCAACTGCCACGCTCTAACCGTCATGTTGTGGGGAAGTGGTTTCAGATCTGACTCATTCTGATTTAGGTACAAATAACAAGAATAATTAAGAAGCTGAGTTAATAAAAAATGGGTTAAAGAAGATTTTAGATTGACAATTGTTTTGTATGGAAAATTGTTTCAAATGAAAAATGTTTTTTTTTTATGTTTATGTCTTCTTATGATACTTTCTGAAGGTGTCTATTTATTGCATTATTATCATCCTCATCTCTAGGCCGGAGTTCTATCGTCTAAACAAAGTCCTAGTCGTCAGCGTTCCATCGTCTACACTATGGAACCAGTTGCCGGCTGCCGTAAGACTCTCACTCTTATTAGCTTACTCCAAACAGCGACTTAAAAAATATTAAATCTTTCTTGATTAACGAAATGTGTTGTATTACACTTACACAGTACAACCTGGTGGATGAATTGCCATGTGCCAATATATCTTCAATATGTACTTCATAACTACTATTTTCTTGTCCATTTTCATTTTCCTTCATCTTTCCCAATTTTGGTGAAGTTTGAAAATATTTATTCTGGTTGTTTGAAAGAGATTGCCATTTGGCAACATACTTTTAATTTGTAATTTTACAATTAACTGTCTAAATGAATATTTAAAATAAGGCCCTCATAACTGGACCTGTCTTATACCAAATCGGTCATTTTTCATTGTAGGCCATGTCTGTCTTTACAAACTATTTTTATATGTTTTTCTCATGCGTGCCTGGGGTGACCCATAGAATGCCTTCCTTCCGGCGTCAAAAAACCTGCTTTAGCAACCACTCATCTGACATTCGAAACATATTATGTCCAAGTCAACTAATCTGAGAGCTCTCAATGTGAAGCAACAGAGGTTCTACCATACGCTAAGTGATGTCTAACTCAGCCTATTAGTGTCACCCCTTTTACTCATATTTTTATTTAATTTTGGTATTAATATATTTTATTAAAGTTATTTTAATTTAAATACCATACTTGGAAGATAATCTATATTTTTTTTGCTTAAGAACTTACTGTATTAGTTGATTCTCGTATTATATTGAACCATTATCAGCACTGACTGAAATAAACATATTATAACAATAGTATACTTATTCTTAAAAAGTTATCCTTCTATATGGGTAACTTTTATTCCACGAAACCGATATCAATTACACTGAAAATAATCGAGTGACTATACTCTACAAAATGTAGCGAATAGATTAATAAATTTGATCTTTTAAGGATGTTTCTTTAAGTACTATTAAACGTTTCTAAACGTGCGATTACAAACTCTGAGTTATGTGTTGCCTCCAATGATTCTTTATCTGAAGGCTTGATTATTGAGGCTGAAGACAATATTACTTCTCGGCCACGCTCTTTGAACATGTCGGCTTCACCGATTGGAATATGTTAAGAAGTACCATACGAAAAAAATAAAGAAATTTTTCATAAACAAAGCTTATTTTGATAAATATATTTTTTTCGATGTTTATTTTGATGATAGTTATATTAATTTTCCTGATAACCACTATCCTTCCCGATTTCCTAAACTATTGAAAAAATATAAACATCGAGGCACACTTAAACATCTCAGTTTCGATATGTATAATAATTACAACACATTTAATGATAAAGTTTATTGAAAATCCTCCTTGTTTTAAAAGTTTGCTTTCAATATAAATATCGAGTCATTTCCTTCTTCTATGACCTCAAGTCCGTCGTCACTACTATTCTTTTCACACTAAGGTGTGTCGCCGCTAGATGAGGTTTTTTTCGGGAAGTTCCTTCTTCGTCACCAAGAAACGTCACGTTCATAATACATAAAGAAGATTTCAACCTTCTAGTGCAGATGGCACTGGATCAGAACTTTTCATTTTGTGTCTCATAATAGTATGTGGTAGGTGGTGAGGGGATCAAACTGTTTTGAATATAAATGTTAAGTAAATGATGTTGATGTTTTTTTATCGTTACTTGCCTTGTATAAAATACTATTCACTGAGTTTTGTTCATTATTTCAAATTATAAGATCGTGCTCGTTTTATGTTAAAACTGTTTATTCTGTTTGGAGAATGTATTTATTTATATTCCATACAAATATATTTTATACGTTTTCTGTACACGATTGTTCACTTAATGAAAAAAGTAAGAAAAAAAAATTCAATTAAGCAAATGCATATGCTTGTGTTTTTTAGACTTTCCTTTCTTCGTTCTAAATTTAACATTAAACTCAAGAGAATTTTTGGAGAAACACAGTGTTCTTGGGGGGAATAAATGTTTGACATCTGGTTTTGATTCTAGATTCCAGGATAAAAGTGTGACGTAACCCAGTGGTAATGAATCAGTAACGGATGGACGGTTCTTACGGATTTAATTATCTGAGCTATGCTGAGTTTCAATGCCCCGAATAGAATAACTGAGTCTCGTAACGAATCGGCCAGGCATCAGACATCAGACTAAAACAATCAGACCGACGGCTACGGTGATGTTCTACCCGACCGAATAGTGCTCACTTGAGCAAGAAAATTTGTACGTGCTTCGTAACAATAATTCATACTCGCAGTCGCATAGAACTACGTCCATTGGTCGCTTCATTAAACTGCTGAGCGTGCAAACATGATTTGAGGTATTTAAAAGTCACTTAGATTAAAATGCTTTTATCTTGCCTGCCCAAGAAAGATAATCAACGATTATTTTATGGTGGATTGCCTGATTCTTTTGTACACATCACCCGCAGAGAGGATAATGAACGAGAACAGTTTGTGATGAGCAATAGGTAGGAAATATATTAGCAGTGCTGGATTAACCATTAAGTAAAATAAGCACGTGCTTGGGGCATCAAGGGAAGGGAGGCACCACAATTTTTTTCATTATCTGGTATACCATGGACCTTACGGTGCAAAACTACAAATGGTGCCGCTGAACCAGGTTTCATGAAAAAGGCTCCCACAATAAATGAAAAAAAGACATACACATATATTATACAATAGTATATACAATACAATAAAAAAATAGTTATAATAGAGGTAAATGATATACATTAATCTTGGAAGTACTACAAAATTAAAATCTGGTGACTGGTAAATTGCCACACGGTCCACGGATGCTCACGTGATCGTTTATGTCTTGGTCATGTCGGCTGTCCCGTCTAGTCGTCTGGAAGCAAACATTTTGGGGCATCAAAATCTTTGAAGTGCTTAGGGCTTTTAAAGGTCTTAATCGGACCTGTGTATCAGTTATATTGGGCTAGCTGAAGGCGCATTTAGACTACTCATGTTATTGTACATTGTTTTTTTTTTCCAAAACTTTACGATAAACTTATTAATAATTGTTTTCTTTTATGTGCATGGATATTGATATTTTTTCTTTAAGACATGATATTAGATAATAATCCAGAGAAGGTCTAATTTCTGATGACAGCTGTCCTTGTGGTTCGTTAGTTACACTGTATAGTTGGAAATATCTCTGTTAGAAATAAGGGAATAAGGCGACGTATACGTCAGCCTTGTAAATGAACAATTGCAATAGTGCTGTACATATGTTTACCTTAAATATCTTGGATATTTAAGGTAAATATATCAAATTATATTTTCTGTTTCGTTTGTGATATTTGAACAAATGATGATATAGTAGGTCATCTATAATATTATAAGTAGTTGAAGTTAATTAAACAACGTATATGAGAAAACATGCAAAACCCAAAGACAATCACCGATCTCCATGGTCTAGTTGATAAGGCGCCTATTTTCCAGCCCAGGGATTGAGGACTCGATTCTTTTTGGTACCTACATTTTTCAAAAAGGGTTACAGTCTGGTTTTCACTTGAGACTTTAACCTCTATCTGGTTGGTTGAAATAGATTGGCACGAAGAAATAAATCCACCAAGTTTTACTGTACACAACGAAAGTGTAGTATAATACAAAACAATTAACAGTAACAGAAGAAAACAATATTTACCGTTTGCTTCGTCGAGGAACTGAAGTATAGATACGATGCACACATTATATTACGACTATACATTTTGATTACCTTGAATAGAATATTTTTGCTTTCATGATAGTTTTTAATGTACATTTAATAATATACTCGTAGATTATGAAATTAAATATTATAAATTTACCTTTTTTATGTAGGCAAGTTTACATAAATTTTGTTACTATCCATTTAAAAGGAATTTACACCCATGAGGGAAAATAAAAATTGAAATTTAACATCAGACCGAGTTTTAATTAAGTGTAAAGGTATTTCAATAAAACTGACTGATTAGAATATATGAACGTTAGTTTTGTAGAATTTCACGCCTGTTTAATACGTCTGTAGGAGTTTATGGTTGAATTTATGTTGTTGGACTGATGGCGGCGGGGCAGCGGACATTTATCTAAATATCGCATCTTTATTTCAGCGATTACATAAACACAGAAGGCCTGCGATTCGGCTCGGATTTGAATTCTGTAATCCATTAAATATCACTCGCAGTATTTCTACATATTATTATTTATGGACGGGGCTTGCACACAAGGTTGAAATATATTTACATTTTTGTGAAATAAACTTTTCAAGGAGGTATTTTAACTCATTCTTTAACAGTGTTTGATGAAGGTAATGTGTATATTTTTCTCTTTTCTAAAATACCCATTTTAATTATCGTCATTTTTTTCTCGGCCTCTGAAATAGCCAATGACAAAGTGAAAATAGTCTAAAATTCTGGGCTGACTTAATATGATTTATTATATATTTATACTCTCGATTATTTGTGATTATTGTTATGTAAGATAACACGATTATGTATATTATATAATATTATAGCAGTCATTAAACTGGGCTATTTTTCTAGATTCACTGTATTGTATTACATTTTCATTATATTTAATAGAACCTGATAGGCTTGTTACCATGTGGAAATCTCTTCCAGCCAATCAGAAATATTTTAAATATGACTTAAGTGAAAACCGAACCGGAATCCAATAAATACTGTATTCGAAGTGTGTGTATATTTTTATGGGACACTGTATTTTAGAGCGTGGCCGCAAGATAGCATTGTTTTCGGTCCCATTAAACGAGACATCGCGTTTAGAGCCACTGGAGTAGGGATTATTCGTAAACGCAAGTTTTTGGAATCCCCATGCGAACATTAAAAATACTTTCACACGTCTAGCGCGTGCAACTATAGTTTTTTTTGGCCACTCTCGGGAATCGTACCCGATATCCCCGGGTGGAAGTCAAGCGTCTTACCAACTAAGTCACGTATTACCAATTAAGTATTTTTTATGCTTACGTTCGTGAATGCAAATCTAAATAAAACAAATATAAGAATGCATCAAAACAATTTCTGTGAAATATCGAAAATTTTAATTAAACATTTTTTTTTAATTTCCAAGAGTGAGTAATAAGTTTTCATCTCAAAATAGTTCCTTCATTACAATAAGAAACAAGTTGTCAACATTATTGCTCTTCTTCATTATTGCTAAAGTCACATTAAGAGATTTAAATTTACTTCATTGATGAAATTTTATAATTCAATCGTTATTTCGAAAATATTCAGTCGAAATAGTTCGGATTCTTAAAAACGTTTCATGAGTATTTTGTTTGCATATTTTTGTGAAGAAATCTTGAGAATCCCATAAAATTAAGATGTCACTAAAAGAACCAGGATATTCATGAATATCGGTTCATTAAAATATATTATTTGAATAAAACATGTCGTGCCAAAATATGTGTTTATGCTGTAGAATGTAAATCTTGTTTCTAAAGAAAAAAATTGAGTAGGTAGGTTTACTACATATATTTTGATTAAATAAGGCTAAAAGCGGGTATTGAATTAATAGACAACATTTTTTTGTTGAATTTACAAATTTGATTGGAAATTTTTAATATTCAATTTATTTAATTAAACGGTGAACGATCTTTTTTATACAAAATGTGACAAAAATAAAATAAAAAAATCGACACTGTCTTATAAGCAGTTTTATACAGTAGAAAACTAGTGTAAGACGAATCCAAAACTAGTGTAAGACGAATCCAAAACTAGTGTAAGACGAATCCAAAACAACACATTTTTCATCGCATGTTCAATGCTCAGCGTTGTAGTCTTATGCTATGTCTAGAATTTGGTACGTTACCTGTTTCCATTCTTTCCGGTCCTAGGCTTTATAAATCGCAGTGCTTAACCCTTCCCTTACGGTGATAAAAATGAAACGCGTGTTCCGGTGTTGGGTAGTGAGTACGCGATCAAAAATTAGCGATTTTAAATCGGAAAAATAAGAACATTCATAGATAATCCCCTTAATTAATTATAATTGAAGTTAAAAATTATAATAATTGAAATTTATTTGCTGAAAACATTAAAAAACCATCTGGCACCGCTCACGGAACGGGCGTAGGTCTAATCTCGTTGCCAGCTCAACAGCTACTGCGGCGCGGCAGGGTTGGTAACTAAATTGGGCGTGGCTTACACTTGCGAGGTTGAAACAATTGCGCTCCTCGCTATTCAGTGACGTATGCAAAAGTGAGATGCGAATATAGTGTCGCGCTTCCCGCATACTTTTCACCTATTGTCAAGACCCAAGACCGAGGCACTCACAGCGTTTAAATGCGAATTTGTTTACGATATTCAGAAAATACTTACGATGTAGTCAATAAATTCTAATTATTATTAATATTATTTTTTAAATCAATGCGTAAATATATTATGGAGGAATACCTAAAATCGTAACCTTGTATTTATTATATTTATAGAGATATTGATGGTTATTTGAAGCAACGTGTAGAAGATACCCAACACCGGGAAGGAAAGGTTAAAGAGGATTCTGTAACTCCTTTATATGGTCCGTCCATCTTGAAAGACACCTTCCTCTTGCTTGCTTTCCCTCAATTGTCCCCGTGATCACCGTCTTCTCAAGACTTTTGTTATTTTTTTCTGGTAACGTTCCCAAAGTATGTTAGGATTATTTTCCTATATGTTTTCGAAAGTCTTTCGGTAATCTCTAATTCTTGGGTGACAGAGATGTTGGTGTGTGTTGCGGTCCATGGGATACGGAGTATTCGTCACCAAAACCACATTTCCAAGGCATCTTTACGTTTCATTCCTTCTTTCTCAACGTTCATGTTTCTATTCCATACAGTGATATGGAGAATACTAGATATTTTACTACACAGATTTTGGTTTTTCTGAATAATAAATCAAATCCACATAATTTATTAAATTCATATCGGAAACAATAAATCCTAGACTTGCAAGAAATCTAAGTAATGTAAAATTCTATAAAATGTCTGTACTGATTACGCAATCTGCATAGAATTATTACGCAGGAGTTATACAAATAGTTAGTTATTAGTATGTAGTTGTGAAATAAAATACTTTGTCGGGTGGGCCTACAAGGAACGTGTAGCTTGATAAACCAAGTTAGTTCTATTCATTAAACATCTAGTGACTTCAAAATATTAATTAATAATATTTAAATGCATACTTTGTAGGTTTTCAAATGATTAAATTAATCAGTGTTTAATAAGCCTGGGAAAGTAACTATTTGTTAAGTTTGTACTGTTATTGTTCTATTTTATAAGTTAAGAAAATAATAGGAAATTAAAGTAATGAAAAGGGACGGACTCAGTTATTTAAAAGACTCATGAATGAATTTTGTTTATTTGTTTTATGTTACGTGTTAATGTGTAAAATAAGATGAGTTAGTCTATTGTGTAAACCGCCGCCTTTTAATATACGAGTGCAAACTCACCTGGAATCGAAAAATTATGCCGAAAAACAATTAACAATACAAAATCCTATGTAAACAATGTACTGTCAACATACAGAGGGTAACACAATTCCCATTGAAAAAAACATAGTTTCTCGCCGATATGGTTTTGGAAAAGTGATCTGTTTCTTAAATTTTCTTCCCTTAAAGTTCAAAATTAATAATTAAGATATTATAACAATACTACAAAAACTTTGGTTTTAATTTCAAGTGATGTATAGAGAAAATCCTTAAATTAGAGGATCTCCGTAGCCAGCCTACTTGGCTAGATCGTGTTATCGTGTTTTTCTCCCCGGGAGTAGCTGGTTAGTAAACCTGCTTAGTTATAATGTACGAGTATACACCGAAAGTATAATACAATACAATACAATTGTATATGAAAAAATAATCGTCTGAAAAATCTTAAATAACATAAACAAGTTGTAAAGCTCTATTTAGTAATTAATTATCAGGCCAAGAGCGTTGTGTTGGATTTATAAAATGTAGTTCATTAGCTTCTTTAAATAAATTCTGATAAATACTCGTATATACGAGTATAAGTATGAAATCATGGTATGTACGAGTATGTATACTTGTACTATCCTTTGAGCGTAGTACGAGAATACATACACGTACATACATACCATCACACCAGACTTTCCTATGTCGACATACATATTTAGCTTCTTCCGCATCCATACAACTTCTACGATTTCTCTGACTTTCGTTTTCTTCTCTCAAAATATCATTAACTTGATCTAACAACATTCCCACGGTCATTGTCGCATACGCCTTTCACTCACATTTGTAACATATATTTGTTTTGTCAGTCTTTCTTTTTTCATTCATTCTACATACCCAAACCATCTCAGCGAGCTCTTTTTCATTTTACTTAAAATATGATAATATAATGATGTAAAGAGATTTTTTACCAGTTTCTGCGCTGAGGAAATTAGAGGCTGTCAAAATAGGGAGAAGCTTCATTCAGCTACATGTCGGACAACCTTCTGCCTGATTGACCAGAAAAAGTTAGCATTTTGGGAAAAAATGTTGACTTCCTGAATCTTTAAAGGCCTTCTGCAGTTTAAATAATTGAACTTTTTCTTTGCAATTTTTCCATTAAATTAAAATTTCATCTCTGTTCGTATTACCTGACCTGTGTATGCGACATCTATTATTTCCACACTCCAGAGTGATGCTAGAAAGGGAGGGGTTCCCCCCGTGGGACAGCTCTCTCATTAGATTATAACTAAATCCAATTTTATTACAAGTGCACGATCGCACAGAAAGATAATTTAATTCGTTCCTAGATACAGTATGGGTGAAAAAACAATTGCATGCCCCTGTAAAATACGAGTAAGTCCTTATACTGAGTAAGTGTTTTATCATAAATATATGGAGATATATTCTATTCAATGTTCAAGTCAATTAATGTATTCATTTGAACATTTTTTTACTGTTGACACTATTTTATTTGTAATATATCATATCTTCAATTCTTATAGCGAGAAACCAATGTTTATATTATTTTAATTCGGTAGGAAATGTTGACAATACCATTTATCAGGCATTATGAGAGATATTTTATGGCACAAGGTCTTCCATTTTTGCCCGCTACAAATAAATTTCATTTTCCTTAACATTGTATTTTATTTTTTTCTAGAAAAATAACGAAATCTTTACAAACTTCATAAGTTAGTATGTATTATTAAAACTAACATTAAATGATTTGTTGAGAATAGATTTTACTCCACGCATAATAATTTTCATCATTTTCCGTGAATTTATTGATAAATATTTAGCACGTCTTAGCCTCTATAGGCGCGTTTCTTTATTTATGGTCGAAGTTTTTTCATTGAATTGTACAAAACATGAAGTTATCTGTTTATGTTATTCTTTGTGTAATACTATGATACACACATATATTTGTATTTGACGACCTCCGAGGATTAGAAAGAAGCTAAGATCAGGGGAGGCTAGATTCTCGATGGTGCAAAAAAATAAATTAAAACGGCTTGCCTGGTTTATTTCTCGACGGGGCTGGTACAATTGTATTACACTATCGTACATTACAATCTGGTGGGTTTATAGCCATATAATATAATAATTTCTGTCAAACAAACAGAAAGATTTTGGATAGTAGTTTAGTGAAAAACAGACTGAAACCCTTTTTAAAAATAATTGAATACCAACGGGAATTGAAACCGCAACCCTCAATCTGAAAAAAACAGATATCTTACTAACAATCCCACTGAGGTCGTCAATCCGAATGACAAACTCGGAGGCACGTACCTATTTCTGTGAATCTAAACTGGAATGTTTGATTGACGGGGTCTTACTGTGGTCTGAGAAAATGTCTCCCGGTCACGCTGAATACATCCGCATCAATGCGGTTAAGTTGACCGAATAAATTTGTTTACATTATATCTACATATATTATAGTTATATTATTACAAGTAATTAACAATTTACTCATTACAGAGCATTGTATGGTGAATGTTGGTATAAGCACTATACTCGTATGTGTTTGACATTTCTTGGACATTTTGAAAACACCCGTATTTTTATTATTTTCGTAATTCTGTGTCACTAACTGTAGACAGCAGCTGCTAAAATGGTCTCGAGATTTCCTATACATTTAAGATTTATCATCCTACTTGTTACTAGAACAGACCTTTTTGAGAGGTGAAGTTTCGTTAAATCAATAATGGATAACAAGTATAATTACTTGCTATTCGTTATTGATTTAACGAATTTCATTCCACCGTCAGACTTAAATTTAAAAAGAAACTGTCCTTAAGTTTGACGCATAATATAATGCAAAATAGAACTATACCAGTTATTTATTTATTTTTAAAATGGTCGTGTTATAATTATGCCACTCGATTAATATCCGAATTTAAGTAAAGAAGCTGACGTCAAGATTTGACAAAATAATATGCATCATTCAATGGCGTAACTAATAACCCGTTCATTGAAAACTCGAGATCAAGACATGATGCTATATTATATTTCATATAATTCATATTTTTACTGGTTCGATTTCATTAGTTGATTGCGTCAAATTATGTCGGATATGAATTTAAAGTCGGCATCGCGACTATGGACGAATACATTGATAAATGATGTGCATTATAGATTGGGATTTATGAATTCGTAAGGATGTGTATACAGAGTCTGAATGTTTTAGTATTTAGGATAAAAATATAAAAATTGTGGTTAAGAAATTAAATAATTTCGTCACACAATGTTATGGCCTTTTGCAACGAAAACACTTTTAGAATTTCAACTGTGTAATTTTATTTGTATAATCGTTGAATTACATTGAAGTATAATATTAACAGTATTATATAAGTAATAATAACGATGATGTTAACATCGTAGTGGTTTTAAGAATAATGATTTTTGCCTCTGATATGACGTCCTATTTAAAGCAAAGATAACCATACGCACGATTCTTGGATAGATTAAGAAGGAATTTGTCGGGCATGTTAACGTTGCCCTTAAGGTCAAATCGATATCAAGCGATTTATCTCGTTCGCAGTTTACTTCCGTTTAGTGATACCAAATATTTATTGAATTTGGATAGTAAACCGCCAACAAGATAATACATTTAAACATAATACATTGAGTTAAGTTTGACATACGTGTGATAACACTAATATTTATAGGTTCTAGATAACACAGTATATATATGGTTAACACCGATAAGCTTAACATTGGTTTGCATGATAACTTATAATATTTATTGGAAGTGGATAAGAGTATATGATAAGATTAGCATATTAACATTGGTTGGGATACATTACAATAACATACCTTGCCTACTGAATCCGTTCTTTCTTTAAAAAAATAAGGCTTTACTACATTGTTCGATTGATTGATTCGCCTTTCCATTGAAACGACATAAATAGTAAATATTGTATTTTGAATAGAAAAATATAAAAAAATATATAAATACTAATGTAAGCTCTATAGAAAGTACATATTACATGGAATATTGTATGTGTTTGTTGAACCGTATCTAGTAGCTATTAGTGCGAACTCTGTGTCAGCTGTTGGATGAGTGAAGTAATTCGGTGGCATCCCAGAGGGCAGGTGATTGCCGTTACGCTCTTCAAATCTAACAAGATGAAGCATATATGACTGAGTGAATGAAGATATTATGACGAGATATTGGTTTAGTAGAGGATACCGAAGGGCTGATTCTGATATCCGCGAAACCACCAAACGAATACATAAGTTTAAACGCATAAATTAATAAAAAATCTTCGTTCAATTTGAAATATTATTACATGGGAAATTTCCATGGTTTCATCCGACGTTTCATCAGAACCAGATCATCGTCAGTAACTTTAAATATAATTTATTAATGAGATATTTATAAACATGTCGATTTTAAACATCTCAGTGTCAGATTGAAGGCGATCGTTGAGTATCTACAATCATTCCTTGCTTATTGTTTATTGTTTTACATTGTGATTACATAAATCAAATGAAGTAATACAATATAAAATTTATTGCTTTAAAATGACAATGGATTTTATATTGTACCACTCTTCCGTTGTATACAATATAACCTGGAATGGAATACTTCTGTTAGCAACAGTGGTGTGTATAAACTTTTATGTGCTGACTATGATAATTTCTATATAGGAAAGACAGGAAGATCTTTTGAAAAGAGATTTCGTGAACACAAATCCGCCTTAACAAATCCTCTAATTTATTCTGAAATGGCTAATCATTATAAGACAAGTGTCTACTTACGAGGCCATGGACGTCATCAGGTTAGGAGGCGTGTGTTTGGTGGAAAACGGTGTTATCCAATTATACGAGTATTGTAATTATAGCAAGCTTACTTATTGGTCGTTTATTTTCTCACAAAAATATGAAAACAGGGAAAATTATACATTTTCTCGCTTTTCTCTGCATATTATTTTAACTAAGTAAAATATTATATTCTTCTATGTATGTATATGAGTAAAGTGCGTTAAACACGGTGTATGAATATTTCATACTTCAATTTCAATGTCAATTATTTGATTTTTATTCTTTTGTGTACATGGTACATCTAGATGGCTTATTACTATACAGTAATTTCTGCCAACCAAGTAGCTCATCTCTGATACATTGAACTGTTCAATCCATGACAGATTTTACAAAAAAATATTATATATTATATATTCTTTTAAATTTAAGCAAAATAAGCAACAAATGACTAATATCTATTATTTATGGTAGAATCAGAGGAAAGGACTTATTTGAAGGATAAGGAAGATAATCAAAAGACAATGATGATATCCTGAGTGATGTAATGTTTTTTCAAACCTCTCTTAAATGTAAATAAGGATAGTACACATCTCATAAATCTTGGAAGTTTGTTCCATTCTCGCGTCGAGTGACTCGCAAATGAAGATGTGTGAAATATTGTACAATATGTTGGTATGCGAAGGAGTCTCTCATCGCCTGATCGAAGATAACGTCCATGTTCTGTAATAAACTGAATTTTTTCGTGCAGATATGAAGGAGAATAATATTATCAACATGAGAATGTGAAAGTTCTTTCGCTGCCTGATCTTAAGCCATAGAAGATTGTTTTGAAACTCTATCACGTGGTTATATTGGTTCATAATTGTTCAATTGTATATAAAAATAATAAGAGATTATTTTTAATTCGGCATCGACAGTAGATGGAATTCAGAAACAAATTTCACTTTGAATTTTGTGTAGTGTCCAGCAACCTTCAGATGTCCAAATCAAATAAACCCGTCATACATAAATATGATACTTTATAAAAACTTTCATCTCTTCTAAATCTACGAAATGTCCAGGAATCGGATAGTTTTTCACTGAAATACTGATTCTTTGTTACATGAGAAGTGGTTATGGTTATTTTTATGGGTCACCCTCACCAGCTGGACCGGACCTATGGACTGTCACTGGCTATAGTCAACCTGCACGATACTCCAACATCTGCTTTGTTACATGAGAAGTGGTTATGGTTATTTTTATGGGTCACCCTCACCAGCTGGACCGGACCTATGGACTGTCACTGGCTATAGTCAACCTGCACGATACTCCAACATCTGCTTTGTTACATGAGAAGTGGTTATGGTTATTTTTATGGGTCACCCTCACCAGCTGGACCGGTCCTATGGACTGTCACTGGCTATAGTCTACCTGCACGATACTCCAACATCTGCTTTGTTACATGAGAAGTGGTTATGGTTATTTTTATGGCTCACCCTCACCAGCTGGACCGGACCTATGGACTGTCACTGGCAATAGTCTACCTGCACGATACTCCAACATCTGCTTTGTTACATGAGAAGTGGTTATGGTTATTTTTATGGGTCACCCTCACCAGCTGGACCGGACCTATGGACTGTCACTGGCAATAGTCTACCTGCACGATACTCCAACATCTGCTTTGTTACATGAGAAGTGGTTATGGTTATTTTTATGGGTCACCCTCACCAGCTGGACCGGACCTATGGACTGTCACTGGCAATAGTCTACCTGCACGATACTCCAACATCTGCTTTGTTACATGAGAAGTGGTTATGGTTATTTTTATGGGTCACCCTCACCAGCTGGACCGGACCTATGGACTGTCACTGGCTATAGTCAACCTGCACGATACTCCAACATCTGCTTTGTTACATGAGAAGTGGTTATGGTTATTTTTATGGCTCACCCTCACCAGCTGGACCGGACCTATGGACTGTCACTGGCTATAGTCAACCTGCACGATACTCCAACATCTGCTTTGTTACATGAGAAGTGGTTATGGTTATTTTTATGGCTCACCCTCACCAGCTGGACCGGACCTATGGACTGTCACTGGCTATAGTCAACCTGCACGATACTCCAACATCTGCTTTGTTACATGAGAAGTGGTTATTTTTATGGCTCACCAGCTGGACCGGACCTATGAACTGTCACTGGCTATAGTCAACCTGCACGATACTCCAACATCTGCTTTGTTACATGAGAAGTGGTTATGGTTATTTTTATGGGTCACCCTCACCAGCTGGACCGGACCTATGGACTGTCACTGGCTATAGTCAACCTGCACGATACTCCAACATCTGCTTTGTTACATGAGAAGTGGTTATGGTTATTTTTATGGCTCACCCTCACCAGCTGGACCGGACCTATGGACTGTCACTGGCTATAGTCAACCTGCACGATACTCCAACATCTGCTTTGTTACATGAGAAGTGGTTATGGTTATTTTTATGGCTCACCCTCACCAGCTGGACCGGACCTATGGACTGTCACTGGCTATAGTCAACCTGCACGATACTCCAACATCTGCTTTGTTACATGAGAAGTGGTTATTTTTATGGCTCACCAGCTGGACCGGACCTATGAACTGTCACTGGCTATAGTCAACCTGCACGATACTCCAACATCTGCTTTGTTACATGAGAAGTGGTTATGGTTATTTTTATGGCTCACCCTCACCAGCTGGACCGGACCTATGGACTGTCACTGGCTATAGTCAACCTGCACGATACTCCAACATCTGCTTTTCTTCAATTCGTGAATCGGCCTATTCGTAGATTCAACTAATTTAACAACTCAACTGATTAAATATATACCGTATTTTTCTTAAATAAATTTATAAGATCACTTTATAAAAATAATTAGTTTATGTGAATGAAATATATTCAACCTAAAGAAGTATGACCATGAGTTTCGGAACAAACTTCAACGACTTAAAATTAGACAACCAAGGAAGTTTTACATTCTGTGGTCAATATTTTTTGCGTGCTTTACAATCACAATTCTTCTTCATATCCAAATTTTTTGCGTGCTTTACAATCACAATTCTTCTTCATATCCAAAAAAATCCAGGTTCTTTCAGAATACGGACGTTTTCTTCGATCAGGTGATGAGATACTACTTTGCATACCAACACATCACACCGCCTTTTACACATCTTCATTTGCGCTTCACTCGGCGCAACTGTGGAACGAACAACCAAGATTTATCAGATGTGAACCATCTTCATTTACGTTTAAGAGAGGTTTGAAAAAATATTACATCACTCAGAATATCGTTTCATCTTAATTTCCCTTTGATTCTCTTCCTTATTTTCGCAACAATTTTCGTAACACTATTTCTATAATTATTGATAGAGATAAATGATTTGTTGGTTTTTTCGGTGCAACTGTGGAACAAACATTCAAAATTTATCAAATGTGAACTATCTTTATTTACATGTAAGAGATGTTTGAAATAATATTACATCACTCAGAGTACCGTTTCATTCTAATTTCCCTTTGATTCTCTTCCTTATTCTTGCATGAATTTCTTTAACTTATTTCTATAATTATTGATATAGATTAGTGATTAATTGTTTTTTTCACTTCAAACGAATAATTATATATTTTAAACAGTTTAATATCCAAGATGAGCTGGTTGGTTGGAAGAATTCGCTATTTGCTATAAAATCGCCAGATGTAACATGTTTAAATATGTACACAAAATAATGAAATAAATCAATAGTTGTGTTATTAATGCTCCGTTCGCCAACCACCGCTGAGAAATTTCCTCGAATATTATTTTTCCATTATTTTCTGGGAGTATAAGTATTCTTATGAATGTGGTTATATTTATACTTTTGTTTTGTATCACACTCTCGTTATATGCAGTTCAAGCTGTCAGGCTCATTGCCAAGTTGCAATATTTTTCAATCAACCAGAAATTTGTCAAAGAAGTATTTAAAATAAGTTCAAGTCAAACTGGAACCCTTTTTTAAATGTAGATACTAACGAGAATCGAACCCTAAACTTCCGGATCGGAAAATAGGTGACAAAACTAATCCTCACATATAGTCTTATAAAAGAAAATAACTTTGATAATTTATTATTAGAATCCAACATCATTGCGCTGTTTTTTTAGTGTTTTTTTAATAGACATATGGGATTTTTATTTCATTCGAAGATTGTTTTTTTTATGCTTCAAAATATTAACGGTGTAAATCAAGGATTGATTGTATCATAAAATATACCAAGAAATAAGAAGCGTGACTCACAAATGAAATGTTTCAACGCTTGATCGAATAAAAATTCCTCTGGAATGAACTATTGACATTTTGAAGGGTGTGGTTCGTATTGGTTTTAAAGCTTTTAAAATTTCAAGGGTTCTTGTTCCTTTGCATCAAAAGTGTACTAAAAATTGTGAAATACAAATTGTTTATCATATAAGTATTATCAGACCATTTACAAAAGCAGTATCTAGCGAGTATTCAAATACTCTTACTCTACATTTAAAGTACACATTTTCTTCCATAAGATCTTAATATTTATTCAGTCATTTTTTGACTCTCTAGTCCAGTCGTTGTATGCCATTGACATTAATTTTAATGATACTAAAATCAGTTTAGTTTCATAATCACTTCAATGATATCTTTTATTATTTCAATTTGTTTATGGTTTCCTTTTTAATCTTTTTAACAGGGCTTTCACGGCAGTACTATATGTGCTTCATATTTCATTTAGACATAACCAATTTTTAAGAAATATCAAAATTTATATTGCTATAAAAACTAGTGAAGTGGTTGTAATTTGTTTTATCAAACACTGTTTAATTCACTGTTTTGTAACGGTATATCCCTACCGGTTTCAAGGATTTCACCTCATCACATCACACAAACAAGACTGAATTATATTCGAAATGGTACCGACATACACGTTTCTAATGGTAAACATTCGTGTTGGGGACTGTGGGTATAGGGAGGGAGGAGACAACCTCAGCGAGCAGCAGCGAGATTCTTGGAATATATGTTTGCCAGATGTTCACCCCGATGCACTGACTTAGAAATTTCTAGGGCCTCTAATCTTCTTTTACAATAATGAAAAAATATCTCATTTTTTGTTCAAATGTACAATAATGAAAAATTATCTCATTTGTTTTTCTAGGTCTATCGTAGGGTCGCTTTCGATCTAGTGGGTGGCGTCCCATACACATAGAGGAGTTGGGAACCCTTCTCTTATAGGGCGGACATCGATAACATTAGATATTAAAAACTAATCGTATTTAAAACGTTCAATTCAACTGAAATGACAACACGAATTTCGATTAGTGTAACGGTTTATTTTTGATAATATTTTTAAAATTTTATTCAATACCTATCACAGCAGTACACCATATACTCGTACTTGTACGTTCCAAAAGGTTAATAAACAAACATATGAGAAGATCGAAATATTATTTAATTGCCCTCTTTCATTACTTACAAAACAGTTATCATTTTAGATAATTTAATTTAGTCAAGATTGTGACCTTCTAAAAAAAATTGTTGAATATTTTGTGCATATATCGCTGTGTGGTATATAAGAATAAGGGTGAAAAATAAGATTATTGACAATTACAGAAACTAAAATAGGAGTCCAAATACAGATCATGGACAGTTTTTGAAACAAGAACAAGAGTGCGAATACGGATACGTTAACAGTTTTGGAAATAAGAACAAGAGTGCGAATAAGAATACGGCCGATAAGGGGCAGTTTTGGAAACAAGAACAAGAGTGCGATTATGGATACGGCCGATAAGGGACAGTTTTGGAAACAAGAGCAAGAGTGCGAATATGGATACGGCCGATAAGGGACAGTTTTGGAAACGAGAACAATAGTGCGAATACGGATACGGCCGATAAGAGGCAGTTTTGGAAACAAGAGCTAGAGTGTAGATTTAAAAAATGGACAATTTTTATAAAAGAACAAGAGTGCGGATACTGATAATATAACGAAAAAATTTTAAAGCAAGAACAAAACCATGAATACAGATGTTGGAAAAATTCGCGTCATGCAAAAAAATGCATATTTTTAACAAGACTAAAACAGAGAACACACTTGATGGAGAATTTTTGAAAGGGCAATGACAATAATTTTTGAGATAATGAAATAAGTAAAATAAAACGCTTTGTTACCTTTTAAATATGAGTATATCTACTACTGGTACAAGTTTTTATAGTGAATTTATCTTGTTTGTTTGATCATTTTCAATATATCTAATTAATTCTTATAAGATTTATTCTCTTCATCTCAAGATTTATTCTCTTCATTTACTGGTTTGAAATGTTTGAGGAACACTACCGAGGTTTTATTTGAGCTTTAATGGATTTTTTTACATGAAATCAAACAACGAAATACAAATTTTATGCTGTTTGATATTTCATACACGCGCACAAATGTATTTTTATTTTGCATATAAACTGACGCCAAATACGCCAACAAAACAATTACGCGAAAATATCACAACTATTTCAATCCACACTGAGACTAAAATTATGTTGATAATTCAATATCAACAAATACAGTCTGTTAATCTCAACAGAGTAAATCGAACTTTTTTCACGAAGCAGGCGGAAACAACAATGACAAATAATTTCATTAAAAAGACTCACAACTGATTCGATTCTGTTTTCATCAAATTAGGTTTCTTCTCACGAAAAATTCTGTTGAAAGTGATATTATGATATGTAAACAATTTCAAGGTTGGCGCCAAGCTTACCTGTCCGTTAGTAAATAACATATAAAAGAATAAAGATTTTCTTTGAAAGAAATCTAATAATAATTGTGAATTGTCTTTTTATGAATAAAGCTTTTCTGCAAATATGTAGAGAAGTCTTATTCATAAATTTAACATGAGATCTAAATGTAAATAAATCGGAACTCTAAACCGTTATTTATTCAAGAAAAATCACAGCTTTCAAGGAGAGTATTAATAAATATTAAATGGAAAACTTCACAAAAACCGTTAAAACCAATATTTGATATTTTTCCATTTTCGGAGAAGTTTAGAAAAAAAAAGATTTTTTCCCAAGAACAATTGATATATGTTTGTAGAATCAATTTTAAAGTAACAATACTTTATTGTTGAGATTTTTATTAAAATCTAATAATATTGTTAAGATATTATAGTCATAGTGTTTTTTTCTAGTGAAAGGTTAATGTGTTACAAGTATCAGATTCGATATTTGATAACATTTAAAACAATAATGAAGAATATAAAGGTTGACCTTATTATAATATTTTTAATACTTGATTGCATAAGGTACAATCGACACGTTTATTGCCACGCGGAAATTTCTTCTAACCAGCTAACGAAAGGAGTTAACCAGATTTGTGACACTTATGGGGTAAATCATCAAAAAGTTGAAAGAGCATATATCTGTTTATATATCTTTTAGAAGAGTAGATATGACCGTAGTCACAGGCATAATTTTATCTTTGAATATTTCGTGTAAAGAAATGTTTGTGTCGTTCGAGAGGATTAACAATGTGGGGTTTGAACCGGCGACATTCTGCACGGAAGGCCAGCGCGTTGGTGCACACATAATTATGCCCAATCACATCATAATTATGCCCAATCACTAGATTGCTGGGTTAAAATAAAAAAATCCTTCTTAAATGACCTCTGTTAAGGCATAGTACCTTGAAAGATTTAAAATGTTAAGGGAGAATAGAATGGCAGCTTTCCGGTGATTGATATAAAAAATCTGATTTCTGTGACGATTTTAGAATAACTTCATCAATAATAGAACCCTAAATTTTTTAGTGAAATATGCTTTCCCTAGACATCTTAAGTTGAATTTTGTGAATATTTCGTTATCGACAAATTATTTATTTTGACAGTTTTATTGGAACATAAAAAAGTTTATCAGTGATAAAAAAGTCCTGAAATATTCACAAACTTAGGAGATAAGGTTTTTATTGGATAATATTTCTTTGAAGTTTACAAATAATAATAAAAATATATCGTCGCCTAATTTTACAGTCTTTCCAGTATTACCGGTTAAGTAGGGTAAACTCTTAATAAAACATAAATGTAAAATAATGTGGCCATTAAAATAAAATAACATAATAGGAATATATAGTATACTCGTATGTAGGTACAGGTGTGGTGAGCGCTGATGTAGAGAATACTTGTTATTTAATATAGTTCTGGAAATATAACAGATAAATAAGTTTAGTGGTTAGTTTACCGATGATAATTTAACCAGTTAAAATTAATTTGAATCAATCGAACGCGCTATTATGCATTATATTCCATTTTTCATGTCTAAGGGCATAAACATGGATATATTTATACGTTTTCAATAAAATAAATAAAAAACTTATTTTTTAGTTTGTATTCATCACTGTTTTATTTAAGTCCACTAGCGGTTTCAAAGACCTCCGTCTTCCTCGTCCGGTGTAGATGAACTTCATCTTCAGTTCATCTTCACCTGACGAGGAAGACGGAGGCTGAAACCGGTTGTGAACTGAAATAAAATGGTGGTGAATAAAAAATAAGTGTTTTATTTATTTTATTAAAAAATATATCAACATGACACGACAAAGTGAAACAAACGTCCTTTCTAAGATTCAGGAAACCGATATATTTATTTCTATTTCTATTAGAAGTGTATATACTATATATAAGAACTTTTAATCGTTTTTCTATTTATCTTTAATACGTTGTGTTTATCTTACGTTGTGTTAATACGTTGTGTTTATCATATCTTTAATACGTTGTGTTTATCTTTTCAGTGACAAATTACCGTGAATTTTTTTACGTTATTCTAGTTTAACCTGATAGTTTATGTTGTCAAATGATAAAGGTAAACGCGTTTCACTCTTATAACTGCTAGACATAAACCGAACACTGCATTCAATTTTCTAAAGAATATACTCTCATAAGAGTTTGTAGAGCATGCACTACGTTCCTTCGGAGAGGAGTAGAACTTTCAGGTCGATCAAATAAATTGATTGTTCCGAATCGATCCAAAAGAACATTTCGATGTGCGTTAAGTCCTGGAACCTTTAGAAAAACAATTCTGGGTCGGAATATTAGTGTCTTACCAAATGGGCTACAAAGGTTGTCTAAACATGTAAATTGTATGGAGTATAGCATATTGTCTAGCGGGCAATTAGCGTTATTCTATTAGACATATAGTTATGCAAAATGGACCCTTAGCATCTCGTGTTATATATTCCGGGAACTAGTAGCCTATCCTTGGGTATACTCCCCTTTTTCTTTTAAATAACTTAACATCATAAACATGTTTTTAAGAAAAATAACAAAAACAAAATGTATACTGAATGTAACGTACTGCTTATGGCTACCTTAATTTACGTTTGAAGTTTAATTTATTTAACACAATGTATTTTTGTTTGACCTATCCTTCGTATTTATCTCCGATCAAGTCTTTCACAATGTCGTCACTTCAGGTGCTAGAACTTGTACACTATCGCTAACGTAATATCACATATAAATAGTAAAATATGCCAACAGGCCAAACGCGGGTAAGTTGTATAATTATTTATTTTGTATTCTTTATAGGTGAGCAGTCGTGTTGTGGCTTATTCAAGGCTAGTGCTTAATGGAGTTTTATTTGACATGAAAGTGCCGACTATTGTTAGTCAATTAGCTAATAAGGTGGTCATTGTGCCCTCTACAAACAAAAGTTGCCCATTCCTGGAAAAGGACCCCACACGTCCACTACACACCAGGTAGAGAAATATTAAACGTCTTTTTTTTCATTCGTCTTTAAATACTTTATAATTTACTTCTTAATTAAAAGTCTATTTCAAATGTATATTTACAAGAATGATTAATGGCTTGATGAATTAAAGTAGTCAAAAGTTATGTGGGTTATTTAATAGAGGCATTTCTTAAATCATGATGTAAGTTTTTGATAATGAAAATTACCCAAATAAATTGACGATAAAAACTTTAATGACTACTACTTTACACAAAGTTTTTTCCTCATATAAATAATTCAATCAGGAATGCGATACGATCTATCTCTTTTTAAATTTCAAGTTTTTGATCCACTAAATTCATAACAGCTTTTAGTCTTCTTCACTCACAGGTGCACCCCCAATAGTCGCATCGCAGTCACTATACTCATCCTTATCATGCCATAAACGTCATTCAAAAAGGATCACATGCGATTGGGTAATACTTTATAAAAAAGTTATTGTTAAAATGTAATAAGATTTTTTTGTTAAAAGCGGTACGAGTATTTTTTTCTGTTGTGCCTTCACGCTGAATTAAAAGCTTGACTGGTCAATCCCGAGTTTACAGGTTCAAGGCGCAGTCGCTTACAAGTTGAAATTTCAAACCACTGAAGATTTTCAGTTGCGTTTAGTTGCTTTATGTGGTGGGACGCATTGTCTCTCTTTTTCTCGAGTCCACGCTGTCAATCTATCGCAATGATAAACTCTCGAATTTCTCACGTGGTCGTATAAAATATTTTATTGAACATAAACATAAGTTAATATTTTGAAATGTCAGTGCGCTTGTTAATGGAGTTCCGCCGTTATATTAGTGATAATGAGGTTTTATAGACGAGTTGAGTGTTTTGACAATGTTTTATTAAGTATTGAACATTTAAATACTAATAACTAAGTTATACAAGAAAGTTTAATGCGAGATTATTGTGAACTTAATCCGCTAAGTTAAAAAAACTATTAACTACTTAACATCGAGAAGATAATTTAATTGGGATTATCGGTAAGAAGCTTTTTTAATGTTTTTATGTGTATATTACGCCACTTTATATTAGAAGATTTAAATAAGACAAATGTTTGAAACTATACGTTTTTGTTTTTTTATAAAGAATGTCGAAAAAAAGTATCTTTAAACATTATATTACGCATAGTTAGTAATGAATGCTTGCCGACAAGCAAGTAAAATACCATAAACTTGGTTCACTGAAAAATTTAACAGTGATTTTTTTAATAAAAATATGTTTATCGCTGCACAAAAAATACGAATTTTATACCGAGATAAAAAGTTTTTGTTGAATGTTATTATTTTGTTTAGTTAAACAAAATAATAACATTCGACATCGTTAGGTTTAGTTTTCCAAAACATCCGATCAAGTTTCTGAAAGTCAAGTCAAATATTTGACAATCAAGTATTTGTTAATAAAAACTTATTAGAGGGTGAGTCTTGCAAACCGTAATTGAATTATTTTAAAATGAAATTTTAATTGAACTTATTTAATTTCCTTCGATTATTTTAAATGCACATTTCACTTGAAAGTGAAACGTGATGTAAAATAAATGGACATTAACAAAATGTTTCAAGTAAGTTAGGAAATTAGTTTTATTATCCAGAAAGTTAGTTAACATTACCGTATTTGCCATTACTGAGCACAATATTATGTACATTATATTAATATATTTTACGAAATCTAGTGGGCTATTTAGATAATATCAGATTGCTTAGAACTTGCTACCTATGAACTATTAAATATTAAGTTTTATGACTTAAATAGCATAAATTTATAAAGTTAGAGTAAACAAACATAGATACCTTTGTAAATAACAAATATATTTCACTGTACATATAAAATTAGAGCTGCAACAATTACTAGTAATATTTCGCTAATTATAATGAATGCACGTTATAATTAAATACGAACGTATGCATTCAGAAAAATATTAAATCAAGAAAATAAATCATTTTTAGTTTGTTTGAATTATCCGAAGAACATACCTCATTCATCACAATTCCACGCTAATTTATTATGTTTTCCGTACTATTTTAGTACAATGTAGGAACACCTTCGAATTTGCAATTATGAAATTGTATATTTTTATACCTACATTAATCTGAATTAACATTAGTACCAAGGTTGTTTGTAAATAAACTGAGCGTAAAAAAGCGATATTAAGATTAAGCTTGTTTTCTTATTTACGTATGTACAATAATCACAAAAATGGCACAGAGGAAAACTCTTTTTATTAGTATATTTTGACAGATTACATGTTGTTGGAGCCATGGTTACCGACGGATTTTGGCTCATGCGCAATTAAGAACCGTTTTCCGTCGGCGTCGGCGTTGTGTCGGTTACAATTCAAAGTTTCATAGACACTTTTTAAAAATAATAAAAAAACTGTATTGAAACAATTTTAAACATCGTCAGTTTACGTGCTATGCAGTTTTTCAAAAACTCAATCCAATGAAGCAGGGTCTTATTTAATAAAAAGGGTAATGTGTAAAAAAAAATTAAATGGTATGATATTATTACGTTTATTAGGTTTTGGTTGATAAGAAACTTGAATACCATCGGATGATTTCGGGTTCGAAGAGCAAAATATAAAAAAATGGTACTAGTCCTTTTCTTTCTTGTATACAAAACTCTTTTGTATACAACTTTCGTTGTATATAAAACTCGGCGGACTTATTGTCGTATGGCAACCCTTCCAACCAACCAGAAATATGTTAAAATGGCTTTATTTTTAAAACAGACAAATCCTTTTTTTTAATATCTGGTTTCTTACTGGAATCGAACCCGTAACCTCTGTACTAAAAATGCCGTTGAGGTTGTCTATAGCTGTTTATGACGATCATTTAAGTCAATTCAATACGGCAACAGCCCCAATTTTTTAAACTATTAGAAGACTGCAATGAAAATCTTTGAACATACACGTATACAAAGTAACGCTTATTTAAACGTGAAATAGTTTTTTTTTCATTTTATAAGTAAAACTTTTAATTTGTGTATCAAAAGCTTCGTGCTATTTTAAAGTGAAATGAATTAGTTGACATGATAACCGACATACTCGTACTTTCTAATGTAAGCAATGCCAGTCCCAGTGAAGTGAGCTATCCATAGTCCATAGGTATAGTATAAGGAGCTTGAAGAAGTTTTGCTATTCTAATTCCGTATTTATTGTCTAGTTGCTTGTACAGATTATCACATTAGAATTATTGTATTAATAAGGTAGCTCATTCATTTAAAGTGAGTTATTAATAAATAATCCTTTGCATGGTTATTCAATTGGTGTATTTATATAATACGTAACATAATTGCTCACGATGAAATAGGCGGCTGTAACAAATTAACATTAGGAAATCTTTTCTAAAAAAACATAAAATTATACAGATTTTATACAGTGAGAGGATACAATTTTATACAGTGAGAGGATACAACTTTTAACGCAAAATTATGAAAAAATAAACGAAGAAACATGTTCACATACCAAACAAAGAAAAATAAGTCACATATGATTGGGAATTAGTAGAGGAGATGGGAAAGGAGAATTGAATGGGGAATAAGGAAAAACGCGTTACGTCAATGAAGGGAGATGCGATTAATTTTAAGCCGGTGTTTGAAGGAAGCTAATAACGAGTCTACGGTATCTGGTTACAGAGTTTTTTGTTAAAAAAATGAATTCATATACAGAACGATGGAAGGTTGGCTAACTATTGCTAAAGGTAAATGCGAAAGATTATAAAAAAAATACCTAGGATTAATTTGGCTTTCTAAAATAAAGATGTTAAGTATCAAAACAAATTTATAAACCTTTTATATTCAATAGCTACAAACTGATTCTGACTTTGATGGATCCGTGAACCGTTTCTAAGTGTCACTTAAATTACAGATATGTAATAACAGATATGTAATAGCAACTGCGCATCCACAGCGGAGTCAAGTTTTCATCGCGAATCAAGGCTGATATCACATCAGCGCAGCGTTCGTATCCCACGCTTTTCTTATTAACGTGAGATCTGATGATACAATAAGCCTATCTTCAATAAATTCTCATCTATGTGATGGACTAATCACCTCCCTTGAACAAGGACCAATTAACCAATTAATCTGAGAATTTAATGAACGATTAAATTTTACAAAACATTTGTAATTTCATAATGCTACTACCAATTGAATCGGTAATTATGAAAGACGTTCACGATAACCGAACAACCATCTAACCGTTTAGATCAATTTGCCCAATACACATAAATCATCTCCAAGAGCTTTTAATTTATTTAACACCTACTCAAGAGTTTAAAACATTTAAGAAACATGAGTTCTAAAAAAACCGTTGTGTTTTCAAGTGTTTCTTGATACTCGTAAAATAACTTCTTCAACTTTTTGTTTATATGAATAGAATTTTACCACAATTTCTCGCAAAAGTATTCAATGAGTCTAAAAACTTACTTTTTTGTTTAATAGCTCGATACATTTTAAATAAAATATTAGGTGTATTGCATCTCATGGTTTCTCTTAAGAAAATATTTGATAGTAATTTAAAATATAAAATCCGGAAATCACTCAACTTTTAACACAATGGAATCGGTGATTCAAATATATTTAAGTATGTATCTGGGAGACAACATTGTCTTCGGTTCCATTCGACGAATATTCGGGGCTATAACAACTTGATTAGGCATGAAACTCGCGGTTCTTCATCGCGCGTATTGTCAATACTTCCCTGCACGTGAATAGTCAATACTTGCTCGTGTTTAGCGCTTATGAATATTATTATCAGACGGACCCTTTTTGCGCACCATTTACGGAAATCAGACCCGAAGACAAGCTTCTTACCAACTAGGCCACAGAGGTTCTCAAGAAAAGTTGATAATATTTTTTCTCCTTTTGAAAATATATACTCAATGTAGTTTTAAATGATAATAATGTATTTCTATACATTCCAGATATTGCTATAATATCTGAAATGTTGACATCGAATCAAATACAGAAGGTACAGCCACCGTAAATTGCAAACGAAAATGTTCATCGGAACATTATTTTATGATTAACAATAAATAACATTTACTAGTACTTAAAGAAAATATTTTCAATAATTGAAAACACTGTGTCAAATGCAAGATACAATGAAAATAAAAAAATTCCATCTGTGATTAAAACTCACGGCGTTCTTGATGCTTGGAAACTTCTCTACCAGGAATAAGAAGGGTCTACTTGTTTGGAAGAGACGATGAAAATTAAATAACATATACTACAAACATAATTCGTATCTACGGTCTTCTTGCCGCGAAACTGATTTTCTAGAAAAGTGTTTTTCGGCAAGAAGAAGGTCATGAGTTCGAATCCCGCCCTCCTGGAAAGATGAAAATTAAATAATATTTCTGAAAACGAGACTTATCCACGGCATTCTTCTTACTGCGAAATAACTCGAATAAGAAAAAGCAAAAAAAAATTAAGGTCTTCTTGAAATATTCTCTTTTGTTGTATTTTCACGCATTGAAAATATTATTGACATGTTTATAGTAAAATAATTGTACGTTTTTACTGTAGGCCCGAGTATTACTATTAAAGCAAGAAATACAAGCTGGTTTAGACAAACGATGACTTGTGTATCAACTATCCAGGTTAGATAAGAAGGCGAGGGCGTGGTTTATTGGAGTCATTATTTACATAGATTATTTGGTATCATTTGGTGAATATAATTATTTTATATCTATATAATGAGGAAACGCCCATAAATAAAATAACACATTCAAAACTATGAGACAAGATTTATTTTTCTAACTTGTCGAGGAGATGGAATGTAGATTTTATGGCGTCATGTAAGTAATTATAATAATTTGCGTTATGGAAACGGAGAGTTAATTGAAATTTTAATATCCATTACGACGGTGTACAGTTCGCACGAGTTTCTCCCGGTGGCTTCTGCCAGATTAATGGATTTGCCCTACCATAAATTAAATTGTAATCGCACCGCGAAAGAATTTAAAATTAAAAGGAAAATATTGTTTCTTTACGGGACATTTAACTCGTATTATTCTTGCGAAAGAAATAATTGTGTGGCGCCGCGCCAAGAGTGAAGCTACAGCAGGAGGGCGAGGGAAATGTTGAAATGAAATTTGATGTTATCATAAAAACGTAAGGAATAAAGTCGGGTGTTGCTACCGAAACTGATCACTCCGATCGCTGATGGCAGTTTGGTAAATTCTGAAACTGGTTTCCTCTATTCTTGATATATTTGCCTCGTAATTCTTCATCTGCTACCGGGAGCCCAATTTGGTTAAAAATGGTATTGTGAGGCGTTACATTAATCAAACTGTTTGTGTTGTTTTGCTTTTGCTTGATTAGCTTATCTACATATTTATAAGGTGGCGTCATACGAATATTTGATCTTAATAAAACATGACGACAAACAGCGTTATTAAGGTTCAATTTATTTTCTTATTTTATATTAATGACAATTTAAATGAGTAATTAAAATAGAGTTTTTTGTATTGGCACTATTTCTTGTATGAAAATAGTCAAGGTTATTCACTCACTGAATCTCATTCGATTATGGTCTTATTTCTCTATGAATTAATTTAAGGAAAAAATAATATAATTCAAAGAATTATTATGTATTTGAGAGCTTACTGAAATACTTGTTTACATGTAAATTATAAAAAGGCCTCATATCTATAAGAAAAAACTAATTTATTCACAAACACAATTTGGAAACGCCTTATGATGAATCTTTTTATACTGTTGTGAATAACACTTTAGTTTTTCCATTCGCAATAACAAGGGAAATGAAATATTAAACAATACTTATACAACTGCAAATGTTATTTAATGTAATTACAAAACGCTGGAGGAGTTGTAGACTCAATTATATAGATATTTTATAAGCGCTCTTGGGTTGGATCCAATTCACTAAACAGCACTTTATACAAATTTTCTGAAAACTATCAGAATAATAAAGCAAATAAGTCAGTTCTAATTTTCTTTCAACTTCTAACTAAAACTATCCTTTAAATAAGTAGAGTTTATCGATACAAATTTTTATGAAAATGTTATATAAACAATATTCCTTCCTAATATGACTGCAAAGTATTTGATTTGAAAATTCTACAATTTCATATTTTATGCGCCCTAGAAAATAATTCGAGAAATAATATCTCATTCGTAATAAAAAATGTTTTAAACTGATATTCAAATTACTTGCCGTTAGAGATATCTTAATATGGCATAATTAAATATGAGAAAATTTCATTCGTAATTCTTAAAAATACCAGTATTTTATAGCTTTCAGCTTTACTAGTAAAACTATTTCAGATGCATCGCGCTATTAAAATAATATCTTTCGTCGAGAAGATAAGTTATTTTATTAAAATAGTAGAAGTAGTGAAAACAATATGATAAATTCCTATTCTACCAACCGCAGTTAATGAGTGAATATGCAATGACATCATGGACGTAGATACGCATCTTAATTATATATTTTTAATATTTTAATTAAAATGCTAAATAAAAAATAATTTTAATTTTGAAATAGAATAATGTCTCTGGGGTATGCAAGACAGTGATATTTGACATATAATTTTTTTCTCGCAATTTTTCATGGTTCTTGCTGACTCCATTATCATGATCATTAATATTCATCAAATGCATCGCTAATATTCTGTTTACTATTTTTATCAATGTCATCGCAGAGGAAAATAACTATTAGAAATACTTGCTCCATTTAACGGTTCAGTAGAATTGATTATTTCAACCTGTTCTTTTAATTGAATCAGTTTGAAGTGTCTTTCAATACAACAGTAAGATACTCGTATAGTAGAGAGCGTTCGATTGCATTATTTAGTCGTAAGAAATAATATTATTTTTTTTGCTTGGCAAGTAATAATTTTCCTTCAGCTTGTCCAGTAGATTATAATAAATGAACCGTTATATGCCGCACAATTAAGGGGAGAAATATTGTTAAGGGAGACAAGTATGCAAGCACGTACCTGATTGAACGCTGGATATCAATCTTCCTATTCGTTTAACAAATTTAAGAAAAAATACGCTAAATTTCAAATATTAGAAATCATGAAATAAAATATTTAAAACATTATGTATATTCGAACCAAACAGTATCAATATCTAGTGAGATCATAGCCCATAACAGTATTTTATTACCAACTTTGATGTATGGGAGTGAAACGTGGAAAATAATAAATGAGGTGATAATTATGTATGTTAACTAAGGGATTATATATTAAGTAAGATGATTTGGACATGTACAACTAACAGGTGAATGAAGGAAGACTAACTAAACAAATGTACAGTGTAAATATGAGTGGAAAGCGTGGTAGACAAAACCAAAGGATGTATGGTTGGATCAAATGAATGATATTCTGTAAGATGGAAAAGTATCAGTTAAATATATAATAGGACTTGTATGAGAACGTGTATGATTGGAAAGTCAGGCGCTTTATCAGACAAGAAAATGGCGTGATGGTACATAGGTATCCTTCTTTTTTTATATATGATATATTCATTTATGTAAGGGTGTAAGGGCAGGCGCGCGTGCTAAGTATGAGTTCAGAGATTTAATCAAATTTATGGATGTAGACATTATTCTTTCAGAGCTTTTTGCAGTATGGTTAATGGTAGGTTTATGTTGTTAATAAATATTGATTTCTCAGTAAATACCGTGGTGCACAGGATGAATAAATAAAAAAAACCTCCAGTTTTTATGAAGGTACAGCACACCGTTTGGAACCTGTGCTCCGGGGTGATATGGACCGCCACCGCTGGGCGGCTATCTCGTAATAATAAAGTATAACCGCATTCCTTCATAACTTACTCTCTCCATGACGCTTTTAAACGCCGCTTATGAGGAATTTCAGTTTAGCATATTTTTTCCCATTAAAACTTTTGTCATTACTCAGCGGATGGCCGCCGCGCGATGCGCTGCAACTTTCCAAGAGTAAATATTTGCCGCGTACTGTGGAGTCCCGTGCATTCATACGGAAAGTGCATCGTGAGTTATCATAGTGGCAGTGATTAACTAACAGCATTGCTGTTTATGAGGTTTATTTGCACTGATTTATATTTATATTGCTAAACATAATTAAGAGATTAAATACTGACTAATACAATAAATTGAATTGATGGCATGTGCTGTGAATACAGATTTCGTGAGATAATTTTGAATAAATGGTTGGTATTTAGTCTCTATGATTCGCATTACATGCAGAATAAATAAGTTATCTGATTTATTTTCGATGCATACAACTATTCATCCAAACCCTAAGATACACTATTTGTAAAATATATCAATCTTGAACATTAGTAAACTGTCTTACTAAATGAATTATCTATATCTGATCTCGTCAAGAGCGTTTATACTCGGACGTTAAAAATATGTATTATTCGATCATTTCCGATGTTCTCGAGGTATTCATACTCCTACATAACAAAAACAACTACGAGTATTGATTAATCAATGATTTTGGATGTTGCCAAGGCGTTTGTACTCGTACATTTCTTAAATGTATTATTCGAAAGTATTAATATGTCGAAAAAGCATTTACCACATTAAAAATGTATAATTCGAATATTTTAATCAATGATTTCGATAAGAAATTTTGTTACTTGACCATTATAAAAATGTATTATTTGAAATTATGTCAATAATTTCCAATATCATGAATTTGTTTATACTCGTACAATACAAAAATTTATTATTCATTTATCAATGATTTTGGATGTCGCCAAGGCGTATATACTCGTACATTTCTTAAATGTATTATTAGGAAGTGTGTTATTAATCAATGATTTCCGATATCGTTATATTTGTACTTGTACTCATACCTTATTATAATTATTTTAAAGAAATAATCATTGATTTCATACTTCGCGAAGACGACGTTGCAAAAATATATTATTCGAAAGTTTAAATCAATGATTTCCGATGTTGTGAAGGCGTTTATACTCTTACATTACTAAAATGTATTATGAGAAAGTACTGATCAAGGATTTCTAATATCGTCAAGTCGTTCATATAACATACTCGTACATCAATACAAACATGTATTATTGAAATTAAATTATCAATAGAGAAATGGCATGATTGTGTGTTTATAGCTATAAATAAACGTTTCCGATTTCATTAATGCGTTTAAAATAAGTGATATTTTTTGTTTTTTTTTTTAAATCGAAGTTTTTTGTTTTTTTCACACCGAAAAATTTATTAAAACAATTTTGTGGCGTAGAATTTTTTTAATTTTTGCTTACAAATCAAAAGTTAATATTTTGTTATTTTCTTGTAATCGAAACACTTATGTCCATTTGTAAGCCAAAATTGTATATGATTTACAAAATATTGCATACATTTTATGTATGCAATATTTTTCTAACATATCTTAATTTTTTTTTAAATATGTCGCTCTATACGTTGTTGATCTCCATATTAATAATTATGACATTATTTACATTGTAAACTCTAATAATACGATTTTATAAGTCCAATTCGAGATTCGAACTCTTTTACATATCTAACATCCCGCCGTTTGGGTCATATAACATAGAATAGAGAACCTGGATTTTCTATCACGACACACATATTTCGTCTCATTATTCCACCTTATCAAATAACTCCTACGATTTCTCTAACTTTTTTCATTTCCTTTTATAAATTATCATTTTCTTGACCGAACCACACTTTCTTTAATCTTCCGCATTTGCACTGCATATTCGTTTTGATAGTCTTTTTTATTCATTCGTTCTACATTCCCAAACCATCTCAGAGTGCTCTTCATATTACTAAATACTTAAGTTCACATTCAATCCTAATCACTTTATTTCGTATTTTGTCATACATTATCACATCGTGTATTCTTATCAATGGGCTCATTTATACAGCACTTATTCGGCTCTTTTTAGTATTTTTCTACGTTCATATTTACATAAAAGTCGGTGTTAAAATACTATTGTGGACTATCATTTTATTAGATTTTGATACTGTTTAGTTTGTGTATATATGTTTTAGTGCTCCATTGACTTTGTTTCCTATCGCTTCACGTCGTTCTATACTCCACGTAATCTATCATCTCAGAAAATATGTACTATTTTAATGGCTGAAGTAAAGCAATTAACTATCTAAAAGCATGTAACTACCTTAATTCTGGTTTTGGTTTCTCAAAAGGATATGAAAAAGAAACATAAAACAATAACTAAAGATATTATTCAATTTTACCAAAGCCTGTTTATTATATTTTGCTAAAAAATAATTAAACCCACTTATCCGATACTGCTTTTTTTACATCAATCATTACCATCGCATATTCTTATATGCAGTGGACGTTGAATAATTGAAAAAGAAAGTAACATTTCGAATACATGGTTACTTTTATTAAATTAAACCATGGATTCTAATGTATCTGAACATATTTTTTCAATTGGACATATATCTAGTTTCAGTGAATGTAATATAACTTGAAATTTAGAATGTTTTGATTTCAACTGATAATTTAAACCGTTCTCTATTAAGGTCGTTAACTTATACCGACAAAAAAATAGGAAACCAGAATATATTGTTGTTTTTTAATTAAAGCAACATGAATATTTATATCTGATCAGGAAAAAATATTGAAAACATTTATTTGCATAATGTACTTTGATTTTGCTAAATATCTGTATTTAAAATATAAAAGTAAATTTTTAAGTCCATTGACATTTTTCTTTACATATACATAAATGTATAGACATTATTTTTTTATTAAATACTGTCTATTAATTTTTTTGTAACGGTATAACCCTACTGGTTTCAAGGCTTTCACCTCATCATCAAGGAACACAAACAAGACTGAATTCTGTTTGAACTGGTACCGACATACACGCTTCTAACGGTAGACATTCGGGTTGGGGACTGTGGGTGGAGGGAGTTAGGAGACCTCGGCGAGCAGCGGCGAGATTTTTGAAATATATGTGTTTGTCAGATGTTTACCCCGATGCACTGAATTAGATATGTCTAGTAATCTGTTCAATTTATCTCTAATCTGTTCAATTTATTTCCGTTACTACTGATATGTAAGAATTTGGCATCATCGGTAGAAAATGTATGGTTTTCACGGTGACAATGATTAGCCATTTCAGAATAAATTAGAGGATTTGTGTTCACGAAATCTCTTTTCAAATGATCTTCCTGTCTTTTCTATATATAAATTATCGCAGTCAGCACATAAACGTATATACACACCACTGTTGCTAAGAATTCCGTTTTTGCCTTTCCCGTTAAATAAGAGTTTCCGGAGATTAAAATTAGTCTAGAAAGCTGGCTTTATGTGACTTATTATATTTATTTTGGTTATTTCGTATATGTTTTTTATATATAGGACTTGGCTCCATTTATATGTTAGGTGTCATTACATATATGATCTTTTATGAGATTCTACAAATGTGTAGACTTTTGTGACTGGTGGTTGGTAGAACACTTGACTTCTAACTTTTAAGGTAAATTCCAGATGAAACTCTAGTTTTTCATATAAGGCCTTTTAAAAACTTGGTTAGTTGGAAGAAATCGCCATATGGCAATACAATACAAACATATTAATTATTTCTTAAAACACATTTTTGAGTTTTCGTAATAAAAAAAATCTTCAAGACTAATGGTAATTAGCACCACAATTGTAACTTAATATGCCAAAAGGACCCAACACACATTTTATGTATTCGTAAATAATTCAGGAAACATTCAATCGCTTTGTATGGAATTGTACGGAATTTTTAAAACAGAATTTAACTATATTTTTTTATATACGAGTACATATCGTCGTCATACAGGAGAAAGTGACCAACTAACAAAATGCAAAATGTTCAGGAGAGCCATTTAACCGTTTTTACATTTTTGTTTTTAATTTTTTTTTTAAATAAATGTATACACACTTGTGATTTTTTTTGTGTGTATATATTTATCATTGCTTTCAAAATAAAGAAATAAAATTTTTGAAAATTTTCATACAATTTTGCTTGTAACAAAATAAACATCAATGCAGGTAGTCATTTTGAACAAGTCAAGATATTATTATTATTCTTCCAAGTTCTTGCTGGGTTATTTCTTCCAGGCCACCATTATGTTAGTAAGGTGTCAGATAGTCATTAATCACGTTTTCGCGAAAAATGCACTTGGTCACTTTCTCTTGTATGACGACGATATATCCTCTTCGGGCCCCGTGTATCATATTTGATATATTGCGTTTTTAGAGGATTTACACTATCCTATTTAAGTTTACTCATTGAGACCAATTTCTCACGCACAACAGTAAACTGTTTTACCGGCCTATTCAAAAATTTCGCCGGTTGCGTCAGTGAACACGTGACATTCGAGGAGTGAAATTGTCAAATTTCATCTATAAAAATGTCTCTATTTCAAATTTCTGGTAAGTGTTAATTTGTACAATATATTAAAAACAACTTTTATTAATTTATAATGTAAAGTATCTACAAACCTAACTGTTTTGTATCGTAAAATGATATAATATTTTATAACAACCGAGGATTTCACGATCTTCTGCATTGTATCACATACGATACTCCGGGTCTTAACACGTACATTTTTGTTGTCACAGGACTTGATGAACTCGAAATATTGGAGGAGTTACTTATTCCGATGGATCCCAATGACTGATATGAACTTCAACTCGGATACATCCGACACAGAAGATTGCGATTTTGATGTTTGACCACCCTTGGACCCTGAATTTGAAGAAAACTAAGACCAAGACATTCAAATTACATCATCCGATTATGACGATTTTCCTTTGGCTCAATAACATCATGATCCAAGGGCTCGTTCGAAACATGTAAGCCATTTTCATCCAGCAAAGTTGTCACAAGAAAGGATGGCATTCCAAGATGTTGGAAGAATCTGACATAAGAAACCCCATAGATTAGTTCCATCAATACATTCAGGACTCTTTTTTCCAAAATATCTCAATGTGCACAAATTAGTGCATTTGGCGCGAACGGGAAGATCAATAGATACTTCAGTAGAAGAAATTAAAACTTTTTTTGGGATCAGCTTATTAAATTTTCCACAAATTCGTCAATACTGGTCACGAAAAACAAAGATTGTGGCTGATAATGTCATGAGACCTTTTTTTTAAATTGCAAAAAAACCTTAAATCTGTGGACGATAATACTGTAGCCAAGGGGAACAAAAGAGAACGACTTCTTTTGGAAAGTTCGGTCACTCCTACAAAGTGTTCAAAGAGGTTGGTTGGGTAATGCTCGAACACAAAACATGTCAATCGACGAGTAAATGATACCTTTCCAAGAAACCTGCAAGTATCGACAAGTAGTTCGGGGTAAACCGAATCCTGTAGGCTTGAAGGTATTTGTCATGACTACTCCAGGAGAAATTCCTTTGGAATTTTACGTTTATGAAGGAAAAGGAACATGAGTTGTCGGCACACTTTCCGATCCCGGAGATTAATAATACAAAATGTTGTTTAATAATATGTACATTTTTCAAATAAACAAATGCAGTTTTTAATGTATGTGTTTTGTTGATATATGACGACGAATGTTGTGGTACAGATCCAGTGTATCGTATATGATACACTCGCTACCCCCTACAGGGGGGTTGGTGAAAAAAAAAAGGTCTCACACAAGTTTAAAAATACATGTTTTATGCATACATCACATTTATTTAAAAAAAATGCGAAATGGACCCGCGGGTTTGAGGAGGATATAATATATACTGGCTCATAGGATTGCTGAAAAGTTTTCCAATATTTCTAATAAACAAAAAAATGTTTTTTCGGAGTGATTTTCGAATTGGTTTGGTCATTTTGCAATCCGTAAATTCAGTGCTTGCAAAAGGCAATATTCTTCCATCCATATATATAGTACCATGGGATATATGTATAATCTAGGACTTAATATGCTATACATTCTAACGTTAATTTTTTATAGTTATTTTTAATTACACAAGATTTAGTTTTCAGCTTTCGGTTTTAAAGGCAACATATAAAAATCGTAAAAATGTTTTATTTATACTTATAGTTTTTCTTTGGTTTCAGTCTACCCATATGTTTGCCAATTTATTTCAATTATGTAAAGAACTCTCTCATGGCGATATCAAGTAAATGAGGTAAGCCGAAGGATCTTCTTCAGCTTTCATTCCCTTAAAGTGTTGCAAAGATTCCTGCCTACTAAAACCAAAACTTTACTCGTGCAATCTCTGCTCTTCCCGAGTTTGGACTATACGGACGTCTGTTATTTGAATATTACAGAGGAACAGCTGGACAAATTACAGCGTCTTCAAAATGTTTGTTTAAGATTTATTTTTAACCTAAGAAAGTACGATCGTATAACTTCATATCAGAAGGCACTGAACTGGTTGAACATGAAAAATATACGCCAAATTCACATACTATCTCTATTGTATAATATCCTTAACTGTCCCGCCACCCCCTCTTTCTTCTACCCCGAAAATTTTCAGCGTCTTTGCGATCATGGACCAGCGCTACGCTTAAACAGATATTGTTTATTGGCCTTAAGCGGTTCACCGCTCTTCTTTTTTTACGTCGTTCTTTACTGTCCATGCAGTGAGACTCTGGAATCAGTTACAAACCAATGATAGACTCGCTCCGTCCTTGACATGCTTTAAGAAGCGACTTAAAAAACTCTTCATTGCTAGTCAGCAATATAACGTGTTTCATCCCTGATTTTTCCTTTCCTCTCCACCATCCCTTCTTTTTCCTTTGATTGATGATATCTCACTTTATATGAAAAGGAATGTTTGGGTGATTGTTCGTCTTTGTGGGGTTTGTGGTCGTATGCTCACGTATGTGTTCACGGATTTCGTGGGGGTGGGTAGTAATTTGAATGTTTTTTGCAACTATGTAACTAGCTTCATTTACTTTTTCTGGTTGGTTGGAAGAGATTGCCTCCTGGCAATATGTCTAGATTGTATTTGCAATAAAGTTATTAAATAAATAAATAAATTGTTTTATTTATAATTTTGTACGAAATTTCATCCCTTCTAAGAAAATTTCACACGTTATATCGTAGAATCTAATTCGTAAAGTTTATGGTAAATTATTTTGATGTTAATTTCAAGGAGCAGAGTATCTTTCTCTCTCTCTGTCGGGAGTTATTTACGTTATTAACTTTGCATAATGAATGAGCAACAATTTGCGTTGTCCAAATTTCTTCGTCCATTGTTGAACTCTTTCCCCGGTGGATTGTCAATTATTTGCATGCGATTATACTTTGTGGAAGTTTTCAACTAAAAGAGTTAAATAATTCCCGGGTTCTTGGGCCCCCCTTGGTATGTACTCGAGAGAGATTGCTAATGATGGGCACCCTGTGGGGAGCCCCCCGTAGTACTATTTTAGTATTCATTATACACCCATTTTTTAAATGAATATAAATAATTTATTCCTTCCATTTGAAATCTCAATTGCGAGATTACAAACTGATGGAAGAAATTCGAGATTAATATTAAGTCATTGTAATAATTTTATAGAATCATTTTTGAGAATAACCAATATCGAATAATGTTTACCCACCGAAGTAATATGTAAAGTTTACAGAAAAAGTTAGTGTTTAAAATTAAGTTTCATAACCCCGCTTGAAAGTTTAAAGCATTTAAGGTTCGACTCTGAATACAAATCATAATTTATTTTAGGTTAAAGGTTAGTGTTTAGTATTTAGGCTGGCCTATGAACTCGAGTCTAAGTTAATATTTAATGGAAAAGACTGACATTTTAAATTGATCAGTTTCTCAAATCATGGAATTAATTTTAAACTGTATTTTTTAAAATCATGTATCCGAGTATTTTAGTTTGAATTTATTTATTTATTATTTAGGGAACCTATGACAAAAACTATCTAAACATAAATGAACTAAAGCATACATATGAAAAATCAAACCTTTTATTAGGTCCCAAGATTGTTCCGTCATTGTAAAGTAAAATAAAATTTCTTTTCGTTTTAAGTATGAGCAGAAATGTGATTAAATCAAAATTACACGAATTGAATAAAACAAGCAATCGCTATCATAAAAATAAGGATAGCTAAACAATGAACATGGGCATAGTACTCGTATTAAATTTTAATCATTTCTCATTGTGTTTACATGGTTCTTATTCATTAGCGATGATTTAAAATAATTTGGCATTTGGTTACGAGTATTATTCTCCAAGCCCTTCGAATTCTCTAAAACGTACTTAATAAATTAAAACGGTTGATTAAATTAAATTTTATTTAACTCTTTATCTCTGGTAATATCAATTTTAATTATTTATCATATTCAAAATAAACCACTTAATATTGTGTGAATTGAACCGAAATAGTTGGATGATGTTTAATTATTTATTATTTTGTGTAAGTACGAGTACATACTATATATGGTCATACGTGATACATCTAGTAGGGTTATTACATTACTACACAACAATTTCTTCCACACAAACATATTATTTTATATACTTCAAGTTGTTTAAATTCATGACAGGTTTAAACAATATTTATTGAAATTCAAGGAAAAAATAAACAATATTGTTAGTAAAAAACCGATGAAAGGGTATTCTGGGTGATGAAATATGTTTTCAATTCTTAGTTGAACGTTATTAAAGATTAACTCGGATAATTTTCGTAAGTTCGTTCCACATCCGAGCCGGCCATATTCATTGTGTGTCGATATACGAGTATGTATTTTTTTGGTTTTGTTGGAGTTTTTACAACTATGTCATACATACTTGACAAATATACATTGAGTGCAACAATTTAATTATTTTTGACCTCAAATATTATAAAAAGCTGGTCAAAATTAACGTATCAACTGAACTTCCGTTAATAAGTGGAATATTGCATTATAAAATAATGTATTTTAAATATTATTGGTAGAAAACAACCTGTATTAAAATAACCTAATGCTATTAGCTTGTTTAATCAGAAATTTATTATTAACATTTGGTTATTCGCATGAACATTTTAACATGACATCGATAAATTACAGAAGACACTTATAACGTTGTATTTACAGTTAATTTATTGGATAGAGATATCTTGTTTATACATATTTTATTGTGAAGCGTAGATTATAAAGAAGCAAAAATGTCATTTAGTAAATAAGGAAATCAGTAATAATGACTTGCTCTTAGGCATGCCAGCGGTATTCGTAAAGGTATACAAAGAATGATAAATTTTAAGTATATGTTAGAAAGTGTGTAAATTATGAATATGTCCATGTAACAAGTTACAGGGAAATTAATTATTCTAATACTTAACTTTTGAGAGAAATGTGAAAAATATTTTAGTGTTGGCGACATAAAAACTGTTATACTATAAATCAAGTTTTTTATATGTATTTTTTAATAATCTCTATACGGTCAAGTTTACTTTTATGTGGACTGCTAAATGTTCCAATTATTATATTATGGAACAGCACCATATGCTCTCGACCATTTGTTTGATGCGTATTCTTTAATTGCTTGGCATACATGTTTCGGAAAGGAGTTGACAGCCCTGAGAGACTTGTTAAAGTTGGTAGCGTCGATTGAAGAACAGGAAGGGGGGACCACCATTCCGTGTATTCTGTAATAAATTTTCGCCCCATCTATTTTTCTCAGTGCACGCATTTTTACAGCATTCATTCTGCTCCTTTAAGCCTTTTCCAACCATATTCATTCAATATTTTTTTCCATAGCTTGCCACTTATTACCCTGTCATTTGCTTTTTCTAAGTTTACAAATGCACAATACATCGTTTTATTTTTTGCAATATATGTTATGTTTCCATGAGCATACGTAAAGAGAATATGTTAAGTTTAAAAAATTACGTGTTTAATTAGTTTGATGCATATTTATGTTTTACCACACGTTGTATTCAATGATATTATCTGAAGAGAGCCTCGAGATAGGAGGTAGAAATACGTGTCACTAGGATTAATATTATTGGTGGAAAAACAAAGTATTTTTTTACTAAATATTCTGATATTATCTTTATTTCTATTAAAAACTGTATAGTTTTAAAATTATTTTATCACTCGAATCCTATCACTTGCCGTTCTCTAAAGACAAAAAGTATTTTTTTTGTTTATATCCTTGAAGTCAAGAGATATATAACTCATTGCATGTGACAAGATTTTCTTTAAGAGTTGGTGCAGAAGATATGTTTGACATTTAATTAAATGTCTTGAATAGAAGATGCAGTTAAGACGGATTAATCAATGCATTTTACTTGATTTTACCTTATTTTCTCTGCAATTAGTTTATACTTAAACTTTGCTTCGAATTACGCGCTGAAAATTTCGTTAAAATGTTTAAAAATCCTCGAACATTTTTCAAATCGGGTTAACAATCTCACGGATCACAAACTCGGAATAATGACCTATTTTGGCCGGGAATCAAACAGATGAGGGGCACATCGCTGCGCTCCAGGAGAGGTCTGAGATTTTTAGATGACAAGACTTCACGTCTAAATCTAAATTACATTTTTCTATTATTAGATTTGAAACACAAGAATTTCAAATATACTCGTAATATAAAGCTCGGGTTTATATTCCAACTAGTTTTATTTTATCACACATACTATATGTTAATCTATAAGACTTTAAAACTTACAAGTTATAGAGTTTGATATATATAAATTTTTATTTTTCTATTTTTTACTCTCCCAATTTCAATTAAAGATTCAAATACTGATATCATATTTTAAATTAATGAAAAAATAAACGATGTTTTTTTTCCATTCAATGTTTCAGGTGTCATTTTGTGGAAATCTTTAAAATATTGGATTATAAAAATAAAACATTTAACTTTGTTTTCCTCTACTATATTTCTTAGCTCATCACTATGCGCATGTAAACACCTTCTGTGCCTTCCTCGATTGACTCCTCTTCAGCAGGACACAGTGTGTTGAAATGCGCATAGTAACATGCTAAGAAATATAGTGGAAGAAAATAAAGTGTAGTGTTTTGTTTTTATATTCCATTAATTAAGTACATACATACCAGCCATGTCGTCTCCCTAACGTGGTAGGCAGGAACGAGAGAGTGCCAGACTTTACTATCGCAACACAAATCTTTTACCTCTTCTATATCCATACACCTTCTTATACAGCTTCGACCATTCATCTAACTTTTTATATTTCCTTCTTCTTTTAAAACATCATACACTTGATTCAACTATACTTTCCTTGGTGTTCCTCTACCACGGCCCTCCAGTCACATTCGCACTGCATATTTGTTATGTTAGTTTTCCTTCATTCATTCGTTTAATTACAATAGTTTAAACCAACTCAGAGTGGTTTTCTTCATCTTGGTCAACACATCAGCCTTAAGTTTACACTCATCCCTCACCCCATGTATTCTTCTATTGTAATTACACGCATTTCTACAGCATTTGTTCGGCTCCTTTCAGTTTTGTTCCACGTCCACGTTTCACTCCCATATATTAAAGTTTGTACTGAAATACTATTGAAGACTCATCATTTTGGCTGATTTTAATACTGTCCGGTGCGAGTATATGTGTTTTAATGCCCCATTGGCTTTGTTTCCTATCGCTACACACCGTTCAAAATCCCTCGTAACTTATCCATCATCCAGAATTCTTCAACTTGCTCTTATCATTCATCACTCACCTATACATCGCATGTCTGCATTATTTTTTATTTTATATAATTTTTTAACTTATTTTTTTTTCCTCTATGTAATTTTTCTTCTTTTTTGATGTTTTGTATTTTCAAAGTAATTGGGCTAAGCCTGTTTTGAAAAAATAAATAAATAAATAAATTTACTTTTCTTTTCACACATTTCTATCACCATTCTTTCGGATTTTGCAACATTCATTCTCAGATCTTTCTCTTTACATCTTTTATACAATTTGCTTTTCAGAATATGTATTTCATCCTCATTCTCGTGAAGGATAGTTTAAATATATTGTAGTAAACTAAAATAATATTTAAGAAGCATTGGTTCGTAATATATTATCGTTTCTTATTTGGTATAATTGGTACAACCATACTTTTATCGTTCTTTTCCTTAAAAAAACGATCTACCCATTTTCGTTTCGTAGATTTAGAGAGCAGATTTTCATTAGGATGCTCGAAATCGGGAATTGAATCCACTCGTATTGAAAGATTATAAATATTGCTAAAAATAAATTAAATTGAGTGTAAGGATAGGAAGGAGGCTTGATTATTATAATAAATAGGATAAAAAAGATGATTGTTAAAAAGTAATTAAAATAGAATAAAAAAAAAAGGTTAAATATCTAATGTTGTTTTATCCCTATTCCCAGCCCTGCTTCGGCGGCATCTGAAATCTTCCAGATTAAGTGGGCCCCGGAATACATAAATGAACCGACATACTCAGCGTTTATTAAAATGGTAATACAGCAAAGTTTGTTATGCAAATGGATCGCTGCATTGATAACTCTTTGGTAGTAATGCTCCCCAGCAAACACCTGCTGTCGTTGCAACGCCTTTGTGCGCCAAGTCACGATGGGTACACCTTTTGTGTGTAGTTCTTGATAATTTGTTACACTTGTCACGATGAGGGCGGATATAATGGGGTAGATTTGTCGTGGCCGTGTCTTGTAAACGCTCGGGACACACTAATACTGGTAAATGAAAGAAGAAAAATAGTAGACAATGCACTGGAAATTATCCGGAAACAAAAGAACTGCCGCTTATTCTGTCATTTTTTGTCATAAATGAGAATTTCGTGCGAGTACAGTCTCATTAAGGATTATAATACGACTGTTAGACAGATAACAATAAGATAATGACCATTATAACATTTAGTTGGATGAGATGCCTTTGGAAGGACATAATTACTTGAACGAGAACCTTGAAAGCTAGCGAAATACGGAATTATGTCGTGTTCATGTGGCTTTAAGGAATGCGTTCGTTTTGGAAGCGTTCTATCGCATATTATGATTTATATAATTGTATATTTAACACTTTCACTGTATACAATAATATCTGACGGACATGTTTTTGTTCAATTTTGTCAATTCTTTCAGATCAATCAAGAAAATGTTATAAGGTCTAAATGAGAAAAAAAACTGGACATCTTATTTGGTTACTTGGAACCGAACCGTAAAGTCACTGTCAGGGATTATTAAGGTGATTATGGACTTTGCTATACGTAGCTATGGAATTACTTCATTTTGAAGTTGAGTTAGTTGTTGAATCCATTAGAGATGACAAATGCACACACACACACACACACACACAAAAGTATTGTAACACATTCCCAAGGGATTGTCTGTCTTCAGAAGTTACATGCAATAGCTTTTAAAACCAAAGTTTGTGCAAATTCTCCGATTATTTCTACGAAATTGTCATGTCATTCTAATTGGATTATTTACCATAATTTCCGTCATTTTGAATACATTTGTTATTTGCATAGACATTAAAAAGGCTATAAATATTTTTCACTCTTGCATAAACAAAACTTAAAGAAAAAATACGTTACAAGTATTTAATCTTTCCTAAATACGAATTGTTGTCCTTTCTTTCTTTATAACGTTGACTTGAAGATGCCATTTAACAGTGTACAAGATGATGAGCTTTTAATGTGCCATTGTTGGTGCATTCTTGTTTCTTTGGGAGATGCCTGGCGAGCAAGCATTTTGCCCGAGGCCAGATGGAGCTACCTGCTACCTGCTCGGATTGTTTATTGTTTCTGACTTTTGTCGTTTTTTGCTCATCCTGGAGTTAGTTGCGGTTGACCGTTTTTGGGTTCTTTTTGTACCTGCTAAATACCCCCGATCGTCGGCGATCTCTCAATTTATTGTTTCTTTTATCTCATATTTCGGCTGACAAAAAAATGTAAATATATCTGGCGCTCCATAAAAGGCGGGTATAATTAATAACATAATATATTATATTAACCACTTGTCTCCGTGCTGTTGTTCAAATTACCTTGTTTTATTTTTTACTTTTCTCAACATGTTATATATTTTCTATTGTGTTATGATTAGATAGTTAAGAAATAAAATTGATTAAATTGATCAATTTTTTAATGCAAAATCGTTTTATAAGTTCGAATGAAATCTAAATAATCATGAAAACTTTGTACAAGTTAAAAGCGGAACTTATTTATTGAATGCAAGTTCTAGACTTCGATTGTCTGGTAAATTAAAAACAAAAAAATACACGATAAATATAGAATATGTGACAAGCCTGTTTCGTTCTTTATGACAGTTGAAATTTGTATCATAGTGCGAAATAAAGCTGATGCTTCTTTTATATTTAACTGTAGATTTTTGCCCCACTTGTCGAGTTAATAATTTAGTCAAATATTCCAGTAAAATATTTGTGTATACCGATCCATTTATTTAAATTCCAAGAAAAAAGATAGTAAAATATGTATGATCAAAAGGGGTTAATACATCGTTTCTTCATTACCTGTCGTATCACTATACTCGTATCTTAACTTATAACTTATATAATATTATTTTTTGTGCGTTACATGTATACTACGAGTATTCATACTAAAAAAAATCCCTTATTAATGTATTAGTGTAAAACGTATGTTAATAATATTTTTACTTAAATAATATTTGCCCTTAAAATTCTCTAAAAAGGGGACATATTTTTATACAAGTCATAAGATATTCTGAAAAAATATCATTTACAGAAACAAAAAAAAACTTGAATTCTTTGATCTCATGAGATAGAGAAGACCACACAAGTATTTTAAAACAACAGAATGCCTAATTTACCTTTAATGAGGATGTCTGGGAGCGCGTATAAAGAAACGGGAGAGGTAGAAATCAGGGTTGGATCTAAACAAATAATTTACGTTTCTTTGGGTTCTTTTAACATTTTTAATGAAACCCTTGAAAAGGTAATTTATCTGCCTGATAACTCCTTGCTGCAGTTTAAAGTTGCAGAGAAACTAGCCTCAACGTTGGAGAATCCATTTCAAATTACATCCACCTTCTGTTTTGCTGGTTTCTCTTTGTTTGAGAAGAAATATGTTTTATCTTAGCAAAGTTGACTGTGAAAAGTGTATGTACGAGGATTCCCTCGGTGGGCAGCGATCCTTCTTCGCCCGGTTCTTATCTCCCTACCTGGACCTACTCTCAGACTGTAATGCACTTTTGTTGTTGTATAAAAATTAACCAAAGATAAGCCGTTTCCTGCAGAGCTGCTGTGGCTACCTCTCCTTATCCGGTGGCAATCTTTATGACTACAGCCCGTTTAGAAAATGTGCTTGGATCGATCGTATTCCCTAGATATCGTTTTATCTCACTAAAATTCTGACCTACAAATGGGTGAGAAAAAAAAGGAACACAGGATCCTTAGTTTTCTTCTATTTTCATCGGAGTAATTTATGTGCACATTAATAAACATTTTTAAATAGTAAAGTTTTAAGAAATTCAAACTTAAAAAATAGATTAATGTCACAGATGAGGTGTTTGACACCAAATTTATGCTTTTTTTAAAATGAAAATTGAATTTTTATGACAAATTGAAATGTGAGCTAATGCAAAATTTTCAATGTCGAGTATTTTGAGTTATTAAATCGTTATCCAAAGTATCATGTAGGTATTTTCAGTATAGACAATCTCCGTAGCCATGAGGTAAAATGATTCTTTCCCACCTGTAGGTTTCTGTTTCGATTCTCGAAGGTGACAAAAAGTTCAAGTGTCACAGTCAGGACATTAGAAATTTATTCTCTTTACATATTTTTGCTTGGTTGGAAGAATTGTCATACGGCCATAAACCAGCAATGTTACACTGTATACAAAAAAAGCGTAAATCGATAAAATTCATAGTTTAGAAGAATCGCAATGTAAAACTTTGAGATGAGTAGTTACATAACTCGAATATTATACGAGTATTTGAACAATTCTCAAATATAAATCAAACTACAATATTTGAGATCTGGCAGGAACTGGCAGGAACTTTTGAGTCTTTATTTTTTGTTCAGACCAGATGTTATTCTTACTGAGTAATTTAGTCTCTCGTCAAATTATTCTTGCGTTTCCCGAAATGTTAACTATATTTTAATTAAGGATGAAATTTGATCTCTTAATGAGGGGTAAAATGCCATTCGTTCCAAAGAAGTATCGAATACCTTTTACGTAGCTTTAGGAAATGTCAACAAAAAGGTCAGTTTGAAGGTGAGTGTAAAATGTTTTCCATTGGAATTATTTTAATAAATACAAGACGACGCTGGCGCGATAAATGCATTATTCTAAGTAGATCATGTAAACTTTTTCTAAACAGGAAATTTTTAATAAATTATAAGTTGTTTAATTAAATATTCCATCTAAGCGATTAATAAACACGTAACTAGAAAATAATTTATATATTTTTCTTGTTATTTAAGGTTACCTACTTAAAAAAAAAGGCTATGATTTTTTGAGTACAAAATGATTATTGCTGTGGGAAACAGTAATAAAGTTTAAATCATATTTTTATTAATATTTCGATTTGTTTATCTTGTTTTAATATACCATTTTCTAAATTAATCTTAAAAAAATGATTACACATTCTTAATCTTCTGACAATATTTTTTGTGATGAGATATACTTACTTAAATGTTATATTTTAGTTGAATTAATTTCAATTATATTTATGTTATAATTTAATCCCTTGATATACTAGTATATCCTTACATATGCTTAATGAGATGCTTAATTACATATGCTTAATGTGCGATTTTGATTATTTCACGTGATACGCGAAGATAAAACAATGCTTATTTATAAGTGTTCAAATTTCAAATGTTTACTTTCTTATATGTATTTATGACTGTATAATGCCGAAGGACACTCTTGATGGGTGAATGGCATGAACATTAGAAAGAAGAACTTGTTTTCGGAAATTTGAGACACAACTAATGTTCTTCTTTTTTGAATAATGAATGACCTAGAATTCCTATATATGAAGGAGTAGTAGCCAGTGTCAAGTGATGTTCACTTCATAGGATCTCGTTAGTTCTGTTCTATTCACACGGGCGACATCGGCGTACTCGGTTGTCGCGTGCGTTGTTGTTATTTTGAGTAGGTATACTAAAGCAACTCGGCCCGAGACTACTGTTATCTCATGAAATACTACCGAGTGAAACTATTTTACAACTAAACTACAACATTTCTAACTAAAATAAAAAAATAGAACGTTAAATATGAATATAAAAATGACAGGCGATTTTTAACTTAAAAATAAGTTATTTGTGAAGATTACTTACCATTGAAAATAGTACATTTAAAACCTTTTTTTGAATTAGAAGGATCTTGAATATACTCCATGATAGTGATGAAATATACGAGTAAGTATGCATTATAACTAAAATACGCAGTAGTTAGTAAAATTGCGATAAAATAAATGGATTGAAGCGACGGCCGCTGTTTATAGAAAAAATAATGCTCGAGTTGATTAGACTCATTAATTAGGACAGAGATAACTGATGACAGAGGAAAAATATTGTTGTTTACATGTGAGTAGTATTCCATTTTTGTATACAAAAGCAAACAAAGAAAATACTGGAAATCAAAATATTACCAGATTACGCTATTTCATGAAGACATACTCGTAAGTAAGATGAGATAAGAGTAAGATTAATGCCACGGAGATGCGGCACTAAGGAAACGTTGTGGAGTGTCAATGTTTGAAAGAAGGCGGAATGAAGACTTTAGAAATGAATGCGTGGATGTTTTGAAATGAAGATAGGAGCTTTAAGATGGTTTGGACATTTGGAGAGAATGAATGATGAAAGAAAAGACTAAGCTAGTATACAAGTCAGAAGTGTACCGTGTGCGTGGAAGAGGCAGACCGAGGAAAATATGTCTGGACCAAATGGACCAAATTTCGAAAGAAGGTAAAGGGGGAATAAATAATAGAATATTATGCCTGACGAGGTGTACGAATGTAGAGAAGGCGAAAGTTGTGTGCTTGGATAGAAAAGTTTGAAAATCAGTTATCTCTCCTTACCCCGCAAGGGACACGGCGTGATCATATGTATGTTATACACATGTGTTAAGATATACTATTATATAAATATATATTAGTCTATATCTAGAATCTTAAAAAAGACGTTTGTTTCCCTTTATGGTATCATGTTTATTAATTTTTAATAAAATAAATAATACATAAATTTTTTTGTTTTGTATTCAACACTATTTTATTTTTGTGAGTTCACAACCGGTTTCAAAGCCCATCGTATTCCTCATCAGTTGAATTTGAACTTAAGTTCTTTAGGGCTTTGAAACCGGTAGCGAACTCACAAAAATAAAACAGTGGTGAATACAAAAGAAAAAAAAATAAGGGTTTTATTTATTTTATTAAAAAATAATATATTAGTCTCTTTTAATATACAAGTAATACTCGTACATACCATAGATTGTTAGAGTGTACTATTGTACTTTTATAACAAGATAACTGGTCAATTATTTTGCAATAAAATATTAATGATCAGAAACATTAAAGGACTAGATTGAGTAGTTCTTAATTTAAAATTTTTGATAGTTTATTTGTAATGAAGAATAAATGTATTGATTACATCTTTATCTGATCTTCAAGTTTTTTATCTGATCTCTGGATAATTCCAATATGTAATATTTTACAAATCTATTTTTATGTATTAACTTTATTGGTAAATTTAACCAAATTGTCAGGAGAAACAGATATAATTCAGAGTTTGAGGAAGTGTCTAAGTATAATTTATTTTTAGTAAAATATATATTTTTTATATTAATGAGTATTCCGTACAGTTTTTGAGCTTTTTCCTCGTAAGGAGACTCACTCTCAGATACCTCAGCTTCAACAATCTAACGGTTCCGGTGTGGTCCTGTGCACATCCTGAATTGCTCCAGCGAAATTATAAACAGTCGTTAATTATATGTCCGTGGTCTACGCCTGACCACATTCGCATTGCGGCGACTTCTTAAGGCTCCAGTTGTGTCACAAGTAGGCACAGCGATTGTGGTATATGCGGACTTAATTTTCGAGCAGATAATTCAGATTGAATATTTAGTTAAGTATCAGTTGAGTCTTTCCACATACGAGTATGTGTATATGTGAAAGCCTCATACGAGGCATATCCAGAAAGTAAGTGTACTGAATTTTTGTAGGTTACAATTTTTTTTATTTAAACAAAAAAATTACGTTGTTACCGTAGTACATATGTAAGCTATTTTTCGACATAGTCGCCATTCCTCTCAATGCAGGTGGTGAAGCGGTGTATCAGCTTTTTGATGCCTTCCTCGAAGTAGTTCCCGCCAACCCCTCCGTCCACTTCTCCACCTCCTTCTTTACCTCCTCGTCGGTTGAAAACCTTTTTCCATCCATGTGCAGCTTCAGGGAGGTAAAGAGATAGTAATCTGAAGGTGCTAGGTCAGGGGAATGCGCGGGATGGTTCAGGACATCCCATTTAAACGAGGCAAGCAGTTCCTTCGTGGCGTTGGCCGTGTGTGGTTTGGCATTGTCGTGCAGCAGGCAGACTCCCTTTGTCAGCATGCCTCTCCTCTTGTTCTGAATCGCCCTCCGCAATTTTTTAGGGTCTCACAGTATCTTGCAGAGTTGATGGTCTCCCCTTGAGACATATATTCAATTAAAATTATGCCTTGACAGTCCCAAAACACGGATGCCATGATTTTCTTGGCTGAAATTGTGGTTTTGAACTTTTTGGCGGAGGGTGAAGAGGTGTGACTTGACCGTTTTTAAACTCGCGACACCACTTGTACACACTCGTACGATTCATAGCTTTATCACCATATGCAGTTTTCACCTCATTATAAACCTCAACCGGAGGTTTTCCCTTCCAAACGAGATAACGTATTTCGCACTTGGCGGGAGATTGGATTGACATTTTTCACGAAACGTGTTGTCGCGTCGACACTTCTCAACGTACTGACCTCGAACCAGTCTCGTTGCGGAGGGGAAGGGTCAGGCTACACGGAAGTGTAGCCAACATGTCGAAAATAAAATCCATCCGGTCGTGAGAGCCTCAGTACACTTACTTTCTGGATACGCATAGTATAAAAGAAAAATATTATTGAACTAATCGTATAACCTCAAATTATTTGAGATAAAGTCATTTTTAATTATATTTTTGGGTAGCAATATTAAATAAAAAGGGACATTTATTAAAATAAGTATTTGTTGATGTTCGTTGTTTTAACTGTGTTATCGAAGCATTCTTATACTTCGTGTTCGAATTTCGTCGAATTCAGAATTGGTTTGTTTACTCGTATGTTTACTATTTATAATCTGAAAATATTATCCATAGCTTATGACATATTTATTAATTGACAAGGAACCCCTTAGTTTCATATTTTTCTCATTAGTTAGTTTTATTCTCGGTCAAGACATTCTAGATTGTTTTGATCGATGAGAAAGACTTTAAGTAGACACATTTACATCTAAATAACACCAAAAAAATTCAGTGAGGGTGTAGGTTAACTGTATAATTTATTTTGAACAACAGAACATTTATACTACATATATACATACCCTCTGAACATGCACCTTTTGGAGTAGATATAGAGAATATATATCTATGACTTTCTATCAATGCACACAGCTCTCCCTCGTAAAAGGCTTAGCGTGACCTGTTATGAAAGGAATTTAAAATAAAATAAACAAATGGAGTTTAAACACCCATACATCTCATCATACACGTTTTTTTGTTTACCAATCATCTTACATTACTCAGGCATTTAGATGTTTGTTTTGTAAGTCTTTTACAACTCATTTTTTTAATATAGCCAAACCATCTCAAGATTTCTTTCTTAATTCTACTTATAACACCCGTTTTCAACAATAAGTTCACCTTTATCTCATCATTTCTTACTATATTAAATATTATAATACCATATATTCTACGCAAGCCACACATTTCTACCGAATTGTATTCATTGATGTTTCAAATATCAAATATACGTAATAAAGTAAGAATTTAACTTCTGTACTGATCGTTGGTACTTAGCCGCCTAGACTTGAACTCATCGATACACTCTCCTCATTACGTTGGTACTTGCCGCCTAGACTTGAACTTATCGATACACTCTCCTCATTACGTTGGTACTTGCCGCCTAGACTTGAACTCATCGATACACTCTCCTCATTACGTTGGTACTTGCCGCCTAGACTTGAACTCATCGATACACTCTCCTCATTACGTTGGTACTTGCCGCCTAGACTTGAACTCATCGATACACTCTCCTCATTACGTTGGTACTTGCCGCCTAGACTTGAACTCATCGATACACTCTCCTCATTACGCAGCCCATGCATAAACCTTAGAACGAGTACAAAACAAATTTCTAGGAATCATTAATGTTAAACTAGGAACAGAGAAATTATCCCTACTTGTTAAATGTAATGAAACTCTCGAAACTTTGTGACAGAAGAAAAATATTCGATTTAGTACTACTATACAAAATCATTTACTCAGTGATCGATGTGCCTTACTTACTCGCAATCATTTCATTTCGTTTTCCCACTAGATCCACAAGACAGCACAATTCCTTTAATACCGAAAATTGCTACACTAATTATAAAGTTAACACTTTATAATTTGTATGCAAAGACTTGGAAATGAGTTTTGCAATAATTAAAATATTTTTAGTAAAAGTATATATAGTATAATATTTGGTCAAAATATAACAAGAATATTAAGTTACTAACTTGGCTTTCCTTTATCAATATAAATAACTTAATATAAAAAAAACATAAATATAAGGACGATACTTTGCCTCTGGAGTTGAGTAACCCTGCATCAATATGTGGAATGTTTCGATTCTGCAAAGTAACTTCCACTTCGTGCTACAAGTGAGCCCATGTGTTTGTTCAGTTTTAAGATCAATCCTTCTTAATATATACGAGTATATATGATTTCTTAGAAATAATTAACACCTACATACTACTTATAACTAGATAACAATTCTTACACTAATTATTTAGCAAAAACAAGTCCACTCGTTCAGGTTACTTGTATTCCATCACATTCACTCAGACCTTGGTCGTCCCAGCTAATACTGTAGGTGGACTAGTCAGGCAAATCCGTAAAATTGTCGAAAAATATTTAATTTAAATAGATACACATATTAATGTAATTTTGTCAATAATTTTAAGTATTTGTATTAACTTTTTTCATGTGCAGTTGTTTGTAAAATACACTGTTGTATCGTAAATTAATTAAATAAAAATAAAATAAATTTATAATATTAATTATATGATACAAATATTGAAGAGACTAAAAAGTAAGTTAATTGAGAAAAAATAACCGTTTTTAAATTTGAATGTTGAGTGCAACGGTATTCAGACTAAATCAAGCCTTATTAAAATAAGCAATGAATAAAAACACTGATTTACTCAATATTATTAACATAAGCTGTATTTACTTAATATTTGTCAGTAAGGGCTTCATAAAGCAAAATTGTCATCTTGAGAACTATTGTAGAATACAGTTGATAGAACTATTATAATTGTTTTTGATTTATAATTGATGAACAAATCTGTATAAAATATTTTGCTATGAATTGCTATGGTCCACATAAAATTAATCAAAGTTATTTGTTGTTAAACATGTAATTATTCATCGAGATGTAGTAAAAGTTGTTACCATAAGCCATATTACTCGTAGCAGTACCAAAGGGCGTGAAAGGATCTGAAGCGATCTATTGGCCAAGACCCCGAGGGAGCGCGTGCAGCTCCCACGGTATTCTGCCACTTTGATCTCGATCTGAGCGGATATAGCGACATGACCAGCTTCGTCATAATTTACTGCCGCTCATTTATCTCGGTTTGCTATCTGCGATTGCATTTCTATTTCGGTAGCGGCTTGCTTAAGGCTAACACACTCGCCATTTATCAATACGAGAACCCGTTGATAAATTGGATTTATTATTCCACTCTGTATTCGTATTAATTAAAAAAATGGCGGTGAAAACAATTAATGCAAATCTAATAATAATGGTAGGAAAACGGGATTATAAACAGTAGTTGAGTATTTGGTTGTATTTGTATGGATGATTTATTAGTTACATATGTGTACATGAGTACACCGGGCAAGGCGAAGTGAAAAATATTACACCAATATAATTAAAATATTTGTATCGCAATTTCCTCAAATTTATTTTCAAAAGACGTTTCAATTTACATTGATTTTCCCCCTATATGACATTAGTCAGTGTACGTGTATTTGTAATGTAATAAAAAACAATACCAATTAGTGATTTATGGAAAAAAACTTTGTTTTTACTATAAGCTATAACATATTTCACTTCATTGAAAATGTAATAATTCGAAATTTAGTAAACATGTAGTTCGAATCTTTTGTTTCGTTGAATTGATCATTGCGAAATATTACAAAAAAAGAAACAAGCTTAAATAGACATAATTTAACATAGAAATAATAAATATTATTGAAAGTTGTTACATTTGTGTCGTGATTTCTCTGTCTAGTATTTATTTAGGAAATATTTTAAAATGTTGACTAATATCGGATTGACTAAATGGCTACCTATAATATACATATATATATATCGTTCTGCCCTTTCCCTGTTGGTGTAGCCAGAGAGAACAAAGCACTAAACTTCCTAACTCGACATATTTCTTTCGCCTCCCCCACATCTTCTCATATAGGTTTTTTTCTATTTCTCTTACTCTTTACCTTTCATTATTTTACAATTTCATTCACTTGACTAAACCGTACTTTTTTCGGCCGTCCACTACCATGACTCCCATTCATGATTGCAATGTGAATTTGTTTAGTAAGTCTTTTGTTACTCATTTGTTCAACTGTCGTGCCACCTCAACGAGTTCATTTTTAACCCTATTTATCACATCTGTTTTAACTCGCGTTTATTCTTAATAATTATTACTCGCGTTTGTTCTTAATATTTCTTATTTAGTCATACATCGACACACCACAAAATCTTCTTATTAAACGTATTTTTACCGATATTATTCGGTTCTTTTAATTAATTTTCCATGTTTATGTTTCACTTTCATACATTAATATTGACACTAACATGTTAACCATCATTTTGGCGGATTTTGTTATTGATTGATTTGAGTTAATATTTTTTATTGATAATAATTAACAAATGTGAAGGTTTCGACAGTCAATACTAATAAATAATTCATCCATAAAATACAAATTGTGTAACAGAAGAAATCCGTGCAAAGTGGATCATTTTTTTATAAATAAATTGAAATTGAGAAAACATTGAATTTATTTTAAGACTGAGATGGGTTAAACTAGAAGGTAACCAAATAGAACGGAGAATGACATACAAACTATATTTAAAAAATAACACTTGTATTAAAACAATTACATATTTTTTCATGCAATTGAAAATTTTCTATAATGTCGTTAAATGGATCCATTAGTTACGCAGTAAATGTTCTCAATAATTATGTTATTTTATTAATAGCTTTTCAACATCACATAAATACTTAGAAGCAATAAAACGTTCTTAGGAGAGAAGAAAAAAAACCTTCTATCATTATCTCTAATGTTTACTCAAGCAGGCATTCACGTAAAAAACACCCCGGGCACTAAAACCAGTTTTTTGTATGATATTTCTAAATCGATGCTCAAGTGCATTTAACATATTATTCTGACCTACAGAATAAAAAGTTCTCCACCGTGATTTCTACATCGTTAAGACAAGTGTTTTAAATGTTTTTTTTTCCTGATAGATAGGATTTATTGAAGCGCCAAAATATATCAGGTTTAATAAAAATGTATTCATGCAGAATAACTGAACATACGTAGATATTATAGCACATTGGGTTATTAGGAAATAAATTTCGTATTTTAGGCCAAAATCAAACGCAAAACAACACCAAATGCTCGTGAAAGGTGGTTCTCGCTATTTTTAATATCTTAGCAATCTGTCAAGTTCTAAGAACGTGTTTTTTTCTAGACCAATGCCTTGATTGGTCGTTATCAGTGGCAATCAGCCTTCCAGAGCGGACACCATCTTCAAGTGTCGTATTATCACTGTGATTTTTTTAAACCATATTCGACAAACACGATCGCATACTGCATCATTACCATATACTGTACATATAATTTTTTTGGTTTGTGTCGTTTTTTTTTACCTTTCCGGTAGTAAAAAAGGCATGACGCAATAAAAAATAGGTTATTTTGTTCCACCTTCAAAATTACACCAAAAAACAACTTAAGCAATGGCCGAAAATTTCCTTGTATTCTACATTCTGCACGTTTGGATTGAAATTAGCAACAATAATTATTGTCCTAACGATATATAATATATTCGAAATATACTAATCTACTTTCCGGATAACATATTGTTATAATAAATAAAACATGTCATTAACGGGTTGGATATCTTTGGCTGGCAATAATTTATTCTTAAGCAACTTATAAAGCATTCTATACCTATACCATACAATGAATTGTTAACGTTGTTTCTACAATTTGAATACTTACCAAAATATTTTAAATTATAATAAAATTATTTTCTTAAGTAACATATTTTGCTAGACTGTCCGAAACTAATTTATTTTGAAAAATGTAATATTTATTTCTCATCCAATTTTTTTTTGTTTTACAAACTTTATCGTTCCTTTAAATTGGTATTGACTATAACATATCGTTTTCTAGAATAAAGAAAATGAAAGTTCGAAAAAAAGACGACCAAAATATTGTTTCATTCCGAAGCTTCAAATGCAGTATATGTAATTAGTAGTTAATTAAAACATCAATATTATGTATTTACTTATAGAAGAGATTTAAAAAAAATCGTTTGACTCAGATAACTTTTTGACCGAGCCTCGTTTTAATATCTGTTATAATCTTAATATATGCCTGCATGCATAAATATGTAAATATAATCATTTGGTCAGGTGGTTATGTTCATCCATTATCTCGCCTTAAAAGGATTGCTCATTATATCGCTAATCATTTAGCAATTTACTTTTATTCTACCTTTCACTATATTATCGTTCAATTTATATTAATTTTATATATATAAAGGGTTTAATCTAAGTGCGTAAGTTGTAAATTGTTGTAAAAAACGCTTATATTTATTCTCGAGTGCCTATGTATTAAAAAAATCACACTTCTATGTAATTTTTAATTTGACGTGTCTACTGGAAAAGGAAAAAATGAATATCAAATCGTCCACTAGGCCATTGACGCTATTAAAGCTGGCTAGACATGATGCTATAAGATATTCCGTACAATTTTTTTGACAACTTCTATTTTGTTGGATGATTACATAAAAAATGTAGGTGATTATTTTGAGGACGTCATCGATCACAGTTGAACAAAAATTCATGATGTTTTAGAAGAATGTATATATTTTTTGGAAAATTGCGTCTAGTTTTGGATCGTGCATATTTTTATTTTATTTGTTTATACATGACAATACATTTTATAAATATGGCACATAATTTTTGAAAAAAACGAATAATTTAAAGTGGATACACAATTTATGGGTTTGTTGTCTTTTATTTCTTGTGTGCCCAGTAAACTTTGGCTTTGGCCTGTGTCTTACTGAGGACATAAAACATATAACGTATATCAGTCATAATATTTCCTTCGATATTCTTCAAATAACACTGAATAATAATTGATCATATATGAAATCAATCTGATTTAAAAGTTTAAATTGAACTATTTAAACCAAAACATAATAAAATATTCATAAATATAATTCCAACGTTCGAATTTTTATACCTTTCATTTTTAACAACCCACATTTTTAATGTTTAATATGAAGGCGCATTCTTTAATAACCTACCAATAAAATAACAACTCTTCAAAAATATCAAGGTTCTATATCAGGTAATATTATTTGAACCCGAGTTGTATAAGAGTAGCCATTGATTGACCTATTTAGTTTCGAGTACTTTTTGGAGTTTAGGTATGTATATAAAAAAATATTCACGAAAATTCAATTTGAAAGTTATTTCAGCAGGTATACTATATGTATTAAACTTCGTTTTTTGTCTCTGGCTAAGTAATTCGTCGTTACAGATAATGATTCGATGTGGTGTATGCACCCCATAATACACAGGTCGAGCGGACGGCGGCGTGGCCAGTTCCCATGGAGAGCCCTGTAATTTAGCGTCTTTAAAAGCTTTGACTAATAACATAGCAGCTTGTCGGATGAGCACCTTCAAAAAGATTCTCCGGGCCTGTCACGAATGCCTAGTAATTTGTTGGCCATGTCCTGTACGCGGTGACTATCCACCATCTACTGTACACCACTCTAGTCCACAGGATTTCGAGTTACACGTTCCACCAGATGGTCATAACAGAATATTGATAAGATTTGATGGAAAAATGTTTGTATGATCATTGTTTCTGTTTTAGTAACATAGATAACTCGTAAACATATGTCTTAATCTTGGGTAGCTAATAAGTTATTTTTTACTTTTTTTATGAAAAGTGGTATTTTGCTTCGACTTCATTTATTGTAAGTATATTTTAAACTTGGTGAACATAAACAATTTGTCAGGACTAAGGATTCGTGAATTTATACAATATTTTTGATAATGCTCTGTTAAATTCCTTAGATTGGAATTATTATTGAACAAATATGTATTTCAAACCGATATATGTGAATTGAAGTATTCAAAAAAATGATATCCAATTTGAGTATTATATCACAAGGTAATGGAAAACTCTTACATAAAAACTAAAAATACTCGTATAAGTAATCTTTTCCACAAATTTTATCTCGTTCTTCATAATTTTGTAATATCTTGACCGGTTTTTATGGGCATGTACGAGTATGTAACACAAAAGCTTTATGACGTAATTCAACCATTAAATATTAATTCAATAGATATTTTTGCACATCAAATATTGATTTGTGATTTTTCAATATTTCAAATAAACCAAAAAAGTATTTTGTGAGTTGGGTCTTTTTGCATATACTCGTATACTTCCAAATAATATATATGTTAATATGAGCATTCGATGAGAAATTTTATCGTAACCCTGTAAATATGAATTAAAAAGTATTTTGAAATATTCTTTTAACATTGTTAGAGTAAAATTGTCACATTGTAACACTTCTGTTAGTACAGTGAGTATATTTTATGCATTTTAGATTGAAGGTTTCCCGTTATTATTTCTATCGATGATAAATTAAGTTGTAAACTGAGCGATTGTTTTTTTTTTATGTCAACGTGAAAGTATGAGAACCGTTTAACTTCACGATTAATAAAACATTCACGTATGGAAGAAGTACCACAAAGTATTTCAATATGTTTAATGATTGTCTGCTTGTTGCTGAGGATTCATTTATCATGTGAAGTATTTGAGCGCCGCGACGTGCACGCAAGCTCTTTCATTTTGTTTCGGTATTTACACAGGCCCATCATATTCGTATCGTGCAAAATATGGCTCGGCTATCTTCGGTGTAGGCAGGTATTCTGATCCAAACCTGGACCGACATGTTATTATGATGCATTAAATATTTACGACTCGTTAAAGAAGATAAAAGAAATGACACGGATGGAATGTTAATTCATATCCGAAGGGCTTTATTTTTGTAAACGCCGCCCCGGGCTGTCATTATGTGCCGGCGCGAAATTGAATGGGCGTTACATGGAAAGCGAAATTTCAACTTTGAGAAACTCTCAAAAATAGGGTACCTTCTAAATAACTATTTTCAAGTTTTCGCTCCAAAAAATGTTCGGTTAAAAAGTTGAGACTACACGATGATTTTTTACAATTTTCACCTTAAAAACATCCAATATAAAAGTTTTGCATTTTGCTAGAAAGTTTTTAGAAGAAAGGACTCTTAGTTAACGTCGATGAATGAAGTTTTACGTATATTTTTTTATAAAAGAATCGTGTTGGCAGTGGTGTGAAAGCGAGGCGTGAAGGTATACATATAATCGAAGAAAGATTTGTTTCGCGAGGAGAAAAACGCCGAAGCCTGATCGCTATCGGCGAAAAAAAGTCAAAACTCACTGCGGTCCACAATTAAAACTGCGTTCGGATAAAAACAATTACAGGAAATTAATTAAACTCGGCCGGACGAAGATTCGCCTTTGTAATTAAATGTCTGGCAATAAAGTTTAACTACGTTATTATAAATTATGGCAACAGTTCCTCGAATTGAACGAAAGACTAAGAATCCCTTCCCGAACACGTGATCAATGTCTTCGAGTTACAGCACTAAGGATGTTGTAAGGTCCCAGTGTATTATGAGCGAAGTTCTGGAAATATTAAACTCAACTTTTCATTTTATTGTAGCTTAATGAGAGAATAGAACTTTTGAATTATTTCTCTTCGCGTGATCTACGTGTTTGGAAATATCATAACAGAGGGAGAATCTAAATTCTTTTAAGATATTTTTATAAAACTTAGTTTTTTTTTGAAAATCTACGTATCGAAGGTGGCAAACATGTTTTATGTGTGCAAACATAAAAAAATGCACTTGAATTTATTAAAATGATTTTTATACGAGATGAAAGTTTTTCAATGATAATGGTTTATTAACAGAAATACATTAACGATATGTTTATATAATTTTCATTTGAGCTAGAAAAGCTTTTATATGTTAGACGTCGAAATAATAAAGCTTTTATATGTTAGACGTCGAAATAATAAAATATTTTTTAATTGAATTAATAGTATGTTTTATATGTATCAGTAATATCTCTTTTTTGTTTTTACATAGTTGGTAAGGCGCCTGCCTACCTACCCGGGGGTTGCGAATTCGATTCTCGTTGGATCTCAGATATATTATTAAAAACAAAGGATTTCAGTCTGGTTTTCACTAAGTCCTCTTCAAATAATTTCTGGTTGGTTGAAAATGATAGCCACATGGTAATAATCTCACCAGGTTGTACTGGTGTATTTGTTGCCATGTGGAATGGTCTAAGAATCCTCAGAAAGTAATTATTAATACAAATACAAATTTTCCAGAAAACGTAAATTTAATTCAAATACTTGGACAAATAAACGAAATTGTTTTGAAATAAAATTTTATTATTACCTAGGAAGATTGATTTAAAATCAAATTAAATAAAAAATCCACATTATGTAACAGGAGAAATTCATATAATGCAGAAAATAAATAGAAAAATCAACTCTATTTTATAGATTGGAACAATTCAGACGTGGATTGAATTATTATATCACTCTTTCGTTGTGTACAGATCAACTTGGCGGGCTTATTGCCGTATTTCAATCTATTCCAACCAACCTGAAATATGTTAAAGGGGCTTTAAGTGAAAATAAGACTGGAACATAACCCTAAGATAGGTGTCATAGTTTGAAGACATGCGCATCACTGTAAACATTTTTTTTATTGTATTACAATTTCGTCGTATACAGTAATAATATACAGTATAAAAATAAATGTCGTATACAGTATAAAAACCCGGTAGCCTTAATGCCATGCAGTAATCTCTTACAATAACCAGAAATGTGTTAAACAAGCCTAAAGTTTATGAAGACTATACACCTGCAGTACACTTTGCCTAAAGCTGAATGTGTTATTATTACATATCAGAATATGTTAAACAAGCCTAAAGTTTATGAACACTATACACCTGCAGTACACTTTGCCTAAATCTGAATGTGTTATTATTACATATCAGAATATGTTAAACAAGACTTAAGTTTATGAACACTATACACCTGCAGTACACTTTGCCTAAAGCTGAATGTGTTATTATTACATATCAGAATATGTTAAACAAGCCTTAAGTTTATGAACACTATACACCTGCAGTACACTTTGCCTAAAGCTGAATGTGTTATTATTACATATCAGAATATGTTAAACAAGCCAAAAGTTTATGAACACTATACACCTGCAGTACACTTTGCCTAAATCTGAATGTGTTATTATTACATATCAGAATATGTTAAACAAGCCTTAAGTTTATGAACACTATACACCTGCAGTACACTTTGCCTAAAGCTGAATGTGTTATTATTACATATCAGAATATGTTAAACAAGCCTAAAGTTTATGAACACTATACACCTGCAGTACACTTTGCCTAAAGCTGAATGTGTTATTATTACATATCAGAATATCTACAATGATTTCTTTGTAATTCGTCTTACCTTGATAAGTTTTTCTAAATGTATGCAGTGTCGGATAATACCGAATCTAATGACCGCAGCCACCATCTTCCTATCTTTATACTCATTTCATTTTATTTATTATTTATTTTACACCTGACGAGAAATATACATAATTTGCGAAAAAAACAACAGGTAATTTAATTTGGACACAATTTTAATGGATCTGGGTTTGTTGCCTTTCATTTGTCGTGTCCCCAGTAAACTAGACTGTTGCCTGTATCGCACTAAGGACAAACATATATTTCTTATGCATAATATATTTATTTTGCAACATTTTTGTTCTGTCAATAATAGTTGCTACGAATACCGAGTTAGTGTGCTCTTGAGGAGAATCTGCTCTCTAAATGGCACTGTATACATTTTTCTTTTATTACTGTTAGTGAAGACCTGTAAAAATTTAAAAAAAATTGGTCACTAAAATGATAAAAGTATGCTGTAATTAGAATGAGATGATTAAGTAATAAACTCGTTTGATTTTAATATTTTACGGGTTCCACTCATGTTTCTAGTTAACAAATTTCAACAAAGTTTATTATGTAAACGCACAATTGAGAGATTTTGGAGAGCGATGCGGGAAACCAGAGTAAGAATTAATTAAACTTGGATGTCGCAGATGTTTAAAATGCGTTTTCTCATTTACACTCGTTATTACAACGTTTACCAGTGTAGCGTTGTGGAGAAATACTTTACAAAGATGAAAACAGGAAGATCCGATATTGAAAGTATCAGTCCATTAAGCTATGTCAAATATGATTGACAGATATTGTTTATCCACTTAAGAAAGGGATTGAATGGCAATTTTGCAATCACAAAGTATACAGAAAGTATTTCAATTATAAGGTTGCAAATATGAAACCAATCATGATCTCTGTGGTCTAGTTGGTAAGATGCTTGTCTTCTAATATGGGGCTATGGGTTCGATTCCCGCTGGTACCCGATACTTTTTAAAAATAGGTTTCAATCTGGTTTTCATCTTAAATCTGTTTGGTGGTAAGAAATTGTAACACGGCAATACATGTACTGTATAGAACGAAATGATAATACGATACTATAATATATTTTTGATGGCTTTGTTATAATTATATTGTATTTTTTTACTGTGTATAGTTTTAATTATAAAATACAAAACAAACAACTTAAAACGTTAAAATAAATTATATGTCTGTTTAGATACAATCTTCTCTGGCGTTAGAAAAGACTAGTGTCTTGAGTTTAATAAGTGATTATTTTCACTAATCCATATCAGTATCCAGTAAACCTACCCTAAGGAACTGGTATATTTTTAATGGAACTGTCTATTTCCGTTTTGATCTCCGGAATCCCGCCTTGATTTTATTATTAATTCTAACTGTTGTGTTTCATTCTTTGATACCTTGCCGCCATAGATTTATTTTTGTGCATTTTATTTAATATTTATTTGTTTCTCTTTCTTTCTAGATTCTTAACGAAGTAAAATTATCTTTGAGTTGAAGTTATCTACAAGGAATGATTTATGTTTTACATTTTTTTGCCCCAAAAAAAAAAATTCTTTTATTCTCATCATCATCCCTTACGTTCTTCATAACTCTGGGTCGTGATCTATGGGATATTGGTGGTAAAATGTGCGATACATTTCTTTCTTGTCAGTCACTTTCCGTTTACACGGATATGTATGGGCTTCTCTCAGTTAATTCCTTCACCCGATCACCCCCATCTTGCCGGCTCCATGTATCTATCTCTTTTCTCCTAGTTCACTCTTATAACCACCGATTTCTAGAAATTATCGGATTGACATTTAGAAATGTGCTAAAAAATACGCAGTGGAACCTTTGTTCAGAACCGTGTTAAAACAGGTATAAAACGTAAGTTAATTTGAAAATTTTCCTAGAGTAGATTTTTCCACTAAAATGAATTTATGAGAGCTAAATTCAGTTTTAAATAATAATTACATAAAACCTCGAAGAACCCGCTGCTTTCTTCCTCTAATAATTCAATCAAAACTATACTTTTGTTACACATACGTCCAAAGGGAATATCGACGATTATAATTTACAACTGGACGATGTTTTCAAGTTGAAGGTATTGATAATATTAAGTGTTGACAGTTTAACAATAATACACAGTTTTCAAAAAAAATCAAAAAGGGGATGCTTTTATGTTTGCCATGTTATTTTAGCCATTAATTATAACAGATGTTAAACACATGTTGATTAACATCAACTTTTAATGTATATTTATATAAATGTAGCACACATATATTTGATCTTTGTTTATTTTGCCTTAATTTATGTGATGTTTCATTTTGATTAATATTTTTAACGCGCACTCCATTACACAACGTTACAATCCAGTTGATTTAAGTCTGATACAGCTCCTGACCGAATTACATGTAGATTGGATTCCCAAATAACCACGGTCTTCAGAACTTCATAACAATCAGTCAATCGTTAAAAAACATGTAGACAAGCAATCTATGAATCTTATTCGATATACAGTTATAAAAAAAATGTGCAATCTGTCGTCCTGTGAGCATACTACGGCCAGCTTACGGTCGATCTAAAGGTGTCTCGTGAGCTGTTTAAATCGAATGGAAATTCTGGGTTATTCCTTCATTCCCTTCTCCTTTCACTTTCCCAGTGGTTTATGTTTAATGTGTTGTCACTGTTTATTTTCTTTCAATGCACGCGTTCATTTCACTTACAATCAAGGCTTATTTGACTCTTTGGTTCATTCATTTGTATGGTAACCCTTCAACATATGCGAATTAGGTGATCTCGACATATTGAAGAGGGTGGCCGGAAGACAATTCTGTCTTCGGACCCATTAATCAATCCTTTGGGTCTAGAACCACTGAAGCTCCGCACGAAATTCGTGGTTCATTTAAGCACATATTTGGAATACTATTCACCGCGTGAAGAGGCAACAATACTTGCACAAATCTAAGGAGTGTTTTGTTAACTCTTTGGTAAAGACAGCGTGAATCCATTTTAAAAAAAATGTTTCAGCCTCACACCTACGGAGCCTAAACATTTCATTCTTAGAATAACTTGTGTATAGATAGGTTTGATTGTGAAATTGAATGAAATAAGAGTTACTGTATTACACTGATATTGTGACATTTGAAAATTGTGATAAAAATGTGTTAAAAAATACTTCGTACAGTGCAAAGTTTATTATCAACTCATTTTTTTAAATTGTAAATCGCATGATTATATACATACAAACCATTTCCCTATTGGGGTAAGCAGAAAGCACAGAGCGCGATTTTTTTTATCACGATATACCTTTATCGCCTCTTCCACACCCATACATCTTCTTATACAGACTATTCGGTTTCTTTTACTCCTTACTTTTACTTATTTGAAAGTTACATTCACTCAGTACGATCATACTTTTTTCGGTCGTCTACCACCCCTCTTACATATGGTTGCATTATATATTTGTTTAGTTAGTATTCCATCACTATCCGTTCAAAATGTCTTAACCACTTCCACGTTATCTGTGATATTTCACCCTACTTCGATTGTAAAATAATAGTAAATGTAAAATCAATTAAATCCAATGTTTATGAAGTGGAAACATGATTAAATTTACAATGACGAAAAGGAATAAGAAATATACAGGTTTGTTTGCAGCTATTACGATATATTAATAGATATATTGAAAGGGTTAAATATAATCAAAATAATTGAATATGAGCTTTACATTTTAAGCAAAATTTTTTGAAATTCGTCTAAACAAAACATTATATTTTTATAAGGATGTAACATATATTGTGATATTTGGCGCTATGTCTTCTCTGCCTAGCTTACAGGAAATGGCGCGATGGTATGTATTTATGGAAGTATAAAATTAAGTCCCACCTCTAGGTTAAGCTAAATTTTATGCTGGCTGATTAATTATGCGAGTAATGATTTATGTGGGAGTATTTCGTCATTATAGTCAGTTAATATTTTATTAACGGTTGATAATTTGTATAATATTCATAAGGTCTTTTTTTCTTGTATTGCTCATCTTTCTTTCTTATTTCATACAATATGTATTGTATTATATTACAGTTTCAATCTATCCAACGAACCAGAAATATGTGAATGATAGCTTAAGTGAAAACTAAACTGGATGCTATTTTCTTGTATTGCTCATCTTTCTTATTTCATACAATATGTATTGTATTATATTACACTTTTAATCTATCCAACGAACCAGAAATATGTGAATGATAGCTTAAGTGAAAACTAGACTGGATGCTCTTTCTTATTTCATACAATATGTATTGTATTATATTACACTTTCAATCTATCCAACGAACCAGAAATATGTGAATGATGGCTTAAGTGAAAACTAGACTGGATGCTCTTTTTTTTTAATCTGGGTTCTAACAATAACTGAACCCAGCAAACCCCTGGATCGAAAGATAAGCGTCGCATCAAATACCAGTCAACATGTATATTTTCAATTGTGCTTTATGTTGGCAAGAATTTTATACTAACATTTTGTTAATGTGTTTTTTTTTTATAAAAGTACAGAAAGTGAAATAAAAATTATTGCTGTATTTACTGTCAATATGTTGAAGACTATTTGGAGTTTTTAGCCTTTTAGTTCAATAAAAGAAAAATCAAAATAAGTAATAAAAGAAATAACTAGAAATGTAAATGTGCTTTTATTTACATATTCTCGATACGTTCAAAATAACATTTTTATTCCATGGAATTCACTTGAAAGATCTTTTGATGAAAATATCACAGAGAAAATTCAAGATTTGTGATTGTACATTTAAGTCCTTTTTCCTAGCTCTCAATTTTCAAGGAAAAATGAAATGGAACTCCAGTTCATTTATTTAAATTACTCCGATAATATTCCGAAAAAAATATACTATATTTCCCGTATTATGTACATTTTTCCAATTCTACAATAAAGAGAAATATTGAAAAATATCCTATTTAGGGAATTACTTTAATAAATAACATACCATACATATTTGAAATTATGTGTCGTCCACAAAAGTGTAAAAAGGCTTTAACATAAAAAATGTATGTACTATATTTATTTTCTTGCAGAGTGTGATATGGCGGGTATCTTGCCATGTAGCAAACGCTTTCAACGAATTTTTTTTGAAATGTAATTCAGATTTACTTTTTGTTTTTAAATGAGTAGAGATGGGGATGAACTCGCAATCCACGGGCTGGAAGATAAGCGTTTAACCACGAAGGATAAGTATATATCTAATAATTTTCCATTGAACGATGCTAAAAGGTTTTATATTTTTTTATGTATGAGTGCAGATCAGGAAATAAAAATGTTTTTTGTGGATAGTAAAGTATGTTTATCTTAATTGTACTGTATTGTATTACATTACGAAACACATACGTACACTTTCCATTCTTTAAGTGAAAATCAGACTGGAATCATTTTGTTGAGTACCAATGTGAATTAAAACCAAAAACCTTGGGTCGGAAGACAGACGTTTTATTAATTAGGTCAAGAAGGGTGTCCTTATGTTAGACTCAATGAAACTAATGTTTCGTAATTTGTTTTATAAAACTCTGTTTATTCCCATTGTTATTCCTCTGTTTATTCCCCTTATTAGTCTTGTTTGTGCTCTCTGATGATGATGTAAAAACCTTGAAACCGGTCGGGTTATACTGTTACATAAAGCGGAATATACAGTGTTTGATAAAACAAATAACAATGTCTTTAAATCTCCACAATGTTAATACCTTAACTTTAAATAATAAACTAATGTTTACATTAAGATACGAAAAAAACACACCGTCATCTAAGGATTTTTAATAAGTGGTTCAACCGAACGTTAAGTTATTTTAAATGTTTTTCTTACGTACTTCGCGACATACTGCTAGAAGGTTAATGGCACATATATTTTTTTAAATAGGCAATCCACCCAAACTAGGATAATTTGTGACACTAAATCAAAGTCAATATGCAATTGTATGACTTCATATAATAAAACCAATTTAAAAAAATCTCAATCCTAAATAATTCAAAGTTTAAACTGATTAAGCTTAAAAAATTTAACAATCGATCTATAAATGGAAAAGTTTCTCGAAGAAAGAAGAAATGCAACATTTATTGGACGTGGTAAAGATATGACTTTTAGTAAATTAAATCAGTCTTGCAAAAGGCAATCGAAAATAAAGGCTCTATAGTTTCATCATCCAGACCACACTCGCAGCCGGGATTCTCCACAATACCCATTCTGCAAAGGTGACTAGTCAACACGCAGTGGCCCGTCCGCAAACCACACATGACCGACACTTCGATCTTATTTATTCTTATTATATTATATTAAACCATGGTTTCAAAGGGATAGATTGTTGGATAGGTTTATATCTAGAGCCCTTATTTACAACAGTTATATCCCAATCCAACGCACATTGGTGCCAAGTATCACGCATCATTTTATTCAAAAGATCAGTTACTGGCAGTAAAAAATTAGATAGGGGACAACCGGCAGAACATGCTTCCTTTGCCAGGGAATCAACACATTCATTACCAGTGATACCAATATGTGAAATAATCCAAGCTAGAGAAACATATATGTATATTTTTTGACATCTATTAGAATGACTTGGCTTTGATTGGGCAAATAATTTATTTGTTTGAGTTACTTAACCAATTACCTAAAATTAAATGAAGAGCACTTAGGGAATCGGAGAAGATAACAATTTTTGAAAAATTTAAGTACAGGCATTTCTTATTTTGACTTACTTTGAATAATAATATATGGACACTTGCGATCTCTGTCACCGAAATGGCGAGAGAAAAACAATTTCATTTACTTTTTTATCAATATCTCATAACAATAGTTCTTCATTTTTTGAGGACGTTCCTGCTCGCGATGTTCCTGCTCGCCCACTCCCTGGCAATAAATAAATAGCAGGAGTAGGAGGGTCGGGTGCCCACAACTCAACACCACAGCCTAATGAAATTGAGCTGGTGCCGGAATGCCGGAAGATTGATGCAGCAACACTTTATGGCAGGAAATGGCCAGCGCAAAGCCACTGGCGAAACTTGTTACATGTTTTCAGTTTTTTTGGATACCAGAAAGATAGTGGAAATTTATCTCTACTTGGAGTTGGTAAATAAACTCAAACTAAAATATCTTTTCTCTTTTAGTTGTCTTTTTTTTTGATAATTTTGCGAAAATCGGAAAACAAATTTTTAGTCTTGGCTTTTTTGTGGTTACAATATATATCATTTTGGAAATTTAATAACGAATTAATTTGTTATTTCAAGAATTATATTTCTGATCACATCACGTGCTTCCCCCTCATATCTCATGGTTGTCTTCAGGTGGAATAAGAAGTAAATGTAATAACGAAGTAATTTATTGTTATACATTCTATATGGAATTACGCAAAATTAACATATTTTATAAACCAATTTGCTTTAAATAAATAGAATATTTTTCTAGGTAATTAATGTCTTTTGTCGTTTTAGTGTTTAAAGTCAATTGAACGTTTTCCATTGCTACTATAACTCGAAGCATCGTAAGTAGTATATTCATTACATTGCGAGTTATTTTCCTTATTCTACGATATTGAACCTTTAGTTCATCGTCGCTGCTATATTTTGAACCACCGTGTTGTCGTTGGAGGTCTGAATCCCTTCGGAGCAGTTGCTTTTCGTCACTACGTGACATCCGAGGCTAACGATATATACACAAACATATGTACAATAGTATGGTTTTGGTACATCGCGCGCATAAAATTTTTCCAGTAGATCGCGCACGATGGGACCTTATTTTTCATCCCCCATAACAGCGTGTATGGTGGTAGAATCGAATTAAACTGAAGTAATCGTCTGCCATCTTTCAATCAACATCAACTCGTTAGCGATTTCTGAGAATTTTCTCAACTAATTTAATATAAAAGATATTGGTACTTTGTTAGAAGCTCGAGGTATATTTATGTCGTTCATAAATAAAAAATATCCTTTATTCTAAATTAAAGGAAAGCGTCTGCCTGAAATAAATTAATTAAAACGTCTATTGTTTCTGACGAATTTATTTATTAAATAATCTTCTCAGTATGTCAAGTGTCAAGCTCGTAACATCTTGAACAATAAGTTATTCCAGATAAAAGTCGATAAGGGTGGGTAATAATATAAGCTCGGTTCATGTACGTAGTCAGAGCACGTTTTCGCCAATTTATTATTTCAAAATGGTGGATTCTGCTCTACGCTTATTATTAAAATCTCATTCTTTGATGGCGGGCTTGGAATGTTGAAACAACATTATTTGAATTGACGTTTTATTAAAAAATATGTATACATATTCAAGCAAACACTAATAATAATCTACTGAAGCAATTTATCTTCAAATTGAGTGCTTGAGAAATATGAGTTGTGTTATGAAAGGTTTATTTGAGTGTGTTTTATAGGTTTATTATTTAGGAAATTTTGAAAAGATTCTTTCGCTGTCGGGTTAAATATGATTTTTCATCATCATCATTATCTTCGCATTTTCCCATTTGTTCGGGGTCTAAGTGACGGGACGAGTCGCCTCTATCCATCGCGCTCTGCCCGAGGCCATCTCCAGAGTCAGGTTCCGATCATTTATGTCTGGTTTGCCGAATATTCAGATGGTTTCCTTCGTACTCGTACATATCCATACCGGCGAAGCCTGACTTCTCTTAACTTCTGCGAGATTGGAGCAAGTTTCAGGTTACTGGAATGTTTTTCTTCTTTTATAATTTTATACATTCATAAATTACAATAACTAGCTTAGAAATAAGTTATAGAATTCACAATTATAATAATCTAAATTTGAACATTTATAAACTTGTTTATTTCATTCCAATTAAATATCAAATAATTTAATATTCATGAAATAATTAAGCAATAAATATTCAAGGTGTACACGTACTGATATTTGTAAATGAAAATGTAGTGCAGTGACATGATTAAACACCTAATAGTTTAAAACTAAGTGCCAGTGTGACAGTGAGAATTCCGAGCGAATCATTTTTTATCATCAACGGTGTTCGTAGCAAAAGTGGCAGAAATGACAATATGTTACATAATTGTGTTTTGGTGTCCATCGCGGTGCATGGAAGTGAATCTTGGACTTGACAGAAGAAGGATAAAAATGAGCTAAGAAAAAAATGTATAACGTGAATGCATGAAAGAAGGCAGAATGAAGACATCAGAAATTAATGCATGGATAAAGTGAATGTTGTCAGTGACATGAAGAAAGTAGCATTCAGATGTTTTGGACATGTGGAGAGTCATTCATTCGTACACCATTATCTCCATATGTCTAAACCAAGTCTGGCCAACCCGCGGCCCGCGGCGCCCTTACGTGCGGCCGTCGGTCATATATGATGAATAATGTTTTTTTCAAGTATCGGGTACTTCAGAATGTATTTAAAATCACATTTAAGTAATTAAAACCAATAACGTTTCCATAATTACGTGAAAAAAACGAAATGCATAAATTCTGCTGGTTTATATTTCCCGCGCATAACTCCTCGCTCGTTAAGCGTTCGAGAACTCGCAGTCTGCTTGCAGCGCCGCCACGGCAGTCGCATGTAATTTTTGTAACTACTCAGTTATTTATTTAAAATAAAAATTGTAATATTGTTTGATTTATGTGTCTTAATTAACAATTTTGATTGTTAAAACTATTTTTTATTGTTAAAACTATTTTATGTTTATTACTATACAAATATATTTTTTTGTTGGTTCAATGCGTGTTTTCTTTTCACATCTGGTTGTAGTATTGTTTTTTTCACAATTACCCCGATTGAAAGCTTTCAGATTACCTCTGCATTCAAATTATTTATTGTACTTACAAAAAATCAATAAGTAAGAAATTCGTTGTAATAAAAAAATGTTATTATTTTTGTATAATGTATGTACGAGTATATGTACATAGGTCTGTAAATATGAAACCGGATTTTTTTTAATAGAAAATACACATTTATTGTACGAAAAGGGTAAAAAATATTTTATTCAAAGTATTGCCCATCACTAGCTACACATTTTCCCCATCTCTCTGGCAATTTGTGAATGCCCCGCCAAAAAAACTGTTGCTCTTTTGAGGCAAACCAATTATCGAGCCATTTTCGTACATTTTCGTAAAAAGTGAAGCGCTGCTTCGCCAGGTTTTAGTAGCTCATAATAGATAACACCCTTCCGATCCCACCAAACACAGAGCATTGTCTTCCGTCCATGGCGATTTGGCCTTGCAGTCGATGTCGTTGGTTTGCTTGGAGCTACCCATGACCGTTTACGCTTAGGATTCTCAAAATATATCCATTTTTTATCGCCAGTCACAATTCGATGGATAAATGATTTTCTTTTGTACCTGGCGAGCAGCATTTCGCAAGTGGTTTTTCGGTTTTTCTGCTGTCTTTCATTTAGTTCATGTGGAACCCATTTTCCTACCTTCTGGATCTTTCCCATGGCTTTCAAACGTATGGAGACAGCTTTTTGTGTCACATTTAATTGATCCGCGAGTTGTTGTTGCGTTTGAGCGTCATCATCAGTCTCATCTAACAATGCTTGCAATTCGACGTCTTCAAACTTTCTCGGTGGTCTTCCACGTTCTTCGTTTCTCACGTCAAAATCGCCACTTTTGAATTTTTTAAACCACTCAAAGCACTCTGATTTACCAAGAGCATGCTCACCGTAAGCTTCGACAAGCATTCGATGCGATTCTGCAGCAGTTTTCTTCAAATGGTAACAGAAAATCAATGCAGTCCGCAAATCGTAGTTTTCAGGCACAAAAACATACATGTTCAACGCTATTAAAACATATGTTATGTAGTTGTATTAAACTTGTATTATTGTGAGTTTTAAGTCTTTGACAAATGTAAACACAAGAAAAAGGCACCAATGACGTGGTTTGACAGTCACTACATTGACAACTAGAGCCATCTATGAGCAAATTCCGGTTTCATATTTACAGACTGGTATGTGCAGCCCTTGGGAAAATTTTAGGTCGTCAATGCGGCCCGAGATGCAATTTGGGTTGGCCAGGTCTGGTCGAAACCATCTAAACGCCCTTTTTTCTATCATACTTAAAACATTCAGTGTATCCATATAAGTCAGAAGTTTAAGTGATTCGTGGAAAAAGCAGACCGATAAAAACGTGGCTGGATCGAATGGACGAAATTTTGAAAGAAGGTCAAGTAAGAAGTGTGAATAAAATAATGTACATAACGATATGTATGAATGTGGAGGAGTTTCCAACTGAGGTGCATTGCCTGCTCAAGAGTGTGTTATAGGTTATACCCTAAAATATGACTTCTCCACAAAATTCTATTTTGGATAAACAATAATAATTTTGGTCATGTCTTGAAATGAAGAACCTTTTAAGGCATGTGAACGTGAAACATTTATGATGCAAGTTTCGTAGTGGTGATTAAACGGCCAAGTGACAGAACACAGAGGTTTATTTTTTGAATTTTCGATTCTCAAATGTCTCAATATTTTCATTTTAACTTTGCGGCTTTTTTATTCTTTCTGGTCGTTCAACACTCGTTCGTTTATAATTTAGAATTTTCAACAACAGATATGATTCCCGATATCGCGCGATAAAAGAAGAAATAATTATCCTAGTCAGGCTAGAGTTCATCTAGTACTACTCGTAAGCGATTGACGTGTGCTTTTGTTGTTACCTCTTCTGGTACGGACTAGAATTGTTTACAAGTACGATGACAAACCACGAGTTATTCTTCGCATAAAGACTCAATGAATGAGGCCGAAGACAATGTTACGAATCACGAATTTGGATATGTTGAAGGATTACCACACGAATTAATAAATGAACGAATGGTTTTAACCATGAATATGAAGGTTTCGAGTATAGGCAAGGTAGTACATTCATTATCTACAAAAAAAACCTTCATATAAAAACCATTTCCTTTCATGAATTTAGTAATAATTCTCAAAGTACCTTAATATTTCCATCTGAATCGCGTTAATAAAGCTCGAGTTGCGTGCTACAGATACTCTTAATCGGAGTATCTTCCTCGAATCACGATTATTGGAGCCGCTCATGCGAAATGTAGCAGATATGCCGAGTACCGATACTGAATATACTCGTTGTATGTACCTTCTCCACATTGAGGAGCGAGCCACGCGGCACGAACTATGCAAAGAGATTAAGATACTTAACCAATATTCCATTACTTCTCCTCTTCTATCATAGATTCGTAGTATTTAGATAAATTGAATTTAAATTTCAAATTTAAGTTCAAAAAATGATTTATATTTAATTGTACCTTGTATTTCTAAAGTGGCATGATCATATGAATCAAATTTTGAAAGAAAGAAAAGTGCCTTAATAGGTGAGTATGCAAGACGAGGGATATGGACGTGGCAAAAGCAAAATTAAGTGCCAAGATAGAAAGAAGTGGATATCTGTTTTCTTAACCTACCCAATAGGGCTGTATCTTATTTACTTTTCATAAAACAAATTCGTAATGACCACTAATAAAATGAAATAATAGCTTAGGACGAAAATCTTTTATTAATATTTTCTGTCAAGTCTTGGAAAATATTTACTGCATTTATTCAATTTTCTAGTTTAAGTATTGAAGAATGAAATAGGGAATTGGAAGATAATCATCATCACCATCATGCTTTGTCCCTATTGGGGTAGACATGGATAATGTACCTTTATTTCATTCTATACAGGGACATATAACATATTTTGCTTCTGCCACTCTCCTTTTATATAATTGTTTCACTATTACCACTTTCAGAATTGATTCATTTGGTCGCGCTTCTTTTTTTAGTTCTTCTAAAACTTATCGATTCTTCAATACTTCTTGTATAGATGATTTTTTTAATATTTCATCTCATTTACACGGCTTAACTATCTCAATACGTTCCATGTTCTTTCCTTATGTCCTTGTTCTCTCCTACATTGTCCATACGTTCTACGCAACGTTCGCATTTATACCGCATTTATTTTTCTTTCTTTCAACACTTGTTTGGTTTGGTTAAAAATTTTTTTTTTTTAAATATTATTTTGCGTACATGGTTATACCTGGTGGGATTTTTGTTAGGCACAAATTTCTTCAAACCTTCGAGAGTATTTTTTTTAATCCGTGACAGATTCTGCGAGAATAAATTTAAATGAATGTAAAAAAATTCCTTACTGAACAATTATGGTAGACTACTATAGAAGAAATTGGTTCATTCCAGGATAAGGAAAGAGGATTCTTGAAATATATTTCTCATGCATATACTAAAGTTGAAACCAAGATTCCATTATTAGAATCTAATTTTGTTTCTCTTGAAATACTCGACTAGTACGGTCCACCATTCACTGTATTGCCTGCAGCTTCTCTGCTTTCAATATCGCATCGCGTTCGGCCATTCAATTTGAACAAGATACAAATTTCTTTGATAACTGGTTGATACTATTATACTTATTATATACAAAAAACCACAAATGGTTCCAGATAGTAAGTACTTTAAATAGATTGAAAATAATGTATCTACTTTTTCATTATAAGAAAACAACAATTTTAAGAAACCGTGTATTATAACGTACACTTAATTAATGTACATAATCGTGAACATCCAAATGTCTATTTTTATTCGAAATATTATATGTATTTTTTTCTTTATAAGAAAATAATAATTTTCAGAATCCCTAACCTATAAGGTAGGTATATAAAATTAATGTATATTATCGCGATTTTTAATAATCCTATTTTTATTGGATATAATTAGAGGCATATCAAGAAAGTAAGTGTACTGAATTTTTGTAGGTTACAATTTTTTTTATTTAAACAAAAAAATTACGTGGTTACCGTAGTACATATGTAAGCTATTTTTCGACATAGTCGCCATTCCTCTCAATGCAGGTGGTGAAGCGGGGTATCAACTTTTTGATGCCTTCCTCGAAGTAGTTTCCCGCCAACCCCTCCGTCCACTTCTGCACCTCCTCCTTTACCTCCTCGTCGGTTGAAAACCTTTTTCCACCCATGTGCAGCTTCAGGGAGGTAAAGAGATAGTAATCTGAAGGTGCTAGGTCAGGGAAATGCGCGGGATGGTTCAGGACATCCCATTTAAACGAGGCGAGCAGTTCCTTCGTGGCGTTGGCCGTGTGTGGTCTGGCATTGTCGTGCAGCAGGCAGACTCCCTTTCTCAGCATGCCTCTCCTCTTGTTCTGAATCGCCCTCTGCAATTTTTTTAGGGTCTCACAGTATCTTGCAGAGTTTATGGTCTCCCCTTGAAGCATATATTCAATTAAAATTATGCCTTGACAGTCCCAAAACACGGATGCCATGATTTTCTTGGCTGAAATTGTGGTTTTGAAGTTTTTGGCGGAGGGTGAAGAGGTGTGACGTGACCGTTTTTAAACTCGCGACACCACTTGTACACACTCGTACGATTCATAGCTTTATCACCATATGCAGTTTTCACCTCATTATAAACCTCAACCGGAGGTTTTCCCTTCCAAACGAGATAACGTATTTCGCACTTGGCGGGAGATTGGATTGACATTTTTCACGAAACGTGTTGTCGCGTCGACACTTCTCAACGTACTGACCTCGAACCGGTCTCGTTGTGGAGGGGAAGGGTCAGGCTACACGGAAGTGTAGCCAACATGTCGAAAATAAAATCCATCCGGTCGTGAGAGCCTCAGTACACTTACTTTCTGGATACGCATAGTATATTTAACTACTTTATCGTCATAAGAAAACAACAATTATAAGAAAACCTAATCTATAGTATTAGTTAAATAAAATGAATGTATATAATTGTTAATTTCATGACGACTAATTTTATTGGAAAAAATACGTGTATATCTACTTTTCATAATGAGAAATGAGAAGATAACATTTCTAAGAATCCTCTACTTATTCAATTATATAATCGTGAATTTCAAAAAGTATATTTTTACTATACATAACAATTTCTTAGATTACTTAGAAATTGTGTTTTGCTTTGAAAGTTTTATAGGGAAAAAACTTGTGAACAGAAGTTTGTAATTTCACGTACATTTTTCAACGGACCAAAACTTCCACCGTGATAAATATTTTCATGGCATATCATCACTTTCTTTTATAATCACTTTTACAAGTTTTTTAGTAGAAAACTTAGCGAAAATTTATATGTTAAAGATAAGTAAAACTCATTATTTCTGCTGCCCCGCCATTTTAGCGGAAGTCGTAAAACCAATCAAGGGCCCAACTTCCTTAGCGAATGAATTTCCCCTGCCTGTCCAGAAGCAGCCCCCTTATTTTTTACCATTTGGTGAATTTAAGTGCGGATATTTCCTGTAGGAGAATAGGAAATTTATTGTTTCTGTCTGGTCTACCGTCCAGTGGCGCGACATGTTTCGCCTACTCACTCCCGTCAGAGCGGCATTTAGCCGCCTCCCATTTACGATCCCGGGACAGCGGCTTTAACTTCTCTGGTTTTTGCGCATTTTATTCTGGACAAACCGCACACACACTCACAATTAGATCTCGGCAGATTTTTTTGACGATCAAAAGAAAAAGGGGACGTTTGCGCAATTATGCTGGGAGTTAAACCCCCAAAATATTATCTCTTTTAGAAAAAAAATGTCTGTGAAGTTACTAAGGATACTAGGCGAATGAGATCTGAAATTCTTTCATTGTATGGCAAATATAATTTTGATCTTAATTACCTCTAAGTTTGTATAAATATGAAACAAAGATGTATAAAACTTTATACCCGAAAGAATACTTTTAAAATAGTTTCAGCAAATGTTTCAAAATTATTTAGATGTTATTAAAATTCATTATACTGGTTAAAAGAAATGAAGGATTTCGTTAAAGATGAAGAATATTGAATTTAACTCGAAGTGATTGTCCCATTCGTGTTGTACCTTAAATTGAAATATATAGTATTGTTAATTAATTTTAATAAAGCATACATGTTTTATGTTTGATTGTTTAGTGTCATTGAATATTATTTTATACTTTAATTTTTAACGAACAATCAATGCTGTTGACATTTGCTATAATAATATTAGCTTCTTGTATTTTTTATGAATATATTGTTAATTTTGTGTTTTGTTTTTGTTATTACTGTGTGTTTCAAAGCAAATAAAAAAGTGAAATATTTTCAGTTTATATTTATTAAAGAAAAACAATGTTAACTTTTGAAGAAAACGTTACTAACAATGAAAAATTATACAGAATAGATCCTTTGTATTTTGAAGGTAAACAAATAGAAAATCTTTTATTTTATTGTTAAAATAAAATCGTCTTATTAAATTATAAGATATACAAAAAAAATATGCGAAGTACCTATTTCAACAGACTACACAATACTATCACGACCGTTGTAAGGATATATAATTTAAAATGTTCATTGAAGCATATGCGATCTTCAAAACGAAACCTTGAATCGAATGGTCCTGCTATTTTTGCCTTGGGTCTAAAGATCAACGAAAACCCGGAAAAGCAATTTAAATCAGTACTTACATAAGCTTGAACATTTCTTATCCGACTGAAAGATTTAATGAATGTCTGAACATTGATTCTACACGAGATTATTCGCTCGGCACGCATCGCCTTCAGCCGCTACAAGATCGCTTAGATATCGCTACACGCAGACTCATTTACAAAGTGTTGCTTCGATCCTAATGGCGTTTTTGTGCTTTGTACCAATGAACAAGGCCGGGTAATGAGTTATCTTAGTATGCGATTTTCAAAATGCACTTATGCATTATATAACAAAAGTTCTCAATCTTTTTAATGTAAGAAAGAAATGTTTGTGTTGTATTACACTTTCGTTGTATATATATATATATATATATATATATATACAACTTGGCGGATTTATTATCAATTGACAATCAAACTAAAAGATGTTTAAAGCTTTTAAATATAGGAATCTTTTTTTGCTTTTATGAAAAGAGTTGGGTTCCACGATTTACGAAATCGAGCCCGCTACCTCACAAAACCCAACAATTTAATTTGCTGAAAGACATCTTATCGTACCAAATACGCTACGGAGGTCGATGTTTTTCTTTTGTTGGAAAAAAATAATAAACTTCGAATAAAATAAGAAAATAATATTCTCGAAAATATCACCTGTATGAATTTGTTAAAATGAGAAAAATTCAAAATTTTAATTTTGAAAATGTGAAAGAAATTAAATATACACTAAATGTATATTGATTTATACCTGATAAATAATAAAATTAACTGAAGTGTTATTTTAAAATTATTGGTGGCCGTTAATTTATATTTTTTTTCTTACAGGTGACCGATACATCAAATATCATATAGTTTGTGAATGAGCTTAATATGGATATATAATTTCTATGGTAAGTAAAAAAAATAATTTGTGTTATCATTAATGAATTGAACTGAAAAATCAAACCTCGTTTTAAAATATTTATAAAAATAATTGTCAAAATACTTTTGTCTTGAATATTGTATAATTAAAAGGAAGCTTTGAGCGCAGAAGGCGCGTTTTGCAAGACCCTAGTTTCACATAAATCAACTAAATCATTAATCCATCTTGTGATTATGAGATGGCATTTTAACTGTACTATTCAAAATATTACTGAAATAACTCACACGGCGATGTATGTAATTTTTCCAAGCGAGGATATTTACAAATGTAGGGTGAAAAATAAATATGCAATGTTAAGTCTTTCTAAAAGATTTTTATTTCATATTAGGTACCATTGTAAAATAGTGTTTAGTGTAAAACAAAAAGTAAATACTTTCTGTGTCCAATAAAATGACTTTTGAAATATTAACACTAATTGTTATTTTTCTTGAAATATATTTTCTCAATGAAGTGACGTTTAATAGTCACGGGATTTTTGGATAGAACATTTGTGTTTAATATTGACAGTGTATTTTATAAGTTAAAAATAAAAAAATTGGTTTACTCACTCACTGCTTAAACCAAGTTTTGTAAAGTATTATGATGACGTTTACTTTGCTAAACAAGCTGTATGGTGTGAATCCTTCGGTTTACGATATTACACTAAAATTGTTGGTTCATCTTAAGAAATTTTAAGTACTCAATGAAAAGTATCGCCTCAAGATATTTTATAGGCGTTTTTTCACAAATTTTAGAACGTTAATTGACTTTCCCAGTTCACCATTTTTCTATTTTACGCAGTCCTTTACTATTCATATATTGAGACTTTAGAACCAGTTACCAAGAAAAGTTAGACTAACTCCATCATTCGCATGTTTCAAAAAGCGATTGAAAAAAAATCTCGCGTACGCTTTTAATTCCCGATTTGTGTTTCCTTCCCATCATCCCCTTTTTCTATTGATGATAATATTTTTGTTGTGGGTATTAATATTGTTTATAAATTTGGTATAAACTCACAACATTTTAAATAATTTTTGCGATCATGTAACTTCTCTTTGGTTGGTGGGAAGAGATTGTCACTTGGTAATAAACTCGCCAGGATAATACAGTGAAGTGTTTATTTTACAGTGAAGTATTTTTTCAACTGTTCTGATGTCATTCATTCTTAATATTTCATGAATAAATGGCACATTTGAAAATGTGTAATTAACATTTTCTGGAGGAAAAACTTAGATGAAATACTGCCTTGAATTAAAAAAAAAACTGTTTATTTTAATTAACCTACTGAGGCCAGAGCTTTCTAAAACAAACCAAGAAATTTCGATCTTAAATTTGCCAAATTCTTTATAATTTCTGTTAAGGGTAATAAATTAAATAAAAAGACTAAGACAAAAATCGTCCAAAAAATTTTTCAGTCAAAACTAATTAATCTCAAGGAAGCCAATAACAGCAAAGAGAGAAATTTGTAAGCCCTGTAATGTTTGAAGAATTGTAATTATTAAAGTTTGTTTAAATCTCTCACTGAGGTGAAGATAAAGCTGAGTTTACACTGTGAAACTTTTTTCCAACTTTCATAATATGTTTCGAACCAAATAACCAGTTTTTTTATAGCAATTTAATTTATTTATTAACACAATAAACGACACTTTAGTCTCGTTTTCATACCATAATAAAACTTAAAATTACATACCACAGTAACACTTAAAATTCAAAAGATAACGTTATCAATATCCCTCAAAAATCTTACAATTTATGACACATATATCTTTCAAGATATGATACTTAAATAAACCAATGCGCAACAATACAATACTTATGAAATATAACTTAAAAATAGAAAATATAATCTCTCTCAATAGGATAAATTACAAATAAAAATATATACCTAGGCTAAAAAAACAATAGAATAACAACAGCCTCCCAGTCAAGACCTTGAGGAAATGCCGTCAAGAGTTCTTCTGAACTCAACAACATCTTCATTAAAAATATCTACCAAACCACACATGGAGTTATTCAATTATATTCTCACGATTGATTAATTATAACATATAGTATTAATTACTTAGTATTTCTGGTGTGCTAAGTAGAAATTTATTTTGTGAAATTTAGTTGTTATATATTTTTTTCATATTTTAACAGTTTCAGACGTTTGCCATTATAATAGACACATAGTTTATAGTATATGCACTTTGTAAACAACTTTGTGGTATATTTCTGTTCCCAATGATAAAACAATAAGTTTAGCATACTGTGTTATCAACTTTGAAGGCTTTGCGCGCCATCCATCTATGTTAAACTGACTCACGGGCAAAAATATCTTTTTAAAACCTTAGAATTAATTCAGGTCTGAAGAGGTTAAATAAAATGTAATCATTGTGGTTTTAATCAATCCCGTCGATTATTACCAAAAATTGAAAGTAACTTATAAATGTATTTTAGCTGTATTTAGTGAAGTTGGCACTTCTGAAATTATACAAGTAAAACAATGACTCTACATCCCAAGATCAGCCTTGACCTTATCAAGGAGTGTTTTCTAGTCTCCTCTGCCCTGCGATCTACGCTTCTTGTTATGTACTTTCAGCACTCCGTGGTCCTCTTCTACTGCCAATACTCTGTGGTTCTCTTCAAATACTCCTTTTTCCTACTGGTCTGGCCAACGTCAAGGTGTCAAGGAATAGGGCCTATTTTATATTTAAGAGTATTTCTCCAGCTCATCTAAGATGCTGAATTTAATGATATATATTACATTAAGGCAACCATAAAGGCAAAGCATTGATTTATTATGGTGTATTTTTATGTTCTATCTTCGTGAACTGGTCGAATATACGAGTATGTAACAAAAACTTCTATTGCTAAATGCTCTTTCTGGGAAGTAAATCAGAAGTTTAACCCATTTACAGTGAAATATGATTACTTCGTCGAATTAATCTACAAATGATTCTGTAATATCAGCATCATAACTTCCTTGGCCATTAAACATTAATAATATGGGCAAATTGGTTAAATTTGTGGATTTGTAAAGAGAAAGAATTTTGTTTTAAGTCATTGCGAAACAAATGTTAATCAAAAACTCAACTACGAATATAAACACCTAAAAACAACTTAAATATTACGCGACAGTATAATTCAATAGTCAAGTTTATATCAATAAATTCAAATTCAAAAACATTTCCTCCCCAAGTTATTCAGCTACAAATGGATAGTAATTATAAACAAATTCATCAAAGATTTTGGCTATAACTTTATGAAATTCCATGTTAGAATAATTAACAATTACTTTGTTATTTCAATAATTTCATTAATTCTCGCTTCACGTATTTCTACCTCCTATCTAAAGGGTTTCTTCAGGCGGAATGATCTCTGTTTATTATATGACCAATGCTTAGGTTCGATTAGTGTAATGTTTCAATGAACCACACACACACACACACTTCCGATGAAACGTGACAACAGTTGAACCCTAGCATCACCAGAAGTGTGTGTGTGTCTATTGAAAAATAATACCAGCTGGATCTAAGCATTGCTCTCGTTACAAATTGGGATCGTTCCGCTTAAAGAGAGTCTCGACAAAGTAATTTATAATTTAAATTTAAAAAATGTTGAAAAATGGCATGAAAATAAAAAGTCTGGGCGTGTATCCACCAGGAAACGAACTTAAAACGCTTAGGCCACGGCACCGATGTTAACCATTAGGTGATCGATATATATCAAAAACAAATTATATAACAGAAAATATATGTTAAATGAAAGAAAATGTCTGTTAGACCATGAGCAATAGATTCTTAATTCAGTGAAACCAATTTGTAAACTTGAAAATACTTTTCTAGCTTGAAGGTAATCCTTTAACCCTTCTTCTCCGTTTAGAAATGTCACCACAGAAAAAAAAGTGTAAACCTGACTTAATGAACGTCCCATCTGCGCTGTCTCATGAAAGTATCAATTATAAGTGAAAGCTTTTATTACCAACATTTAATCTCGTCAGCACGGAGAAGGGTGGGGGGACATTTGTGTGTTGTTAAACCCACTCTGTATGGTTGAGTTTTATGTTCAAATTAATACTTGTGTGACGCACTTTACGAGGGCGTGCTGTGCCAAGCGCTAATTACACGATTATAATTAGGATTTTGGTGCCTCAAGAAAGTAAAATCAAGATTATAATGTAACCGCGGCAGTAGCCTGAATTCATACTGTAATCGAAATCTTATATTTAAATGTTTCCTATGTTAAAACTTGATATACATATAAAAGTGGAAGATTAATATTTTATCTGCTGTACGCTGTATGCTGAATGTACAACATAAATACGAGTAATATTATGGTTCAACTAGATGTCTAGAAATCAAGCTTCCATTTCCAAATCCAAAGCGTGTCAGGTAAATTATGTGATGTATTGAAATGAGATTTATAAAGGATATTTATGTAATAAAAAGTTTAAATCAGTATTAAATTAAGGAATGTAATATTCATTTAAACTTTAAGAATGCTTAATTGTTACAAAAAGGCTTATCAATAATAATGTAAATCATTGGTCAACTTTCAATAAATCGGGGACGAGATGCGATACTTAATTTAAGTGTCTATAATCACACACAAAACATTACCAGCGAATTTTTAACGTACTAATTTGTATAGAAGCCGTAGAGGTGCGGATATGTGACAAATACGAGTAAAAATGTGATTTTCAAATATACTCGTATGTAGTGATAATGCAATCATATGTCATCCTTTGATTACTTTGATCATAGCCGTGATTATATGATAAACTGGATGAGATTATAAAAATATACTCGTATGTAGGGATAATCCAATCACATGTCATCCTTTAATTACTTTGATCATAACCGTGATTATATGATAAACTGGATGGAATTATAAAAATATACTCGTATGTAGTGATAATCCAATCACATGTCATCCTTTGATTACAAATATACTCGTATGTAGTGATAATCCAATCACATGTCATCCTTTGATTACTTTGATCATAACCGTGATTATGTGATAAACTGGATGAGATTATAAAAATAACATCATATTGCCACGTGTACGAGTTTTTGGTGAATATACATTTATTTTTGACATCATCTTACTCGGGTTTATACAATATTTTACACACTATATATTCACATATATTTTTCCCAAAAAACACTATTATTACACTTGAAGTACTAACTATTGTATCTTAGCTTACCTTAGAAAAAACAACTTTCTCTAAATGTTGGTTATGTATTGTATTACACTTTCGTTATATACATTACAGCCTGGTGGGTATATTTCAATGTGAAATTCCTTCTAACAAATAATGAGAAAGATGTTACAGAGATCTTAAGTGAAAACCAGACAGGAACCCTTTTGAAAATAAATTAGTTTACAATGGGAATCGAACAGGCGTCGTTGGACGTTGTAATACATGCGTCTTACCAACTAGGCCACGGAGGTTGTTTTGTCCTAAAATATATTTTTTTATGACGGAAAAACATTTTATTTATTATTTGCATTATTTAACTTACCACGTTTTGCAGTTTGCATGTGGATATGAATTGTAATTAGAAGTAAACTGAGAAAACATAGTTTGGGAAAAAAAATTGTATTTATCTATTATTTTACATGTAAATTTGAATATTAAAAATAGCTAAAGCCTTACGAAATTAGGTCACTATAAAAACTTTTGTTTGAAATAACATTCAACTCATTACATTTAATGATTTTAATACCAGTGGACATAAAACATCGCCGTATATTCCAATATGTAGAAATCAAGAACATTAATCATTGTATTGTGTTCAGTAAATACAAAAGTTGACACAAAAGTTAATTAGTTTTGTCCGTTTGAGCTCACTACCTGTTTTATTGTAGGAATATAACATACATATATTATTCTCATTGACTTGAGTAAATGGATAACATAAGTGTATTTTAACAAAATACAAATTCGAAAGTAATATATTTTTAATGTTGTTGATAGAAATTTTCTTATATAACTAAGTTTCTCTTAAAGCTTTTTTGTACTATGACCTTTTAATAAGTCTATGTGTATGAAATGAAATTAAAAACAATGAAATATTTTATATTAAATATATCATGGAAAATGTATAATTTAGTTTCTTGAATTCAAATTGAAATCTTATTTTTACTTCTTGCGACTATTTGGTCGATTTCTTATATCTTGTGACTATTTGATTGGTTTTTTTAAATTTGATAATACTGCATCATTTGTAGTTCAATTACTAAGTTGGTATTTAAGAAATTTTCAGTTTACACCTTCGATCGGTCAAAACAAACATTTATTTATGATACAAGATTTTTTCTTAATTTATTATACGAGAAATATATCCAAATGATTTGATGTATATATAAATGATAACATTGAATCGAACTTTTAAACAAAAGCAAATAGTGCTGGTTAGAAACATATCACCTGAAATGTATTGTTATTGATAAATTACAGTTTATAATTGGCCTTTAATAAAATTAGGTGGAATATTGTCTAAAGTAGTGTTTTAAAAGGGAATCCCAATAATGAATAAAAAATCTAATATTCACAAGATAATTGCAACAATCAACGGGCTTTGACGTTTCTGCAGATATCTAGATTATAACGACATTATAATGATGCACGAGTAGGATGTTAAATTCAGTGGGTAAGTGATCAATATTAGCAGTTGGAGATTTTTTTTTTTAATAAATAACTGGTTATCTTATTAGCATTGATGAGTTTTAAACCGTATCTTTCCAATAGGTTGGAAATGCTAGTAATAGTTAAAACGTGTACGAGTATATCTTATGTTTCAATGAAAACCTTATTCCCATATATAAAAATACATTTAATCTTGAAACAAAATAGCTTATTCAATCTGTGCAATGACGTCAACAGTCAAAAGAAGATTTCAGTGCGTTTTTTAAATCGTTTTATGATACGTAGTTAGTGAGATTCCTTTTCCTCAACTGACTCAAAATATGGGACGATCAATTCTGCTTGAATACGAACAAATTGAGACAAAAGGTCGAGATTCACAATGAAGCATAGACAAGTACGAGTATATACTTTTACGATTTGGAAAGTGGCCACATGAGATTAAATCTCTAATAACTATCGTTGGCATATGATCAATTTCGAAACAGTTACTTCATTATTGCACAGTGGTAGCAAAAACCATGGACGACTAATCATTATTTTTGGCCAAAAATGGTCCTCGATTAGTTTCGTAATCTGCTTCATCGGACGGCTGTGCGCTTCGGTAAACCTATCTGAATTAAAAATCTCTCCGTACAATTGAAACGTTTGCCATAATAGTCGTTGCGGTCATTAGCTGCTATTGTCGGTGAGCAGGGGAGGGCGGGGCGGCCTGACACTCGCGAGAATATCTTGATATTTTTTCATTTCAATTCATAATCAAATTGTCATTTATATTAAAAATCATTTTTAACAACTACATTGAAATAAAGCGATATATTTTCGTTCAAACACATATAACATGTAAATAATTTCGAAATATTTTTTGAAAATAAAAATTTAAGACTAACATGTTCACAGAAATGTGAACATGTCAGTGATAGACTCAACTCGAGACCTGTAAGAGTTGTAAATGTATACGTTCACTTTGTCAACATGGTGAATTTAAATTGTCTTAATGTATAAAAGTAATCAAACGCAGTCATGTAAATAATCTCGTTACTGTCAGAAATATTTCTACTGGATTAAATTTAGGTTGTTCAAAAATACCTCTTGTTCATTACGTTTTTTTTATAAAGTACGTAAATAAAATACGTAAATAATATTGTAAAGAAAAAAACATTTTTAATATTCATAGAGCAATTGAATGTACAACATTCGTATTACATCTTTTAAAATTTATTATATTGTATAATATTATACTTTGGTTGTATACATTGTAACCTGGTATTTATTGATATGACAGTTTATTATCATGTGACAATTTCTTCTAATTAATCAAAAATATGTTATGATGGCAAAATGTAAACCGGGATGAAACCATTTTTTGTAACTAGGGTTCCAGAGGAGATCGAACCCGAAACCCTACCGTTGAAAGACAGGCGTTTTATTTACTAGGCCACAGATGTCGAAGTGTGTTGTGGATAAAGTTGGACTTATGGATATCGTTTTTTAAAGATATCCCTTTTTATTTTGATAAATCTATGCACAATATTGTGTACGCAAAACAATGGCTAAACTTAATTTGTTCCAGAATAAATTACAACAATAAAATTGTTGATTTAGCCCCGTCCTTTCCATTTACAAAGCTGTCCACACTTGCGCGAGGGACATTGCACAAGTTGTGGCGGCTTTTTGAAAGGCGGTATTCTAATTAATATGCATTGCCTTGTCTTGCTTGTCTAGGATATGACACGAGAGGGAAGTTGTCCTACAGGCCAGATACAGCACGCATTATGTACTTTTATTGACGAGAACTGAGAGCCGACGTTATTATGACAGACTGACCCTTCGAGGGGAACTGTTCATATACGAATACATATTATAAGGTTTAGGTAGTGGACCAAATTTTTTGTTGAATATATTATATTCATCTTTATAGTAAACAATAATGTTTTGTCTCTCTATTATTTAAATTTCTAATTAATAGTTGTAATGGTTTGATTTTACTTATATGGAAATAATCAAGTTATATAATAAGTATTTTACATGTCAATTCGGTTAACGTTTGCCGTTTTACTAAGTAGTACGTGTCAAAAGTGATTGGCGTTTATTTTATTGAAAAAAACGATTAAATATGAATTCTTCACAAGAACCAATAAACAATTTTTCAAAGTAAGACGTTTGTTGATTTGTGAAAAGGGACAATACTTTGGATACGATGAACCAAACACTTTAAGGACAGGGGACTTTTTGGAATAACTGTACTCGAATTGATTAAATAAATAGATGAGAGTTGTCCACGTGAATCTGCAATGAGATCGAATAGAGAATAAAAACCATTTTATACCCTCATAACTTTAAGTATTTAGCAATTCAATACAGGCAAGTATTATAAAAGCAAATTCCAAACGATGAAATAAACTGCACACAAAAAACGTCAATCGATTCCATTCTTAATTATTTATCGATTAGAATTTGACGTGGTTTTTTAGGGTAACAACTATTCTACCGCAAAAACAGTTACTCACTATAGTACACTCGCCGCGTGAGCTGTGACTTGATTGTTTTTATGAGTTCGTTGCTTTCACAGTAATCAATACTATCACCCGCCTCACACAGCTGCCAGGCTATTAATACAATCTCCTTCACTGTTTGATAGACGAGAAAAAAACTAAATAAATTTCAAGTGTGTATCTCAGCGTGATATCTTTTGTAACGGAGAAAATAATGCGATATCTGTGTTTCGGTATAGTTAAGGGAGACTAAATAAAAACAACACCATGTTTACAGTCAAATAAACAAAAACAATAAAGTGGAATTATAGAGGATGAAAGGATTAAGAATATAGAGTGAAGATTTAAATCATGAATCTATCCCTTCTTTTATGCTACCCTTGGAAGATTGGGGGAAAGGACACATCACTGTAGGGATATTTACGAATACATGACAAATTCTGAGAAGTAAGAAGAACGTTTTATTCGGAGGGTTTTCTGTGGTTTCGTTTTGATGAAACCAAGTCGTTTGCTGAAGTATATCATAAAATACGGTTTAAAGGCAGTTTGCACTTGCAGATATTTTCGATCTGACAGGCGTCAGGCGGTCCAAGAAAATAACAAGAAGTTTCACAGACCTAAAAATTCTCTGGATGTTATTTATATCGAAAAAGTTTATTGACTTTCATCATCTTAAAAAATATTATAATTTGAGGAAATGTCTACTAATGCCTATATATCAAGACATTTTTTACTTATTTAAATGTAAATTAATGCAAAGCTAAATCAGGCAATTTGGATTAAGTCAACCAATTAATATTGTAGGTTAAATTATAGAATATTCTCTTTAATTAATTTCTATTTGAAGTGACTTGAACACACTACATAATATTACACTTTTATTGCATACAGTATAATTTGGGGAATTTATAGCTACATGATAATCTGTTCCAATCAACAAAAAAGTTTTAAAAGCCTTAACCGAAAATAAGACTGGAATTAAATCCTTTTTTAAAAGGGAATCGAATCCGCAACCCCTGGGCTGGAAGACAGGAATATTACGAACCAGACCACGGAGGTTGTCACTTTATAAAGTATTGTTTTTCTGTTCTATGATCGTTATCGTAATGTACACATATTATTTTAGTTTAAATTTAATATCATTATAAATTGTGCTTTAAAGAGTCTGTTTATATTTTCTTTATGTAAAAATTAAATTATATAAATTTAACAATAAAATGCATTATTAACAGATTTATACGAAGAATATTTTTCCTTGATATTAGTCACATTTGCTTCATCATATGTAATTCATCTCTTTTTGTTGTACATTCTTTTCAAGTTGTACTTACGCGAACTCGCGTTATCTTTATTTTCGCAGTTATTTATAAAGAATGATTCTTTCATGAACTATGTCAGATAAATAATATTTCTTAGCATGACACACGATATCACGCCTAATAAGGTCAATATGTCATCACAAGATTTCATGATGTCATGAATCTGTCATCTCTGTATCACACAATTGTTTTCATATTTTACAGCTGAGACAAGTTAATTAATATTAATTTTAATAAAATAAAGGATAAGACGAATTAAATAAATATGTATTTCGTTCTCATTAGCGTACTCGTGGGCTATTTTTTTATGTACGAGTATTTAATCAAACTATAACATTGTATTTCATTTTATTCAAAATCGCTTTTGAAAAGTTTTAGTCCTTTTTTTATTTCTCTCTCACTATAGTGACCCTCGTGGCATAGTTGTAAAACGCATTTCTTCCGACCCGGAGTTTACCAGTTTTTTTAAGTGTATGGTTTTCACTTACGGACTCGAACATATTTATGTATGCTTGTAAGACGTTTGTCTTCCAACTCGAAGTTTGCGGGATCGACTCTTGTTGGAACCCGTTTTTTTAAAGTGTTTATGTCTGGTTCTAACTTACGGACTCTGTTATATATTTTTGTTTTGCTGGAAGAGATTACCACATGGCAATAAACCCACCAGGTTTTACTGTATATAATGAAAGTATGATATACTCGTAATACGCGACCAAAGGTCACTTTATGCGTGCTTGACTCCATGCTTGAACACTCCATGTTCTCGTTTAACATTTTTTCAAAAAGTGTGAATTTGAGTAGCATTTTAAATGCCTCAATGTCAACAGACTGCTTTTGATTTAGAGGAATCTGTGTGCTAGTATCTTCTTATTTCTATTATACTTATAATTTTTATATTCTTGGTTTTCTTTATAAGATTATTGCCTTATTTTCGAGGATATTGCGTGGTTGTATTTGAACCTTAAGACTGAAATTGTGATAATACTTTAACGACAAATAAATATGTTTCGATACGTAACAAACAAGTTGAGGCTTAACCAATTTTGTTACTTTTACGTATCGTATGCTTATTTTTCATTATATTCAAGACAAAAAAATACGAAATTAACCTTGCTTTCATTCTGCGTGTTTATGATGAGAGATAAAAATATTCATCTTAAGATCAAATATGGTATTATTATTCAAATATCTCATGTCGATGAGTAAAAAATATAATTGTAAAATTTAAGAATGTGCCTCGCAGGTAACTGAAGTATACGAGTAGCTAGGTAAGTTGTTGGCTTGTTCCATGCGTGTATATGGTCTGTTCTGTTCTTATAGCCATAAGCGCCTTTTTGTATACTAATAATATGGCAAGCTCTATCACATGATGTGAGGTAATATTTTATCCAACGGGTTTTGTCGTATTATTACGAATATCATCTTTTATAACAAGGACATGGAAGGCGTTTGAAATTGAAAATCATTGGAATTAATTTGCGCTTCAGAAAACTGTTTTTTTTTAATGTCATATAATCATAGTCGTATATGCAAAGATAGTAACTTTGCACACTTAGCATTCACTTAGTAATTTGGTTTTATTTGTTAATTTATTTAGTGAATATTTATGTAATACTTTATTTTCTCTTTAGGTTTCATTTATTTTTATGTTGTAATATTTTTTTATGTTTGATATCACCTTTGTATTACATTGATCAAGAGTCGAAACTAGTTCTGAGAAATGTTTCTATTTCTGAATACTTCAAGATGGCCGTTGTTGTCTAGTTAGTAGTTAGTAGCACGCTTGTTTTCCTATCGGGTCCGGGTCCGGGTCTGGTTCGACTAACTTATTTTTGGCTGGTTAGAAGACATTGTCACATGGCAAAAACCCGCCAGGTTGATCGGTATACAACAAAATTGCAATACAATAATACACTAAAAATATAATTTTTCAATTATTCCTTGGTACTCGTAAGAATATAATTTATTTATTTTATTCATTTAATAATAATATATCAGGGCTGTGGAGTCGCTTAAAAAAAACACGACTCCGACTCCGACTCCGATTCCTATATTTACCAACAATACGACTCCGACTCCACAACTCCGACTCCACGACTCCGACTCCACAACTCCGACTCTACAACTCCGACTCAAAAAAGCTCAATTTTAGCAGGTTGTTTCCTACCTTTGCATATAGCCATTTTTTTCATGTTATAGGGATAAAAATAAAACAAGATCAAACTTTAATAATTATTTATTAGAATTTATTCTTTAAAACAACATTGCTTCTATTAAATCTGTATTCGTAGAGGCTCTCAAATCAGAATTGAGAATTTTAAGAGCGGAAAATAACCGCTCTACGGATACTTGGGTTGGGGGTAATGCTGTAACGATCAATGCTGAATCTTTTACGACTTCTAGATACCGCTGTATTGCCATTTCAACATTTAACTTAAAAGTTCGGTCAATTTTTTCCATTATTTTCAATGCATCATAAAATTCAATTTTAAATTTTGAAATAGAGTCTCCTTCATCTATATTGGGCCTGTGATTCAAACGAGGACGTTTTAGTTTATCTTGTTCATTGAGATATTTTTCAAAATCGTCTTCAGATTCAGCGGTGTCGGATGAAGATGATGATACTTCGTGTACGCTGCCTGCTGTCGTCTCTTTTTCTAGTCGAAGGCCTTTCATACGAACGGTTAATTCAAACATAGCGTTTTTCGCTCTATTTGTTCTTCCGTCAATATGGATCGAACCATGGGGTTAACATAGATCCCAGCCAACAGAATTTTCTTTCGACGTGAGAAAGAAGGAGACAAACACATTTTCGTAGACTTTATGCATTAAATGGATCTCGGTGATTAACCATATCGGCGCGACTTGCCCCTGCAAGTTTAATATTCGTGCACAATACACATTCATTATAATAATAATAAAAAAAAAGGATTTTAAATTTTAACGAAAAATTAGTCGGAGTCGCTCGTTTTTTACGACTCCTACTCCGACTCCGGCCCAAACACCGCGACTCCGCGACTCCGACTCCAACTCCGACTCCGACTCCACAGCCCTGTAATATATACTAAGAAATTTTTCGGATAAAAATGGTCAGTATCGAATAAAATACAAAATCATATTTGAGGTCAAATTCTGATAACTTGAAGAAGACAATTTATGATTTAATGACTTAAACGCTTTACTTATATATTTTTGAAAATAAAATAAGTCCAGCCAATTTATATCAAATAATAATCTTCAATGAAAAGTTTTATTAAAAAAAACTTGAATCAAATTATAAAGATTCTTTTTGGTCCATTCCTCATGATTGAGGATCGTGATCTCTCCGGCCCATCACCATCAGCCTAACCTTCTCACAATTATTTTTGGTCCATTCCTCATGACTGAGGATCGTGATCTCTTCGGCCTATCACCATCAGCCTAACCTTCTCACAATTCTTTTTGTTCCATTCCTCATGACTGAGGATCGTGATCTCTCCGGCCCATCACCATCAGTCTAACCTTCTCACAATTCTTTTTGGTCCATTCCTCATGACTGAGGATCGTGATCTCTCCGGCCCATCACCATCAGCCTAACCTTCTCACAATTATTTTTGGTCCATTCCTCATGACTGAGGATCGTGATCTCTCCGGCCCACCACCATCAGCCTAACCTTCTCACAATTCTCTCCCTCGTATGGTATAGTTTTAGACACATATCAAAACAACAAATTTCATACATATCGAAAATTGACTGATAACTACGAAAATGAACCACCTCACCTTTGTACAGCAATTGTAATTTATTATAATATTCGTAATAATTCAACTAAAATAGGTGTTAACATTTTTTTGCTACGGAATCGTGAATTAGGCGTTAAATTTCCATAATTCCGGTATTGTTTTGTGGCTCTAAGGTCAATGGCAACGTAATCAAGCAGTCTATGGAGTTTTCAGCAGTCGATTTAGCCCAAGCGTGACTGACATTAATCAGACGGCCGCATTATTCGGAGGATTATTATGGAAATCACCGAGCGCACGAACCTATATACTCGCACAAGGGCACTTTGTGAAATTTAAAATACTCGCAGCTTGAGAGCGAGTGCTAAAATCCGTGGCTTGGTAATTTCCAAAAACCATTTCTCATTCGACTGACTCGGCCTTAGCATACAAATATAATGATTAGTGAGAGGGATGCTTTTGCTATATCAATATTTCAAGAATATCCCATTTGAATATTTCATGTTTTGATCTTTGTGCGAATTCAAAATAACTGAATATAATATATATTATACATACCACATAGATGTTTATTTCGTCTCTGAAAAGTGAGATTTTAAACATTTTAAATTTTTTTTTATAAGTTACGATTTTGTTTTATCGAAAACTTATGTTGGCTCAAGTTTTAAATAATTAGTAATGGAGGATTTTGGATAAAGAATCTAAAAAAATGTAACACGTTTTTTTAAATGGTTTAACTTAAATTTTTAAACGAGTAAGTAATTACACTTCATAATTTGTAAGTATTTAGCCTTCTTAAGTCGTATGAAGTATTTTTTTTACCAGTATTGAGTTTGTAACCAATAAAGTTTGAGATGCGATACTACTCGTATTTCTGTCGAAGTTGAAATGTAAAGAGTGGCAGAAAATAATGATTTGGTTATGTTGTAATAAATTAGGTTAGGTTCTTTTCTTCGAACCATCTACGATCTTTTATGGTATTGAATTGAGGTGCTTGGCCGTGTGGTAACGCGTTGAATTTCTGGGTCAAAGGTCGCCGAATTTTAGTCGCTGTGCTACAGCCCTTGAATGAAACCGACATTTTTTTTTCACCTAGTATTCCGGGGTATAAGGATTCCCATGACATAAGTTATATATTCTTTAAAAATAAGATTATTTAAATATTTTTATTACTTCATATTTCATAGGTTCACTAAAATATAAAGTTTATATTGTTTTAAATAAAAAAAAAATTAAAATATTTATAACGCCGCATTTTAAATGTTTACCATATTAAAAGGTATAGTTTATATTCTTTGAAAATAGGATAAATTAAAAAAAAATATTTCTTCATATTTAAAAAAAGGTTAAGTTGTGAGATTTGTGTCTAAATAAAACAAGTAATTGTTTGTTTTAGTCCATAATTCTGTATCCATTTATGTTTCAGTCAATAATTCTGTATCCATTTATGAAGTTTTTAAATACCTAGTTTGTTAAATTATGTCAAACAGTATTACATATTTTATAGATCATAAAACATAAAAAATATTTACGTTGTCTGGAATATATTACTATTATTGTATTAAATTTGTTCGAACGTACATAAATAATTGATTTTTGATTCATTTTTGTAAGGACAAGTGGTGCTAAAATTTTGATTTTGTTGTCAGAAAACCTCTGTTGGAGATGAACTTTACTAATATTTTATTCGATCCGGGTCCGTCACTTAAATGGTTGCATATGGACAAAAAATTTAAGAAAAATTATACCTTTAAAATCAATGGATATTTCGTGTTCAATGCTCGGTAATGGAAAAATTGTGCTTTTGGCTTTTAAAAATAAATTTTGAAATTTTATGATTTCTAAAGAGGTTCCATATGGCGTAAATATCACATTCGTTCCAGTGGCGTTGCTCAATAATATTTTCTCGAACCAAAACATAAACTTCAGTCCAAACCGTAAATCTTTCAGTTGAGTTATTGACGGAACATTTAAAATATTTTTTTTTCATGTTTATCTTTGAAACGTAGCTTTAGAGAAGTGACACTATGAAATCGTACAATTAAAGTTGTATTTTATTAGTAGACCTTATTTTTTATAAATATAACGGTGTATTAGAAAATATGGCTGGAAGTAATTATTAACTACTATATAATTTTAAATTTATCTCAAACCAAAAATATACTGTTTTTATTATTACAAAATATCATGAAAACAACCCTCGAGACAGTAACATAGTGTAATATTAGGTCCTTACATATGAAATTGGCGTTTTGCCGTACTGGCAACTTTGATCTCAAATATCTTCTCTTTGGTTAGGAATTCCAAATTCAAATTTATACAGCTATTTACTCAAGTATTTGTGTTTCGAAAATTATAATTCATTTGTTTTTTCCTCAATTGTTTTTTTTCTTTGCGTCACTCAGTTTACAAAATGGAAAACTTGAAATATCGCGTTATTTACGAGTACGAGTTCCACCGTGGCACCAGTGCTGCAGAAACGGCTCGAAGGATTAATGATGTGTATGGCGACGGTGCCGCAAAAGAAAACACAGTGCGTTTTTGGTTCCAACGTTTTCGTTCTGGAAATTTCGACCTGCAGAACAAGCCCCGTGGACGGCCGGAGACCAAAGTTGATAATGAAGAATTGAAGGCTATTGTGGAAGCGGATCCATCGGAAACCACGTCCGAGTTAGCTGCAGGCTGCGGTGTTAGTGATAAAACTGTTTTAATCCACTTGAAGCAAATTGGGAAGGTGAAAAAGCTTGAAAGGTGGGTACCTCACGAATTGAGTGAAGCAAATCAACAAACGCGCGTTGACTGCTGCGTTGCATTACTCAACCGGCACAATAATGAAGGAGTTTTGAATCGAATCATTACCTGTGATGAAAAGTGGATCCTGTATGATAATCGGAAGCGCTCATCGCAATGGCTGAACCCTGCCGAACCAGCCAAACCATGCCCCAAGCGAAAATTGACTCCAAAAAAGTTACTTGTGAGCGTTTGGTGGACTAGTGCTGGTGTCGTTCACTACAGCTTTCTTAAATCTGGCCAGACGATTACGGCAGATGTCTATTGTCAGCAACTGCAAACCATGATGGAAAAGCTAGCTGCTAAACAACCGAGGCTGGTTAATCGCTCTAGGCCACTGCTGCTTCATGATAACGCTAGACCACACACTGCACAACAGACGGCTACCAAATTAGAAGAGCTTCAATTGGAATGTCTAAGACATCCACCGTACTCTCCGGACCTTGCCCCAACAGATTACTATTTTTTTCGAAATTTGGATAACTTCTTGCAAGGGAAAAAATTCAACTCCGATGGGGCAGTCCAAACCGACTTCAAAGATTTTATTGATTCCCGTCCGAATGGTTTTTTTAGTAAAGGGATCGATGAACTACCTATGAGATGGCAAAAGTGCATAGATAGCAATGGTACATACTTTGATTAAATAAATATATTATATTAAAAAAAAATCAACTTTATGTTCCTCCCAAACAAAACGCCAATTTCATATGTAAGGACCTAATATAAGTGCAATAATTTTTCAAATAAAATAAAAAACACTTCAGCATTAATTTTTGTATTAAAATTGGGATGTTCATTAAGGTTGGGAAAAACATGCGAATGGCATCACTTTTTCTTATTGGATATTCTAAATAATTATGTTACATGCTCAAGCTCAATTTTTCCTTCTTTTGAAAAATTCTTACACAGTTGTCCAAACGATGATAAAAAAAAAGTTTAAATAATCCTAACGAGTAGAAAGGGAAAGGTGTATCATTATATTATACTTTTGTTGTATACTGCAAAACCTGGCGGGCTTTTTGCCAAGTGGCAATCTCTTCCAACCAACCAGAAAAATGTTATAAGAAATATAGAAGGAAAATCAGTTTGGAAACCTATTTTAAAAAATAATGTATTCAACGGGAATGGAACCCACTACTTCCGGATCGGATAACAGGCGTGTTACCAGACTACTTTTATCGTGCCCAAACAAAGAAAAAAAAACACAGAGAAAGGCATGCATTAAAACATGGAATTGATGAAAATGATTTTTGGATGAAAACTTTTTGAGCAGAATAGTAACCGATGATAACCACAAACATACAAAAGGAAGAAGCAAAAGGGAGAAAAAAAACTTATAATATTATTGATAAATCGTCAGTTGACACATTGGTATTTTAGTAAAGACAAAGCGACGTCACTGTGTTGACAATCGTACCGAAATATTTTTTATGGATACGGAGCGAGGTAATATCTGTCAGAGCGCGCAGACCAGACGATTCCTATGAAAATGAGGAGGTGGCGGACATCTGCCGCAAGGGATGGCTCGTTAGCTCCCTCCGGGTCGGTCCACCCTTCCCCCTTCTTCAGGGCTACTTACCCCTACTGTTTACTTCGGCCACTAATCTAGGGTGTTAATACGCAATATGATAAACATAAAAAAAGGTTTTACAAATGGGTAAAAATAGAAGCCAAAAAAAAAAAAAGTTTTTTAAAAATATATTCGAAGTCAACACAATACTGATAAAAAAGGGGATTGATATGATATCTCAAACAAATGAATACCGAAGACCGTATCTAATTAAACAATATTGTAATTTATTTTATCAAACACTGTTTATTCCACTTTTTTGTAACGGTATAACCCTACCGGTTTCAAGGCTTTCACCTCATCTTCAGGGGAGCATAAACAGTCTTGTTTGTCTGTTTTCACTGTAGACTGTTTTCAAGTATTTAAATATTTTCTATTTTCGTATTTTTTCGAAATCTAACATAGCTTAACGTATTTAATTTTTTGCCCATTAGTCATATAATAGACCAACAGTTTGCTGTCATATTTCAATGGTTATTTTTAACATTCTGATTTATAAGGAATTTTGTATTAACACATGTATTTAATTAAAAGTTCAAATTTTCTTTAAAATTAATTAAAAATGTGTTTTTAATCATTAGTAACAAGTTTACGATATGTTATATTCATTTTAAAAATTTAAATTGAAAGTTCTGAAATTCGAATTGTTAAGTATCAAAACATGGTGATAAGTAATCAAATTTCTTTAAGAGTCTTTTATTGGTAAAGGCATTGTTCTATTGATTTAAATTACACCCGCCTTCTTAAACTCGGTGAGAGAAGGTTATTCACGATATATTTGAGAGTCCCGATATATTGGAATAAATTGCTATACACACTTCTACCAGGAACATACGAAACCTTTTGTTATTCAAAAGTGTCAATAACTATTTGGTAATGACGTCAGCAAACAACGATTGGGTAACTCCAAGTTTGGTTTGGTGGATATTTTTATATAAATGTTGTTGAGTTCAGGAGGGCCCATCTGCGGCAATTCCTCAAGCTAAGGTCTTGGATGTGAGACTGGTTGTTCCAATTCATTTTTTTTCTTTATTTGTTTTCTATTTGACTGTAATTGAGTATTTTTTCTTTCAGTGTTTTAATTTATCAAGCGATGTCATGGACTATATGTATTCTAAATGGCGTTGATATTATACCGTTTGATGAATAAATGTTTCTGTAGTTTATAAATGACTCTTTTAAGTGTATATTTTCCAATTAAAAAACCAGGATGTCAATAATGAATGATAAGTATATTATACAGCAATGCTGTCTTTGATGATTGGATAGATACCAAGATCATTATCGTCAAGTAATGACTTAGGATGATGAATCCAGTGGGCTAGTTTAGGAAACCTCGAGGCATTTTTAAACATCCTTGGTCTGTGAATACGAGTATACTCGTGTATGTTCAATATTTTATACTAGTATTGTCTATTTGAGTATAAAAGAAAGAGGGAAGACTCTTTTTAAGAAATTTCAGGAAAAATAAACTGTTGAACTTTTATTTGCAATTCTAGATTTTTTATTACTTGTCATTAAATGTCACAGCAAAATTTTTGCGAAATAAAATTTCTCTCGGCTGACAATAAAACTCACAAAAGCGTTGTAATATTGAAGAGAAACATTTTATTACGACTTCATGCCCGTGTTTGTATCGTTTTGACAAATATTTAATGTATTTTATTGTTCGGATAGTTAACCGTACAAGAATAAAATAAACAAGGAAGTACGGTTAGATGTAACAGACCGTTTAATGCCGCCTTGCATTATGTTATAACTCTAAAACAATGTATCTTTGGGACTCGGCCGTCTACGGATCGTTAACTCTCCAACTAAACTAGGCACCACTGTGTCACACACTCGAAATATGTATCATACATGGAAATTACGTTTATGAAATGGAAATGCATGCATTCTAAATCACTTACAAGAGATGAACGAAAATCACTCCGCTCAAATTGACATGGAAGAGATTTTATGTCAGTCATTCGTATACCTTATTGGTTACAAATATTGCCACTGAAGGGGGTTTTAAGTGGTAGTAATGAATTTTAACCCTTTCCACTTGCAGTTAAGCCAACTAGAACTAGTCAGAATTTTCATTTTTCAATTTGCCTACTGCTTAGTGTTAGCTTACATAGAAAAAGTATATTTTCGTGTTAATATTATGTACATGAACTTTGTTATTGGTGACTGTAAATGTAACACTTCGAATAACTTGAACCAATGTAAGTAGAAATAGGTAAATACGAGTTCATTCTTACTATAACCCATTATGAAAAAACTCTGCCTCTTTTAAAAAAAAATCATAATTGTATTTGTATGAGAATATAGCTTTTAAACAAGAGGAACTAAGAAAAATAATGAATTTCAGTCACGAGATCAATTGGTCACTTCCTTTCAAAATTAAAGTTAATGCATTATGCACAACGTGTTAGTTAAATACGACTACATATTGGAGATGTAAAAAATAATATATTTCCCTTTGAAGATGGGTAATTATGTGTTTGTCAATCAAGTATGTATATAGTAATCCCATTTTCTATCGTGATGATGTTAGTTAAGAAAATTGTAATTCAATTTTTTTTAATTTAATAAAGTGTTCTTTAATACAAACATTTGCCAAAGGCTATACTAATATACAAATTTATATCTTAAGGACTAATCTTATTTATATATTAAATTTATGAATTACCTCCATTTTAATATTAGTATTGTAGTTAAAAGGGCTAATTGAATTTCAAATGACATCTAAAGTGCAGCATGCATATCTTTATGTGCTATAACTTATTTCATGATTATCGATACAATTTTACCCTTACAGTAGTGGTATAATCATAATTTTTAAACAGTTATTTTGTGAAACAGTTTCTGACCAAAGTATTCAATATTCTAATATGGCCATAATGATTCAAACCAAGTAAAAAAAGGTCTTAAAAATAACAATGAAAATAATATGACCTCTTGATGTCCGGTCTGTAGGGTAAAATACAAAATACAAAATGTGTTCACAAAACGCATTTCTTATGCATGAATATCTGAACGTTAAAATTAAAGGAATTGTTGTGTATACAATAACACTGGTACTGGTACTGGTACTGCAGACCGTGAAAACATGTAATACACACATTACATATTCGCAGAATTGCTGTAAATCATGTTCGTTGTGCTCCAAGATGGCTCCATGATTTATGTCCGTTCCAGCACTTGGATTCAATCCCCGGCCCGGCTCTCTGGAGAGATGAGAGTGCTACGAGTATCTGGTTTGGACAGTTGTTTTACTTACTGCACATAAACCATCATATTTTACTAATATTATTTACTCATTAGTTATAATACGTACATTTTCTAAATAGGTTCATTGAATTACTTACGAATAGGATGAAACTAAAGCGTTCACATTGTAATATGCATTGTAGTGTTGTAAGCTCTTTTTATGAACCATGCACGTTCATCCATTACATTTTTTTTTACCGTTTACTGCAGTCGTAATTGAATGAAATATCTACTGAATTATACGAAAATAATGAATTTTTATTTTAGGTTCTTAAGGTATTTCATACATTCTACTGAAGTTAAAAATCATTTTTCTGTAATGTGTATTCGTGAATGGGTTACTTATATAAATATTTCTTAGAATCATATGTTATATTTTTTGATAGTTTCTCTTAAATGTCTTCTCCCAGACCTTTTGCTAGCTTCTCTATTAAATGTATTATCTGTAGTTTATCTTGAGATACATGTGCTATTTCGGAATGTATTTATATATCTACATACTATGTTGCTATCAATAAACCTATATATTTGTTACATATATTTTAAATGTATTGTTCGTTCATAAAAAAATTGAATAATTTAACTTTCATATTATACATTTATTGTTTATTATATTATATACGTGTCAGCTCTATTTAGTTTTTTAAATAAAATAGTTTGTAATATATTAAAGCAAGTTTCTTTTTCATATACAAAAATAATAAGTAGCCTTTAATAGTCTAAGATGAGTCATATAGAAAAAAAAACAATATTTCGTAGAGTATGAAAAATAATACTGATGTTACATATTTTGACAAGTGAAATATTGATTTTAACGTCGTAAAGCATGTACGAGTAAATATTACTAATTTTATATATTATTTTTTGAGTAGTGAGTTGGGTTTAGATGTTTCAATATGTATTGGATTCAAATATTGTTTCTACTTTTTTTGTGGTAAAAGGAGGGAACCCTTATTAAAATTCATAAAAGACTAAACCTTACCTTCCAAATTCTTTTGTTTCGTGTTTCGATGTAGGTATCGTTTGTTTGAATATTTTATTGACCTACCCCGATATTTTAAGATACGATACATTAAATAGTTTCAGTGCATTAGTCATGAATTTATGTTAATAGAAACGAAACATAAGGCAGGAATTATTCAATGTCTTTTGAATGTATTTTTTTCGACTGACAGGAAAAAGTCTGAGAGTTGTTTTGTTATAGGTATGTGCATTTATTTTCTGTTGTTACTCATTCTTTTTAAACAATAGATCAATCTAAAAATGTCACGTCAATATTATTACCTATAGCCTAGAGGTAAATTTATAGAATCAAATTAGAATAACTTAAAATAAGTATAGATTCTGATAATCCCATAAGTTCTATATTGATTTCATAGGTTATTTAAAATTAATGAAATAACATTCTTGAATCGTACTTGTTTTTTTTTAATTGAAATACGATTCTTAGGATCAGAAACAAAATATTCCCAATTTATATGTTTTTTTTTCTCGTATGATAAAATACATTTTGTGATCATATTATTTCAGTCAAAACTTTAAATTGATTTATAGTATAAATTTTATACCATTCATCAATCAGGTATATGACAAAAAAGGCGTACATTATAATTTCTTCACAAATAGTTTTAGAACTCGTATGAGTTAATTGTATTATAGTATAAACACTATTTTTAGACCAACAATCAATTCGCTAGCTATTTAAAAAAAAGTTTTTTGAAATTTTATTTAATTAAAGAAATTCTAATCAATGGTAGTTGACCAGTATGATTGGAGTATTTTATGATGAAATTAATCAAATATACCAAATTTGACATATTTTGGCAAATGGAAACAATTCCATATTATCGTTGATCAATACGATACCGAAATGCGGAGCATTTATGTTCATTGCGAAAGGCTTTTGTGTTTTGAACCCATTATTCCTGTCTGGCATATTATTTGTTCTCATCGAGTGTACCCCCCGCGGGTTGGCTTCCTTTCTGGAGCCGGGTGATGCGTGCCAGTGCAACATGGCCTCGTGGGTTATGTCTGTACAGGCACATGATTCACTCTTGTACCTATTGATTCTTCAACTTTGTTTATGGTTATGAACGTAGAATTTGAGTAAGTGCCTATTAATCGCGTGATTGTATTGATTGTCAGAACAGGGAAACTTAATAAGGAGATTTTTGTGTGTTAAAAAGTTTTTTTTCTTTGGTGAAGTTATATCAGAACAATAATTTGAATTGACAAAGACTTTTCAAAACATTGAACAATGGTTGTAAAATATTATTTGTCGTCATTGTTGGGTCTCATAGTCGAGGATTCCCTCACCATTGCACGTTGTTGGGTCTCATAGTCGAGGATTCCCTCACCATTACACGTTGCTGTGTCTCATAGTCAATGATTCCCTAATCATTAAACGTTGGTGGGTCTCATAGTCGAGGATTCCCTCACCATTACACGTTGCTGAGTCTCATAGTCAATGATTCCCTAATCATTAAACGTTGGTGGGTCTCATAGTCGAGGATTGCCTCACCATTAAACGTTGGTGGGTCTCATAGTCGAGGATTCCCTCACCATTAAACGTTAATTTAGTTGGAAACGGAGCTGTACCGTGGAGGTTGTTTTTTTTAAGTGGGTGAGCCGTTGCACACCGGCAAACTCACTAGCCACGCCGCTGTACTGGATCCGATGGCAAACGACTTTATTTTGTATGTAATTCAAAACGCATCCAAATACTGTATGCATCCAAATACTTTTATTTGGTTGAAATATACATTTAGGTGTACATAACTTCTTGTTTCTTGTGTGAATATATTTATTGTGCAGTTAACTTTTGTAGCTTCGTGATTGTAATATTAATCTTTGATTATATTTACTGATTTACATCATCAAGATATTATAGAAATGTAGTAATTTTTTGAGAAATAAATTTCATATTTATTAATTATGATAAAAATCGTCTCCTCAAAACTCAATCTCGCATATGCAAGTGAAGTTTCTATGAAAAAAACAATGTTTATAATATAAACTGGAAGATTTTTCTTTTTATCGTAGTTCTCTTATGAAGATATGTAGGTATGAGATTTACTTGAAATCAAGTAGACTGTATCTACTAATACATCGTATATTTTCATAGCATGTTCTCCAAAAACATTTGAACCCTTTTGAACATATTGTTTGTACTGAACTCAAATTATAAGTTTTTGGTGAACATAAATTTATTCTATTTCAAAATCATCGTAATCGAGTTTACATAACAACAAATGTAAATAAATTTCATCGTATTTCTTTCAAATTAATGATTTTTGAAGTTTTGTGTTATATTTCAGAGATTTAAATTAGAGTTTCAATTCATCTAATTATGGTGAATAGTAAATCTACAGAAAAGCTTCAAAACGCTCCATTGTAAAGTAACTCAAACTGAGGTGACATACTCGTATCATAGTTCGCGCTTTGTGCATCAATACACTAGGACTAGACAATATAAGGGAAAACTGAGGCGACATACTCGTATCATAGTTCGTGTTTTGTGCATCAATACACTAGACAATATAAGGGAAAAAACAGTTTATTTTTTTAAGATTTATACTAATTTAAAAAAAGTCCACATTATTTACGTTAATCGAGCATTCGTGGACATTAGTAAATTAATTACAAATTTATACAAAATATTTTTTTAATATTCTCGGAAACAATTTTGACTGTGACTTAATGGAGTCCATCTCCTTTAATGAGCTTCGTCAGAAATGGAACATAAATTATTTGAATGCATATTTTCCTCGGAGAACGCCTCCGCAATAAATAATGTCAAAAAATCGGCCTCCCAATTAGCATGCATCTATAATTGTACCGCATTTCTGCCTCAGCGCGGCTTGAACCAAACATTAAAACGAAATATGCCCACGGAGTCTCGACATGAATATTCAGAACAAACGGGATTTAGCTGGAGTTTGCCGTAAAATATTACTTTATAAGTCAAACTTGTAAATTGTAGAGTAATATTTTCATTTGTACCGAAACCAGAAACAAACCGAGTCAATAATTTAAACTAGAATAAAATAAATCATTCTTGATTCCTAAAATAATTTATTCTACTCGCGGCGTTTGGCGATCTTAGTCTGTCCAAGGGCGTTACTGATCAGTTAATCCACTTCTAAAAAAATACAAGGGGAAATTTATGCAGTGCAATTTAATTAACTCTATTTAATTGAGAATCGAACTCAAGATTAAAAGAGCTAAAAATCAAATTATAAAGCTATTTTACAATATATAAAATAAAAATTAAAAGTTAATGATAACAAGTTTTAATACATTCTGTACTCTCTGGGATTAGAATATATCGGATATGATTTTTGTTTAGAATCTTCCCCAAAAGTTGCCTTTTTAGAGGCCTCATGGAGGTTTTAACCTTTTTACGGCGATGGCTCGAGTATCTTTCGTGTGTCCCACAGGCGGCGGTGTTTTACCTCAATAAATTTATATTGTATCTACATAAAAATATGACTCACCATTATTCCGAATCTGATTACTGTGGAACTGTGCGCCGATGCATTTTTTAGCTGACACTATACACACGTAATATTATCCAAATCAAAGCTATAAATAAAGTGCGACAATATAAGAAGCAATAATCGAAGAAAACAATAATCCATAATTAATGAAAAAGGCAATTAATTCAATACGCAATACGCGTACTTACAAAAAAAATATCGACGCAAAATACGTCATATTGATCGGGAGAAATCATCATTAGAAACATGACCTTCAACACACCCGAACGTGTGGCGCTAATATTTAAAATGCTTTAAATTTCGACGGCCTCGAATTGGTCTGTTTAAATCCTTCTTATGGATCAAGTACTTGAAGTTTTGATGATTTTAAAAGAGATGTCACTAGAGGATACGTTTTGTCTTATATTCAGGTTAAAAATTTTAAAGAAGATTTAATTTTGACTGAGATATCGACACGCAAAGTTAGTGGCCACTTAAATGGCCGCTCGCCAGGACGGCACGTATTATGTATGGGCCAGTTAAGTGGTCCCCCGCCGTGAAAGAGTTAAAGTGCTCAGCCTTTCGTCACTCCAGATAAAATCTATAATATGTCATAGTCTCATTTTACTTGTTCATATACATTTACGAGTGTATATTGTTGATATTAATAAAATTAGAATTAAAAACATTACATGACGCCATTGTACAGTTTTAAGCATAGTTCACAGATCAATTCGTAAGCACTGAGTATTTCAACAAATGCCTGTTGCAATTTACGTTATACAATTTATAAATATGATATTTTTAATTTCAGTAGTTAATTATATTATATTAAGGTCAGCATCAACCATGAATGAAATTCATATAAACACGTGCTCTACAAAAATATACATATTATTTGGAAATGACTGCACGACATGTGACATTGAAAAAAAGTAGCAGCAGACAATACAGTAAATGGTGCGCTATAAAATGTGTTTACCAACCAGAGCATTTCAAGAAAGCCAAGCTGGCTACTTATAATGGAATACTGGTTCTAACCTTTCAGTTCGTAAGTAAAACTTAGATATGGTAAGAGTGATGAAAGTAAAATATATTGAGTAGAAATGAAAGTGTTACGTAGAATGTGTGAAAAAACATTGTACTGTATGAAAGAGGATTCAGTGTTCAAGGTGAAGAAAAGAGCGTTAAGATGGTTCTGCCAAGTAGAACGAATGAATGACGAAAGATTTACAAACAAATCTACATGATTAGTGTACAAGAAGTGGGAGAAAACTAAGTAATATATGGAACGAACAAATTAACCGAATTTCGAAAGAAGGAAGAGTGAAAAGGTTTTACAATATCATACGAATATTATGCATAAGATATATGGTCGTGGCAGAAGCAAAACATATGGGCTAGTAAATAATGAATTTGAGATCCGTTCTCTCCGCTTAATCTTACATACTCGTATTAGAAAAAAATGTATGCGACGTTTAGCGAGACATTAAAGAAAATTAAAGACATTATTGACTTAAAAAGTTTAATGAAAAATAACTAATACCAAACTTAAAGGAATTAGAATAAATGAATCTCCAAGGTATAAGGCATTATAGTTTGTACATTTTTTGTTTTGAAATGTTGTGCAGTAAAAAAACTGTAGAGAACCGGTTTAAGTAAGATAATCAACTATCCTTAATAACAAAATCATCTTTGAATTGATATAAGTCGACCATCAAATCTGTCGCGACGTTCGCTCCAAGATTTCACATCCTTATACTATAGAAGCGCTAACCATCCATGGTTGGTTTGCTGCATGGGCAACTTCAGACGTATAGGATTTCTCTGTGGCCAGGAACCGTGTAATTATGGCTAGTGCCTAAGGGTAGATCATTATTGCTCCAGATATTGGCTGTTGGACTGCTCTTCAAGATTGTATTACACGTTTATTGATCCCTCTCTAAACTTCTTGCTATCGATATATTGGTTTTATTTTTTTTTCCTTTGTAAACACTTAATTTTCATTATTTGGACGTATATGATATATGCAAAAATATTCGACTTACGTTTAACTTTTTTTGAGATATTTTAGTACAGGTTGGTATGAAATATTTTTATTTTACTAAATACAACTTTTACTATGTTAGCAAGTTAATTTTAAAGATTTAGGTTTGATGTATGATTATTCGGTATTTTGAATTAACAAGACAAGTGATATGTATATGGGTAAAATCTTTTTTGTTTATTCAGTCCGTTTAATATAAAAAACCGTAATATATTTGACCTCTTTTGTTATCGAAGAGTCGTGGTATTAATTCTTTTTAGCATTTACCCACCTTTAGCTTAAAAAGGGTGTAAAATAAATAAAATGAAAATAATGTAATGTGTGCTATATACGATTTATAGAAAATGTTTAGAAATTGTTATTTTTATTCGATTTTGGTTCACTTGAGAAATTTTAAACCACATACAATTCGAATTATTATTGTACTAGTTACATTTCGTCAAAAATTGCGAAAGAAAATAAAAAAACCTATATTTTGAAGATATTTTTTACGCCAATTTAAAAGTTTTTCGATATTTATGTTTTATTGTTCAACATCAGTTATTTCTTCTTAATAAATGCATTAGATACCATTGTTATTTTATGTCTTATAATCATACCAAGAACTGGCAGCTGTCAAATAATATTGAAAAAATTTGGACGTTTAGAAACATGATTTGAATATAGAATCCTTTGCGTTACTTATCATATAATCAAGACTATTAAGTATCGTACCAACAATAGTATTTGTTAGCCTATTTAAAAAATATAAATTGAGAAACTGAAAAATATATAAATCACAAATGCAAAAAAATCTTTATTCAAAACACGTTTCAGAGCATATTTATTTTTCCAATGTCATATTGGCTGTTACTTCTTGATTATTTTGTGAGGGATTTTCTACTGTGACCGACGTAGACACGGCTAGAATTATTTATGTTGATTTTAGGTGCAATCTGAACGGAGACAAAGGTGGGGCAATCGGGGCTCCGGTCTCAGGGCAATATCTAAGGGCGTCAAAGTCGGTTGAGTTGTTTTTTTAATTCTTGAATAAAACACACTATTTGCTTTGATTTCAAAAAACTTTTTATTGGTCCTTGAAGTATAATGTATGACATTTAAACACAAAAAAACAATATCCGCCAAATGTCCACCTCTTGCAGCTCCACAGATGTCCAATCTTTTGTCAAAAATTTCGATGATATTTTGGCATAATTGCGGTTCTCACTTACCAATAACGCGAATAATTCCGTCCCAGCTCAGGAATTGATTGGGAATCATTCTTATAGACATGGCTTTTCACGTAACTCCAGAGAAAACCGTCCAATGGTGTCAGATCACATGATCTTGGCGGTCAATTAACATCACCGTTTCCGGAGATTACAATGCATAAAATAATTCAACAATTTGAACGCATTGTTATATTGTATACGACTCCATTTTTATAAATGTCATATATTATACTTCTCAAATGTCAAAAAAAAAACAGGAAAGTTCGTGACGCTATCTGTGTTTTATCCAAGAATTAAAAAAACGCTCAATTTGAAAAACTCTTTATTATAGGGCAAAGAAGAGACCGAAATTCCCAATTTTTTTTAAGACTACGAGGGGGAGGGGATTTTTATGAAAGATTTTGTGAAACAATTTTATCTGTTTTTTTTAAATTACTAAGAAAAAAATGTTAACTTCTTGTGGGGGCGCGTTTTCGAATTGGTGCTCCAGGCGCCAAAATACCTCGTCTCGACTCTGGATGTCTTTATGAAATAAACTTATCCATTATTCAATCAGCAGATTAGTTTTTGTTTTTAAATTTTTCATTTTGTGTGCATTTTTATGCTATAATACTGTATGAAATATTATATTATTATACTTTGTAGTTGTTAACTGCATACTCGTAATGTGTGTTTATAAAATATTTGTATTGTAATCATCAAGAACGTGTCAATTGATCTTTGCATTATTTGAAAGAAAAAAATATGATCACATATAGCTTGTGATATTTTGGTGGTTGATTTTTAGTTTTGGATTAGATCAATATTGTTACAATGAATATGAATTCTAAGTCTCGTATTTTTTTTATAAACTGTCTTATATTAATGGTACTTGGAGAAAGTATTGTTTATACAAGTGTTCATTTAATGTTAGTTGCTCTTATTTGGCGGTTAACTAATACATTCGTATAGTCAACTTATATAAATAAATAAATACAGGTTTATTGATAGCAACATAGTATGCACATAATACATTTATGTTAGATATATTTCAAGAACACATAAATTGCAGAGAATACATTAAAAAACAGAAGCTGTCAAAAGGTCTGGGCTCATCTAATAACATCCCCCCGACCAAGATACACCCCACCAATATAGAGCGAGTCCAGCCACGGGGACATGAGATGTTTTTCAGCCCACACCCTTGAACATGTAGAATAAGAAGAGAAAAAAAATCACAGAAAATAAATATATGACAAAAAAATACATTCAAGAGAGAAGACATTAAAAGGTCCGGGCTCATCCCACAAACATTCCCTCGGCCGAGATACACCCCACCAATGGAGGGCGAGCCCAACCGCAAGGGCATCGGGGGGCTTCCAGCCCACACCATCGCATATCTAGATTTTAAAAAAAGAAACAAAACGTATGGCAGAAAACAAAATAAAAATTAAACCCACATATACCACCTCAGGCTAACTGTCAGCAAGAAGAACGAAAAAAAAGAAAAGCCTCAAAGGAGTCCAAATTTTATAAAAGTAAAATGACAAATGGGAAATGATGTTCACACATAAAAAAACCACGACACAATACATTGAAATAGTTAAGCAGTAATATAAAAATGAATGAGAAGATAACGCACAAACACGCACGCTTAATTCCCGATTCACCACCAGAGAAAAAAAAAAGCAAATAAGAGACCTATTAACCACTAAAAAGCCTATTAACCACCCAGAAGATAACACTTCAGAGCATCTCTGAAGGTACAACTATTCTCCCACTCCTTCAATGCCTGGGGCAACTCCTTCCAGCACTTATACAGAGATGTTAGAAAAGAAACGAGTAAATGCCTACACTGCAAAAAATGTGGTGTGTCAAGATATGCCTAAATAAGAATTATAATTATTTAGGATGGATATGAGCTAAAAATTGACTTGTTAAATAGGGTGAAGAACACGTTAAGGACATTTGCACATCTAGAACGGATGGGCAAAGAAAGGTTAACTAAACGAATTTACAATGAAAGCAAAGCTGGGAGTCGTGGTAGAAGACGAACGAGAAAAATATGATTGGACTAAGTGAATGAAATGTTGAAAGAAAGAAATGTTCGGAGTAAGAAAAGTAGATTTAATTGTATGGGAAGATGTGTAGATGTAAAGAAGGCGCAGGAATTATATCGAAATGGGACAATTTTAACGTTTGGTCTTCTTAGTCTTCCTAGCCCAATAGGGAAATGGCGTGATGGTATATATCCATATGAATAGAGAGTTTAGTGAGTATTTGAGTTTCAAACTTTTCACACTGTTTAAATAGTTATTCAGTTTCAGAGAGTATTTTAGTTTCAAACTTTTCGCACCGTAAAATATTAATTTTGAATTATGAGAGGTTGAATAGGCACCACATTTATTTTTATTCCTTCGATCTATTTAAAATTCAAAGTGAGAGTAAATAGTGTTCGATGATGATCAAGTCCATTAGAACACAGTTTTCCACAGCACTTCGGGCTTCTAATTGTGAAGAACTTTACTTTTTAATCCATTATTGCACTTTTTCATGTAAATAGTATTGTAACAGACTGTATTGTAGTATTTTATATTTTCCTTGTATATACGAGTAGTACAACATGACGGTTATTTCTTCTTACCGATAACAAGGGCATTTTAATAAGCTGTAAAGGATTTCTAGATTGGAACCTTATTTTTAAATCTGGATACCGATGGGAATTAAACCCGCAACTCTCGGGTAGGGAGACAGGCGTCTTATCAGCTAGGTCACAGAGGTATCTGAAAGTGTCTTAAATAATAATTTAAAAAAAATCCGGTTATTGATTTGTTGATTTTTTTATATTTTGTTACTTGTATCTTAGATAAAATATTGGTTAACTTTTTTATTTTACATTGTGGGAAAATTCAAAATACTATTTAACAGATATATTCTAACATGAAAAAAAATAATATCTCAGGAGTGATTCATGAAACAAACCAATACCACACAAATCAGCTAGAAAGTGAGATCATTTCACATTTAGTTCAATTAGAGTGAATCACGGTTGCGTGTATTAAATACGGAGAAAATTTATTGAAATAGGTTGGTTGAGAGTCCTTGGATTCTTTTTTTATAGATTTTCTATTTGAGGTAAAATAAAGTCTTTCGTAAGTTATATCAAAACAAATAAGACCATTATTTATCGATTTTGATTACTCGGGTATTTTTCTGTGTTAAACTACAATATTTTTGTTTAGATAAACATGTATTTGCTAATTCAATTATTAATTCATGTGGTGCCCATCAGTTTCTCCGAATTGATGATTCAGACATTTTAAAAGGCGTGACTAGGTGACAAAATTGTATGTGGACTCATTTACTGAACATTAGGTTTAGAATCACTGGAGTTGCCACGGAAATCCTTTTGTAATCGCACGTGTTTATAATAGTACTACAAATGAAGAGGCAACAGCATTAACACATATCTAGCACATGTGATTATTTTTACCAGACAAATTATGCTACCAGACTGTTACTCTTTTTTCCTGGTACCATCAGGAATCGAAACAAAAGTCTTACCACTTAGATCAAGGAGGTCTTCAGAGATACACTCTCAAACGATACTATTAGTTCGAAACATTATTATTTATTTTTTTATTATATAAGATACTGTTAGTAAATATGCATGAGAAATACATGATTAAGTGAAACATTGTATTACAAATAAGACGTTTAGATGTACAGGATTCTACGAATCTGATCCTCAGATCAATATTTTTGTTTTAATTTGTTGGTTGGTAACACTAAATAATTTCCGAGTTATAAACTCACCAGATATAGATCCTTTTTTTATTTTGTAAATGTTAACAAAGTCAACTAGTTTATTGATAAAAAATTAAAAGTCTAAAAAGCGTTCATAATTTTATAAAGATTTTTAATCGAAAGTTGTATGATTTTAGATAAATATTAATGTGGTTACAAAAGAAAATTATTGATTTACTAGAAAATAGGGTGGGATGCCAATGAGGTAGAAAAAATGCATCTAAGATTGTTGTGAAACCTATAGTGTGTGTATTTTTTCCCTTTGTAACGCTATGTTTAAGCTGTCTTGAGATTTGACGTATAATATATGTGCAGTTCTAATTTAAACACTTTTTATCCCGATTCCTACATATTACTGGCATCTAGTAAATAGTTTTGTAATAAATTCGTGAATACGAGGGTTGCTACTTAAGTTTTGAGATATGGCAACACCAGTGTAGATACGTCAAATCTAACATCAGCATCGTAAAGTTTGACGTTTTTAATGGTATACGTACTCAGAAAGTTTTGTCATATGAGTGCTATTTGTGTTGTTTACAGTGACTTGAAAAATTTATCTCGGCCAAAAATGGAATTAAATCGTGAACATTTTCGTGCGATGGTTTTTTATGATTTTCGACGTGGACTAACTCAACAACAGTGTGCAAATCAACTCACTTCGATAAAGCACCATCCCGGGCCAAAGTGTTTCGCTGGTTTCCCGAATTCAATCGTGGTCGTAGTTCGCTCCAGGACGAATTTCGTGAAGGTCGTCCAAAATCGGTTGTTGTGCCAGAAAACATCGATGCTGTGCGTGAACTAATATTGCAAGATGGTCATGTGACTTATCGTGAGATTGAGGCATGTTTGGGCATTAGTTATATTTGCATACATTCAATATTGCATGAACATTTGACAGTCAAAAAGATTTGTTCGCGTTGGCTATCGCATAATTTGACAGTCGCTCAAAAAATGACTCGTGTCGAATGGTCCAAAGAAATGTTGAAAAAATTCCATCGCGGTGCTTCAAAAGACGTCTTTAAAATCGTGATAGGCGACGAATCATGGATCTATGCATATGAGCCAGAAACTAAACATCAGTCGACTGTAAGGGTCTTTCAAGATGAGCCAAATGCAACAAAAGTTGTTCGCGCACGAAGCACTTCGAAGCAAATGGTGGCTGGTTTCTTCGGTATAAATGGTCATGTCGCAACAGTGCCTTAAGTGGAACGTCGTACGGTCAATTCTGAATGATACACCACCATTTGTTTGCCAGAAGTGTTCGGAGAAATGAGGAAAACCAACCGCCGAAGACGGATCATTCTCCACCACGACAATGCGAGCTCTCATACATTGGTTCAAACAAGTGACTTTTTGAGCACTCAAAACATCGAATTGATGGGTCATCCGCCGTACAGCCATGATTTGGCACCCAATGACTTCTTTTTATTCCCGAGCATCAAAAATAAATTACGAGATCAACGTTTTTCGACGCCTGAAGAAGCGGTTGATGCGTTCAAAACGCATGTTTTGAAGTTACCTCATTCGGAGTGGAAAAAGTGTTTTGAAAATTGGTTCAAACGCATGCAAAAGTGTATTGATCTACATGGAGAGTATTTTGAAACGCAATAAAGCCATTTTCGATGATAAATATTTTTTTTACTTGTCTGTCTCAAAATTTAAGTAGCAACCATCGTAGTCTCCAGATTTTTGACGTGGACAATCACCTCGACAGTGTAAATATGAACGAATTCTGACATCGCGTTATCAATGTGTAGTGAAGTGTCAGATATTGAAGATTTTGACATATAAATCATGAAACCAACTACAGTTTCCGGGTCCAAATATAATTAAAGTGTATGCAGAATCATCTAAAGAACGTGCCCAAACATGTGGTGATATGTATTCCATCAACTGACAAAAAAGAAAAACCCTGCAGAATTTGTAAGGTATGTGCTAAGCACAAGAAAATAAGTAAGGTCCGGTACCTGTGTACGGAGTATTATGAAGCTCTCCACAAAGGAAAACTTTGGCTGAATTACCAAACTAAATAAAAGTTTTTTTAACAAATATGAAAAGTTTCATTACATTCCTAATATTTACTTAGATATATCGTTTTTGGAAAACTCTTCACAAAAATCAGAAATCTTCAAACACAAGCTATGCGCACTGGGAAAGGTTGTCTTAATTTTGGCAGGGTCTTAAAGTGTTGACGCTGGCTTAAAGCGCTGGATTACTGGGAAAAGCTTATTTATTTTTGGGATTGATTTTTTCAAAATGAATAAACTAAACGTTCATTAACCGAGATTAAAAATATTAATGGATGCTTTATGTTTCCGATTTTGATGCAAATTACCGACATCGATTAAAACTTTGAACTTTCCACCGATTTAATCAACATGAATTTTTGCTGTTATTTTATTTACCTGTCAAAGATTAAATTTCTTTTTATATATAATCGGAAGGTATAGAATGAAAGGGGAATGAAATTACTTTTCGGTGTTTATTCGATCGACGTAAATAAATGAAATTCGATACGTCTGCCGCTGTAAATGTTCCAACAGGATTTTATTCTGGAGTCTTTGCTACAAAGCCCAACCTCCGAGTGCACGTATTTAAATTAGCATTTGAAGGTTGCAAATTGAAGTAAATTGACTTCCATTGCAAAAGTGGTGCATCTTGTAGGATATTGGATAGACTTCAAGTCTGTGAACCTCAGATTTCAAACCGTTTCGAAGCACTTCGGGTTACGTAATAAAATTGCATTGCATTCTTTAAATTAAATGGTATAATGAAAGAGAAAAAAATATATAACTTTAAAATGAAAAATATAAGGGTTTAAAAGGACTTAAACGACACAATTTAGCAAAACCCACATATTTATAAAAATATATTCAACGGATTTCAATTAACTTATTATTTGTATTTTAAAATGCTTTCGTAAGGTTTTTGCATTCCAACATAATTTTCCATTATGACAACTTTACATAATATTATATAATTCTAATATAATTATGCTAAGAAATTGGTCTTTTTTAATTAAATAAAAAAACCAAATTGATATTTTTATTGGCATATTGCAAACTATATCAACCAAAATAAATATATGAGAGGCTTTATGTGAAAAACTGACTAGATTTAAAAAAATAACATACCAACGGGAATCGAAACTGCAACCTCCGAGTTGCGAAAATAGATTTCTTATCAACTAGGTTAAAAAAGTCAATTCAACCTGAAAATACAATAACATATTAAGATTTATAACTTTTTGCAAAAAAAAAAGATTACATCAACTTTAACCACTTTCATATGGAAATATCACGAATGTTACAGAGTTGAATTATAATTTATGAGTTTTCGGTCAAATAAAGCGATTAAGACAAGACTGCCGTGATTAAATCGTGTTTATATCCTAAGTATGAACACATTCCAGAAAAAGCTTAACTTTCATCATGCAAAATTGAAAGGAGAGCAAATAATGTTTAATTTAGTAAGAATATCCGAGTTTACATTTTCTAAATAGAAATTTTCGATTATTATTTGTAATCTGTTATTAGACAATATATAGTTTAGTCGTAAACATTTTACAGTTTTTTCCTCCTGTCAAATTAGCATTTCGAAGGATATGCCCTTTTGCTTGGAGTATGTCGAGGCGGAAGTGATAAATCATCGTAAATCAACTATCCTCATTTATCTACATACATATTTAATGGGTACGATTATAGAACAAAAGTAAATTTATGTATTCAATATCTGATTTATTTTTCTTCTTTTTGTTCCAGATAAAATAGCTTCAATCTCAACTATGAACAGTCAACAATTTTGTAGCTGGCTTAAAGTTACAATTTTGAAGGAAGAGAGTGTAATAATTTGAAAATGTGAAGTGATCGTTATATTTGTGAAATGTTTTAAAAAGGTGGAAAAAATAAATGTGTTAACAGAAAGGTTCAGATGAAATTATTCAAAAATTTAATTTGTTTTATTTTGTGGTTTAGTGATCACAATGTGGAAAGTGCCAAATATTTTGTTATTTTTTCTGTTCATCATCTTGAATTCTGATGCATTTCCTACAGCAGAAGATGAAGAAGGTAAAGATGTCTTTTATTTATTTTAATAAATTGAATAATCAGCTTGTATACTTAATTATACAATCGATTAAGTTATTTTATTTAATCACACACAATAAAATAAAATAACAATTTAGATAATAAGAAGGAAAACTGAAAGTTTTATTGATTTTTACTAAATTCATTTGGAAACTTTTTATTTTCTAAAATTCACCAGAGGCATCGCATTTGCGAGTAAATATACTTTTTGTTGTTTTGCTGGAAGAAAAGAGAACCAAAAATTACAGAAGTTTGTAATTTGTTATTAAACACTGTTTATTCCACTTTTTGTAACGGTATAACCCTGCCGGTTTCAAGGCTTTCTCCTTACCATCAGGGTGCACACACAAGACTAAAAATCTCCTGATGATGAGGTGAAACCCTTGAAACCGATAAGGTTATACCGCTACAAAAAGTGGAATAAACAGTGTTTGATAAAAAAATTACAATGTCTTTAAACCTCCACAATATTAATGCCTTAACTATAAATAATATATGACAGAATTTTGTTGATTTACTATGTAGAGATAACTTTTGTATCTATATTTTCTATCTTTGGTTAACATTCTTATGAATAATATGACACATAAAATGAAAAATTCATTGATTTCATATTAAATTAGAAGTATAATTTTAAATAACAGTTTGTATTACAATATTCATAAAATAAAATTATAAAGTAAAAACCATAAATAATTTCATTACATCAATAAATTTAACATTTTTTCAAAACTGTAGTTGAATAAAATTGAAAGTCTTTTAATAATTACTTTAACAATATCTCTTTGTTTAAATATATTTTATATAGATACTCGTATAGCTTTAGAATAAATACTGTCAATACACTGATTTTTGACAAATAAGTATGTTTTTTTACCAAAGTAATATATGGTACAAATATTTGTCAAGGCTATACCTATATACAAATTTATTACTTAGCTAATCTCATTTATATATTGTAATTTATGAACTTACTTAATCTTATTTTCCTACATGTCATTTTATTTTTATTTTTTATAATCTTAATATATGAATTCTTAGAAATAATTAACACCTACATAATACTTATAATTAGATAACAATTCTTATGAGTAATTATTTAGAACAAGAACAAGTCCACTCGTTCAGGCTATATGTATTCCATCACATAAATAAGTATGTTATAGGGAGGGAGGACATGTTTATTTTTAAATTAATTTATAAATTATGATAAATGTAATTTAAAGTGATTCGGTCGGTTGTGTATAAAAAATATCTAATCTTCAAATAACTATCAGCAAAGCTAAGAGAACTAGATTTTACGAAACGAAAACCATAACAAATACCGCTTTTTCTAAATTTCAAATAATTTTATGAAACCAAAAATTTATAAACTCTGAACGTCATTAAAATATTATTTCTCTGCTTAAAAGCGATTATTCGCTCTTCGCAAATGCTCGTGGGAAGTACTTGAAGAATTTTAATAGATTTATAATGGTTGAATGCCCATTATTATATTTATTTTTCATTTAAAATATTTCTATTTATTTATATTTTATTTTCCATTGACCACGAATAGAAGAGAGCTAAAAATATGAGATATATTAATGGGTCCCACTAGCTATGTTATGTTTAAGGAACTCATGGATATTAAAACGATTTAATAATATTTTTATCAAAAAACTTTTCCTCTACACCAAAAACAACTGTAAATTAAACTAATTATACTATAAAAACCATTATTAAGGAATTAATCAAGTAATTCAAAATTTGGGTGTAGAGTGTACTGTTACCTCTCTTGATAATGGGTTATCTTTAATCCATTTTGTTGATGGACGATATATGGGCGTGTTTTAGTGTATTGCGAAAGTAAAACACAATCTTGAAAATCAAAACTGAGGTGCTGATAACAAGAAAATAAAACTGAGGTGCTGACACCAATGTAGCGCTTTTGTTTAATTTTTGTAAAGCTGCATAAATGCCACAGAAAAACATAAATTAAGTTCCAAAGTCAATTCACCTGAAATAAATTAGAATTGTTAAGGTAGAATGCCAAACATTGGACCAAAGGTGCTGGACTCTTGTATAGGCGGCTTTTTACTAGACTGCATCTTCCAAGAAGGTTTTACAGTACATATTTATTCATGTAAATTTTAAAGATTGTATTAAATATCATAGATAAATTATCTTAAAAAAGTTCATTGAAATTTCACATCAATGCCCGCCAGGTCCTACATTTTTTAATGGGTACTCGAGGCCAAAAAGTTTGAGAAGAAGTGATATATACCGTCAGTCACCGCAAAAGCTTTGCTGGAAAGTATAGTTAATGAATTCGATTTCAAGTGGAACGAATTGTAAGTCACGCATTTATGTAAACCATTCCGTACCATATGCGCAGACTTGACTTGACTACAGTGTAGACATAATAGTACGACTTTATTTTGAAAATTTCCTGTGATACTTTATTACGTCGAGTTGGGCTCGGTTTGTACATGTAAGAACACTTATCTGAAAACAACATTCATTACGGAGCCATTAAAATTAAAAAAGTTTCAAATAGGTTTCATTCAAAATAATTTTGTGGCCAACTGCTTAAACATTTGTAGCGTTCCATTCCAAGTAAGGTGCGTGCGTGACCAGGCATCTCATGAAATTTTGCAGCGCACTGATTAGAATACTGGACCAAATTTATTCGAAGGAATATGAAGAAACTTTTAAAATATAACCCCTTTCTTCCAAATATATATTTTTAGCACTTCGATAGAAATATGTAATTAAATCACTGTAGATTCATATGTTTGGGACTCTATTAAAAATATTTAACAGATTCGATGTCTAATGTATCTTATTGGTTTTTAACCAATAATTTAACGTTATTAATAATACAAAGAAATACTCGGAAAAAAATAAAAAAAACTTTTTTATTAATTCCTCCAAGAACCATGTTTTAAATTTATTTTTCTCTTTGAATGTCTATCTAATCAAAATCTTGATCCTCAAAATAACTTTGAACACAAACTGTATTTCAAAGAACGAATGTTTTTAAACGATATTAAAACTTTAAATTTCATTTGCTGTTTAATTTAAAAATTTAGAGTTGAGTTTAAAATATTCAAGAAGCGTAATGAAAAAAAAACATTTTTAATATAGTTCTTGTCAAAGGCGATTAACTTTTCAAAGATTTTCAGTAGAGACATTTTAAAATCTTGTAAATAAAATTTTGATTTAATCCTACAGAATTTATTTCAGCCAGAATTAGTTTATAAAGTAGGTCATTTAAATACCAAGAACCGCCTTAAGTTTTGAAGTTCGGCATAAAATATTCGTTCCCACCTCGACTGTTGACAGGTAGGCATCCCCCAATACATTAAATGAAATAAATGCGTAGCATAGTACGGACTAATTAACACGGCACAGTGTTGCCTATACTAGATACTGGGGTTTGAAATTAGCCAAAGTGACTAAAGAATGCCCATATTAAAGATTTCTTACTGGACTGTTTTAAGGATAGTGACTGTCATGCAATTATATTAAAGTTTTAAGAATGGATATTTTAAACTGATATGAATGTGAGTAGATGAAACGTATTAGGATTAATCCAAATTTAACTTTCAAGAAAAAAGTAAAAAATAAAATATTTTTTGCAATGTAAAACACAAATAATCTTCTTACTCCGCTTCCAAACAACTTAAAGTCTATTTATAAAATACTAGTTCATAATTTGAATAGCATAAAGCCGTGAACAAACCATGTGATGTGATGTTTGGTTTTTATATGGATTTTTAATTTTTTTTAGAATTTAATAGATATTATAAAATAATGTATGTAAATTATTCATTACAATTTTAAAAGAAGAAAACGGTTAATTACATATTATTTTTCAAGTTGTGGTGAAAAAACATTTCATTGAAATCCACTTCGATTGAATCAAGTTTTAATATAATTTACCACTTAATTTTCCACTAAGTTAGATAAAGCCAAATATCTGAAATTATTAACCAAAACTCTTTAAATATTTAGTACTATAGAAGTATTCCACATATTATTACACTTACTTCTTTCCTTTTCATTTGTCACTGACACAAACCATCCTCGTTGTAACATGGAATGTTTAATTAACTTATAATAATACGATTGGATAGTCGAGGAAAATTTTGTACAATTTAAAAAAGTATTTTTTTTAAATTTAAGCTATATGTTGAACTTCACACTTTTGAAACAAGATATTCTACAAAATGTACCACAATAAACATATTTAAAAGAGTAGAAAAGTTTACAAAATTTTGTTTTTTGATACACGTAAAAAATGTCTTTAAAAGTGGTGCCTAAATTCACCGCATACATTTCGTATATATGCGGAGCCGATCCTGATTTATCCGCATAGCCGAGGGAGAATATTAATAGACCAACAAGAGTTGTGAGATCGAGTTAGACTTCCACCGGGCAACTTGAAGATATATACGCACATCAATAAAGTTGATTTTACTCTAAATGCTGGCTTTATTGCATTACGTAGTTATTTATTGGTTCACTAATCTTTGAAGATAACTAGGAATTATTTTGTATCCCGTTATTCTGTTTACAATAAACTTTGCAGAAAGAATAATCAGAGATGACTTTACACTGTATTATTTTTTTAAGAATTTTAGACATTGTTTAAAATAATTATAAACTATTATTGACTCATTGAAAAATCATGATAACTTTTGGTGAACCATGTTCAGTGAGTAAGCTCACCACATAGATAGGACTTTCAATTATATGTATAAGGCTAACTTCTTTTTTTTATAGCATAAAGCATTGTTTTTTAATTGTTACTCAACCTGTTTCAAAGAATGTTTTAAATAACTTGAGAAGAATTTAAAAACCTGAAAAAACGGAATCTAGTTTTGATATTTAATATATATTATTTTGAAAAATAATTTTATATTGTATAGGTTTTACATACACGTATGTATAAAATCTTTGATTAACTTATGAACATGTATATGAAAAAAGAAACTGACCCAGACATACGTTTGTATTGAAAAAAATCATGAGAAAAAATAGTAATGTATCAAGTCAGTTGAGTGTGATTTTCATGGATAAATTCACTCCGAAAATAATTCCATAAATCCAATATAACGTGCCATTACCTGTACTCAAATATTTGAAAATCCAGGTTATATATGAATTAAATCCTTGTTTTGTCCGTCCATACGAGCAGTGTTTTGAATTTTAATACTAAAAATTAAAGGGAAAATGTAAATTTAAAGACAATGTAATTATTACTTTATTTAGACTGTCTGGCTTAGTTAGTATGACTCCTGTATTCAGCACCAGGAGTTGCGGGTTCGAATCCCGTTGGAACCCAGATTTTTTTAAGTCATGTCTAATGCCTTTCTGGTTGGTTGAAAAATATTGTCATGTCGCAATAAGTCCGCCAGGTTATACCATTTATAACTTCAATGTAGTATATTATAATAAAAAAGTTACAACATAAGTAAAAGGTAAAAAATTAGTATAATTTTGTCTATTTCCGAATTAAGGAAACAAATTTAAACTTTATAAATCGTCTACACAACATATAATAACCATTGTAAAGAAATGTTTATTAGTAAAATTACTCGTACATCGCGTTTTGTTTCTTTCTGTTTTCATATATATGTAGTATTTACTGGTGAGGTCGTTGGGCAAGGAGAATACGATGTCTATATTTTTCACGAAGTCTTTCTTGGTCGTCCGTAAGAGGTGGCTATCCGCAAATAAGACTCCAGGAGGATGAGTCGTCCTTAATGAATTCCCCAGGCCTCGGGGTCATTGAATCAATCTCCTAATTTGCTTAAAATGACCAGTCAAAGTAACCATGGATTGCCTCGAAGCTGGTTTAACCACGACTTCGAAGGACGTGAGTCAGGTTGTGGATCGACCTGCATTAAAGCGTTTTATGACATCCCTGTGTTCCTGATGGAACGTAAAGTGTATTTATAATAAATATAATAATAATAATATAAAAGTTGTTATCAAGTAACAAGTTTTTATGAATCATACGTGTGTAAAATTTATTTCTGTTTATGATCTTTATACTTAAGAAATACAGTGCGATCACAGAAAAGCCAAAAATCTAAATTTGAATGTACGTTACTTTTTATACATGTAACGGCTGTAAATATATTTTCCTTCTGCCTTAAACGTGACTGTGAAGCAGATCAAGGGTTGAGGGTTGCTTATTTTTTTTCCTTTTCTATATACACGTATTCGACGTTCTTCATAGCATTTATTAAAGCGAAAATATCGTTATTTATATTTTCAAACATTATACATAATTTTGAAAAAAAAATATTCCTGGTTTTGTTTATTAAAAGATATTATTTTTTGTTTTGTATTGTCTCGTATTACGATTTCGTTGTATACAGTACAAGTTGGGCGATTTCTTAGCTATGTTGCAATCTGTTCAAAGTAATCCGAAAAGTATAAATGAAAACAGACTGGAATACTTTTTTTTTAAATCTTATAACCAACGGAAAATGAACCCGAAGCAACGATTTTGGATTATTATTGTTAGTTTGATTGTAATATTAACTTTTTTCAAATGGATACTAGAAATAAATATTTCAGCAAATAAGGATTTTTTTATCTTACAACAATCACTAGTATACGACCTTCGTGACCTAATTGGTAAAATACCTATCGTCCAGTTCGGGGAGAGCGTGCTAGATTCCTGTTGGTAACCAACTACCCACAATTCCTAACCTAATTTTTTACCGTTAGTATCGTGTATGTCGGTACCATTTCGAACATAATTCAGTCTTGTTTGTGTTCCCTAATGATGAGGTGAAAACATTGAAACCGGTAGGGTTATATCGTAATATAAAGTGGAATAAGCAGATTACAATCTCCTTAAACCTCCACAGTGTTAATGTCGTAATTATAAATCTGTGGCGTTATGGCAGAAGTTGATATGTCCGTTTTACCTTAGTTTACAGGAGAAGCAATATTAACTTTAATAAGCTGTTAAAATCAGTACAAATAAGCATTTTTAAGTTTTTCCAAACAATATATCTTTTGTTTAGATAATGACTGACATACCAAGTTTTGCCACAACATGCTGAGAATTTTTTTATATAAATTGGGAGAATAAACACAAAATGTCAAAAAACGGACATATCAACTTTTGCCATAACGCCACAGAAATAGTATGTAAATAAATTATTATTTATTATTATTTCACATTTTCATGCACATTCGTCTGGCGATTTATCACTTGAAAGCAATTTATTCTGATCAACCAGCTTTTGTTTCATAATTATTATTGGTATCCATGACCATGTCCCTGTTCTTAACGTGGTGTATGAAAACAACTGAGGCAAACTAATAAAAAATAAAATAAAATATAAACCTCTAGGAAAGTAGGGATTAGGATGGGAATTGCATGGGTGTTAAGGAAGATAAATATTTTAATATGGTGAGATAAATAACGGTTTTTTAGTTTATTCTAAAATATTGATAAGGGTGTAGCACATGTAATTAAGCCAGGAAGATCGTTCCAAAATCGAGCAAAGAAAATCGTAAAAGATGATCCATATAAATATGTTGAAATAAAATAAAAGTGCACTTGATAAAATTTCAAATAAAAGGAAAACCACATTGGACACTTTTGGATTGTTCTATATATTTTAAATGAAATTAGTGAGTTTCCCCATACAATTTTGACAAGTACGAGTGTGGTGAAAGAGCTGTCATTAATTTTATCAAAAATATAAAGAACTTTTGAAAATGTTTTTGATTTTCGTAAAAATTGCGCTCTACAAACTGAATATCGACAACGAAAATTAACATAAATGTTTAATATATACATGCCATCACACCACATTTCTTTTAGAGTATGCCGACAGGATAGATCTCCAAGCCTTAGTATTCTCGCACATCGCATTGGTCTCTTCTATATCCGACATGTATTTCGTCATACATGCTTTTCTGTTTATCATATTTCTTACCTTTCCCTCAATTAAAATGTTTTTCACTATCTCTTTTCATTATATAAGTGTTAAGTTTTTTTAATCATAACAACTAAAATATTACTAATTTTTATTTAGAAAAAATTAGGACTCCAAAATATTTTATGTAAACAAAAAATCAAAGTCTCGTTTCATAAACAAATTTTTCAACATATGAGAATTTTGTTATTGAGAGATTTCAAAATTGATAAATACTTATTGATAAAAGCTGTTGCCTTATTTAAGATAGTTTCGAGTTGAATACTGTATCAATGTGTTATAATATTCATAAAGGGTAAGCCATCCCATGAAATAGGCAGATTATGCAAGGCGGATATGTTGCGGCCGCAACGCAGATAGTCGCTTTAATATCCTGGCCAGTCATAACCTATAACCTGTATTGAATTCAAATGGGACGCAGCTAGCCTATGCGCGTCCGGAGTATATACAATTTAAATTTAGGGAGGAAATTAAACACATCGTTTAGGTTAGACGCTACACTGAACTATTTTAAAAAGGTAGATATCTACATATATTAAATCCTACCGGACAAAAAATATCGCGTCGAGGACTCGATATTTTTCAAATTCACAAAGCAAATGACGATTTCAAAAGCATTTATATAAACTTATATCATAAATTTATGGGATATATTAAAACACATATTTGAATGCCAGTTTATAAAACAATTTTAAAATTTTTACCATAAGTTTTATGTACTCCTGAAAAAACTTCCCAGATGTTTAAAATACCTCAAAGTACAGTATATAAAGCATACCGGATTGTGCTGTCAAGGTATTGAATTGCTGTAGATAGTGTAGCCATGGTCGTTTGATTGGTTTTGATGCACTTTGAGGCAACGCATATGGAGAATACACGAGCGTATAATGCGAGCCGACAACTCATTAATTTGATTTATTACCAACAAGTCAACAATTGATGCGCCACTGGAGAATGCGGTTAGCGACAAATTAATTGTGTTCCTTTAATTTGGCTGCAATATTGATTTTTATTTTAAAAGGTTAAATTATTTACTTTTAAAATTTCGATTTTGGAATAAAAAATCATTATCATAAATTAACGTTTGAAAAAATTTACCTAGAAAAAATAAATCTAAAATATTTTTTTATATTTAAATAACTTTTGTAATTTGTTTTATCAATTTGTCTTTAAACCTCCACAATGTTAATAATGCCTTAACTATAAATAATATATTACATAAATTTTGTGCACAGTTCATTTTAATTAACATTATCGGCGCCTATGGCATTATTATATATTGTAATTTATTTTTAACAAACACTGTTTATTCCACTTTTTTATGACGGTATAACCCTACCGGTTTCAAGGCTTTCACCTCATCTTCAGGGGAGCGCAAACAAGGCTCCCCTGAAGATGAGGTGAAAGCCTTGAAACCGGTAGGGTTATACCGTCATAAAAAAGTGGAATAAACAGTGTTTGTTAAAAATAAATTACAATGTCTTTAAACCTCCACAACGTTAATGCCTTAACTATAAACAACATTATATATTGTTTTTTCGGATCTTGTTTTATTCACAATTTTTTTGACACATCACAACACAAATATCCCCACCAAATAACTGGAGCAGATTGATCATTCTGATCGTCTTTCAACGTTGATACCCTTATACACCTTTACTTGTACCTTTGGAAATTTGGATCCAATGTAGCACTGTGTGCTTGCTGAGGCGCATTAGTTTGCAATACAATTAACTAATAAGCCCAGATATTGACTAGCCCAGGTACTATCTCCCTCAATTGTCAATCATCTTAAGTAAAGTATAGGTATATAGAATAGGTAAACTTCAGTTTGATAATCAGTTTATCTTACATACATCTTTTTTTTAATATAATAATATTAATAATATTTGCAATAATTCTAATAAAATATTTTGTTACAGGCGAACTTCTACCTCACCATTTCCCATCGATGGAAGAGGAAAAAGAAAAATCAAAAGACCATGAACCAGATAAGACCAACGTGACTTCACTAAAAGCAGACAGTGACCCAAAGCATTTAGATGGTCTTGGAGTTCTAAATCCAGAGCCATACGATCCTTACAATCCTAAGCACAAAATTCCTGTCATTGAAAGCGATGAAGATGCAGATTATGATAATTATGACTTAAAAGGTCCAAAAGAAGGTGGAGTTGATCACCATGACGTTGACACAGACGATGTTGATAACCATGATCTTCTAAGTCAGGTTGATACAGATCATCTGCTGAAACCCAATGAAGACAACCTCCCTATTTTTCTAACTGAACCCAAGAATGCTTATGTGATCAAAAGCAAACCAGCCACGTTGCAGTGTAGGGCAGCTCACGCTTTGCAGGTATTTAAACCATTTAGTTGATATCAAAATATGTTATATGTTTAGGTATTTACCAGCACATAAATACTCGTACGTCATGGTTTATTAAAGAGGGGAATATTAAGTAATATTATTAATTAAAAAAACCAACTCTTAAAAAAAAATGTTATACATGTTATCGTCCTTTTATTTAATGTCCTACCAAAATCTCTTTATTTGTCACGCTTTATATTTTTTCACCTATTATTTCTTCAGAGTGACTTTTAAATTTGTGATCATGACGTATATATAAATTGTGATCATGACGTATTTATAATACTCGGTGGTCCGGACGAAAATGTCGTTTTTTAAATGAAAGAGGTAGATCGAAAAACCAAATTCTTATTACATTGATACAATATATTTTCCTTCGGTAGATATAACCTTCTTCCATCTATTTAACACATTTTTAATACAGTCAGAATAAAAGTTAGTAGATTTGGATGCTAAATATTCCTCGATGCCTTTTTTTACTTCTAAAGTGCGAATTTTTTTTCCAGCTAAATAGTGCTGCGTATATCTAAATAAATGATAATCTAAAGGAGCCAAATTGGGTCTATATGGAGGGTGAAGAATAGTTTTCCATCCAAGCTCCTTTATTTTATTTTCAGTCATCTTCGATGTATGGGGTCGGGCGTTGTCGTGTTTCAATAAAATTGAATGTCGATTAAAAAAACCAGGTCTCTTTAATTTTATTACTGCATTATAATTTTCTAGTTGGGCACGGAATACTTCATTCTTAATTGTTTTACCGTGAGGAAAGACTTCGTGATAAATTATGCCTTTTGCATCCCACCCACTCAAATACACTTTTTTTACAGTTAGACCCGGTCGAGGGGTCGGTTTTGCTATCTGCCGTTTACGTCGTTGGTTCCTATATAGCACCCACTTTTCGTCTCTGGTCACTAAATGGTGTAAAAACGGAGTGTGTCTCTTTTTCGATTACATGTGCGCTTGCGTACCGCTTTGGCCTCATTCGTTAGATCTTGCGGTATCCATACGCCCTGCTTCACAATCTTGCCGATTTTTTTCAGATGTTCTTGTACACTAGATTTTGAGTATCCAAGCTTGTCAGCTAATTGTCGTATAATCAGTGTTGAATATTCGATTTCTGTACGCAATACGTCATCATCCATTTTCACTACTTTTTCACTTCGAGGATTGTTTTTAGATTAAAATCACCACTTTTAAATTGTTTAAACCACTTTTGGCATTGCCGAACAGTTCAACATTCTCCAAATGTGTCGGAAATGTTTTTAGTTGCAATTGTTGCATTATTTTTTCGACAGTATTCGTACCACATGCAATTTCGTATAAATTGTTTGTCAGGCATATAACTGTCCATCTTAACCCACGTTCGAAAAAAAAAAGTTCAATAAAATAACGTTCTCCAGATGTCAACTGATAAATAGATCACAAAACACGCCTTGTAAGACCAACGACTGGAACACAACTGATGGTTAAAAATGTCTTGTTTGTGATTCCCCGATGATGAGGTGAAAGCCTTGAAACCGGCAGGGTTATACCGTTACAAAACGTGGAATAAACAGTGTTTGATAAAACAAATTACAATGTCTTTAAACCTCCACAATGTTAATGCCTTAACAATAAATAATAGACTTAAATGTTGGTCGATAAAGATGTTGCGTTAACCATTTGATTATGAATTTAAAAAAAACTAAAAAGTATGTCTTTATGAACTATACATTTCTATATAACCATTAAAAAATTCTCAGTTGTTCTTAATTCCTTACCTCCCCTCCCTTTCCATCTAAGAACAGTGAAAACCCATTCTATTTTATCTGTTATTTTATTCCCTCAGATAACTAAATCTCTCTTTCTATATTCTTTTCAAATTATTTACCCATTCACACATAAAATTAGCTACCTTAACCCGTTTCTAACGCACATTACGGTTTCTTCTAAATTTCCCTTTTTCCTCCCCATTACTTCGACGACACTGTATTCCTACTTCTGTTAAGTTAACTGGTTTGTCGTTAGGACTCTTAAAATGTTTCTTATGAAAATAAAAAAAAAATATCAATGAAGTATATAATAATTGTGGTTTAACTATATTTATTTTTATTATTTATGAAATTACCAAGTTTTATTTAGTTTTGTTTCATTATAAATTAAATGAAAACATCATACCTAAGAAATCAATCTGATTTGTTCCCGCATGCTCTTAATTCTGATTTCTATGCTGATATATTTCATTTAATATAAATTAAAATATTTTTTGTAGTTTATTTTATAAATGAAATTTGTTTTTCAAATACAAAATAACACTTAAAATTATATTCATTATTCTAAGATAAGATAATCTAAGATATAATTTATCGATATCAAATATACCTACTTCATAGTTATCAAATAACCAAAATCAATATCATTGCCACAAAAGGGTTCAAAGGCTTTCAAGAAACATTTCGGCAGATTAATAGAAGGTCCCACTGAAATGTTAATGAATGTAAGTCGAGAAGTCAGAACAACTTCATCCGAGCTGCTGACGGTCTCTTGGATTTCCTGATAACATCAGGTTATAAATGATTCGCAGGACGCCAAGTAAATGCTCCTTGCGGAATGTCAAGATGGTCCGCTTCGATTAAACATTTCAAGATTATTCTGAATTAAGTACCTGTCTAGTTAACACGTCATTCTGTCTGCTAAAAAAATATTTTGTCAAGTTGCGTGCATGGCAAGTTTGTATCGTTGACATTTCTATTTACTTTTTCGATTCTTGAAAATAAATTCGATTCAGGTATGGTGAAATAAATGTTTTAAAATTCAGAACTTTTGCTTAAAGCACAGTAAAAGTTATAGTATATATTTTGAAATTAAATGTTGTAATTTATTGCAAGTGTACTATTTATATGTAGATCGAGTAAAATGTATCAATGTTTGCAAAAAAATAGGAATACTTTGCAAGATTATGACATAAAAGATAACGAAAATAATACTATTTAATGTTTATATACGAGTACAATACACTATAAGTTTTAGGAAGTTTCTGAACACCGAACTAAAATATGAAATGAAATAAAAAAATCATAACAATGATTTTTGTGGTTAGCTTATATTTAAAAAAAATACTGATTTACGAATTTATGTAGGAAGATATTACTTTAGATAATCATAATGAAATACATATATTTAAATAATAACTTTAATAAAGAACAACTAAGCATAATTACTATATGATTTCTTCTCATTAACTTTTATCAATATTTTATCACCTACGCAAATCATTCTTCAAGAGGTTTCTAAAAATGGTCATAGTGAACAAAACTTATCATGTTGACCAAAAAAGTGAAGATTAATCATACATTTATTGATATATTTTTTTGTTATTAAATGTGCGGAAAAAAGAACAAACTACAAGGAATTATTTATTTTCTTACAGTATACCACCTTTTCTATTCTGAATTCTGTAATTAATTTTTCGATGTACTTGTTTTTTGAAAATTTTGGATATTAAAATTTGATTAAATTTTGGATGGAAGTCTAGAATAAAATGGGTTATATTTTTTTGAAATCGGAAACGATTAGTACGAGGAGACGTTATGTAAGACGACCAAGATGGATGTGGATTTGAAAGATGAAAAAGTGTGCATACATTGATATCATCTGAACTGGGATATTAATGCTAATAATGTCCAGGACATACTTGCATAGAGAGTACCGTACAACCCTAATGGGTAACACTCGTAGAAATAGAAGATGAAGATAAACAGAAGGGTTACCAACAAGAACGATCTCCGTAGTTTGGCTAATACACGAGTCTTTCAATCTGGAGGTTGCGGGTTCGATTATTTTTGGTACATATTGTTTTATAGGGTTACAGCCTTGTTTTTACTTAAAGCTTGTTTTACATTTTAATTCGTGGAAGGGATTACCACATGGTAATAAACCTGTCTACTTGTTCTGTATATAATGAGGGTATAATAAAATGCAACGGTATATTTAGATTATTTTCGTTCTCATATTAACTATTTAAATTGTTGAATTTAGCATTCTAGTGGTAGAACCTTTGTATCGCATCCAGTGCTCGTGAGTAACAATGATGTCCGATGGTAACAATAGTTCCCAGTACGAATTTCGCGTGTAGAAATTTATGAGTCATTTTGTTTTTGGTTGGTTGAAAGAAATACCATATGGCAACATACTCTCTGGATTGTAATGCGAGCGTATGCTCGCCAGATTGTATTGTGTAAATTAAAAGTGAAATATCATTCCTGAAATATATTTATTATAATTTTAAAACTCAGTAACAAATTATATTGATTTAAATTTATTGATTTGTGTTGTATCTTGAAAGACTGGCGATGCGAAAATGTTGAATAGCGTGGCTGGGAGACAAAGTTGCCTTAGACCTCAATGATCAAGTCTTCGGGCTTAGAACTACTCGAGTCGGCAATTTGACATTGTACATGTTGAAAATATTACTGCACGTGGAGAAGCAACAGCGAGTCTAAAGCGAGTGATTTTGTTACCAGACGAATTATTAAATCAGACTGAGTCCGTTTTTGTTAGTATCATCAGAAAGCGAATCCAAAACCCCTGGGTGGAAGATAAGCGTCATACCAACTATGATTTGAAGCTAGCCAGTCATTATTTTGTTTTAAATAATGTCAAGGGAAAATATATTATATTTTTTCTCTCACTAAGTCGAATATCTCGATTGTTCTAAGTGAAGCATTCACGAGGCAAAAATATGTCAATCTATCAATGTTCATATTGACATGTCTCTAATGAAAGAAATATAAAGATTGACATGACATACTCGTACATAACATACTTGTAGGAGTATACCTATGATATATATGTATAATATAAGATGCTCATATACTCGTGTACCCGAGCACCCGGCGTATTGAGATAAGTGTCACGAAATAGGACTTGTGTGATCTCGGTGTATTCTTGAATCAACATGAAGGTGGAAATTAATACGAATATCCTTATAAATAAGAAGGAGTACGATCATTTTGTTTTTCATTTATGTGATACATTTCAACATAATATCCGGAATGCTGATTCGTATTTATATATTGAAGAGAGAAGAGACAATATTTGCTACGGCTCCATTAATAGTCTTCGAATTGAGATTCGCTGAAGTGGACACGGGAACTTCTGGTTAGTCATCGTTATTGGTAATATTACCACGCACGCGAAAAGGCAACAGTCGTATATGTCTATGACAAGGTGTGTTAATATTGTTAGGAAATGAACTCTTTTATCAGACAGGGAGTATTTTTCTTATTTCATTTTCGGGTACCATCGGGAATCGAATCTGAAACCATCTTACTACCTAGGCCACCGAGGTCAAATGCATAATTTAATAAGATGGTAACATTTAAATTTGTAAGGAAAAAATATGATATGTAATAATAAATCGCACGTTATACATAATAAGATTCGTAAAGACGACCTTTGTGGTCTAGTTGATAAGACGCCTGTCTCCTAACTTTGTGGTTACGCGTTTGAATCCCGTTGGAATTCAGGTTTTTTAAAAAGGATTTCAGTCTGGTTTCAACTATAGGCCTCTTTAACATCCTTCTTGTTGGTTGAAAGAGATCGTTACATGGCAATAATCCCGCCAGGTTGTGCTGTGTGCAATGAAAGTGTATTACAATAGTTTCGAGTTAATTTTGTATAAAAGTTTCTAAGTTGGATTGAATCTAATTATTACAAAATATACGTTTTTATGACTAATAATGATTTTGTATTAATATAAAAAAAATATAAGCTTATTTTTTATACTATAATTCGAAATACTCTACTTAAAAATAAAACCTAATCTATGGATAAATTTAATAAAAACCTTTGCCAAAGTTTTGAAATGTGACCTTTTATCTCATTGTATTCCTACTGAAAGAATATCCCATTTCAAACTGTCCAAGTATTGCATTAAACTTTAAAAACATAAGCCCTATACCGATCGTATTTTTTTATAGTTGTATTTCGAGCTGTGAACCCACAACCCCCTGGCTGGAAGACTGGTATCTTATCAATTAGTTTACAGTGGCCGTCTATATTATGTGTACACATGGTCACGGGTTAGGTGGATAAAATTAAATCAATGAACCGTATAATAAACAAGAAAAGTAATAAATTATTAACATAAGAAAACTTGAACTAGGTTTTTCATAAAAACTAATCTTTGGCATGTAGCATTTTTTTATCACGTAGCAAGGAGTTATAGGAGATTGCGAATATCATGATTGAAACTTATAAATCATAAATAAAACGGGGGAGATATGAATGCAAATGCGCCTGGTTAGTGAAACAAAGAGGGATCAAGCCGTACCATAGATTTTTTAAAATTTGTTTTATTAATGTTGACGTTGACTAAGGAATGTTTACTGCAGTCACATATGATGCTCAAATATGCAATTTTAGTTTAAGTTTTATTGTATAACACTTTTACGCTGTACGAGTTTTACATTTATTTATTTTTCTGGCACTGAAAGTGACCAAACTCTAGGGTCGCCTTGGTTTCAATGTAATTAATATCTCTGAAATAATGTGAACTTAAGAATCCTCTTCAATGCTTATATTCAGCTTGGTAATACTTCATAGAAAATCTTTTCTATATAACTGAACCAGCCACTCTAAAACATCAATCGAATTAGCATAGTGTATTCGCGCGATCTACTTCAATATCTATGACCTAGACAACCTCAATGTAGAGCATCTACCTAAGAGCATATTCCTAACGCGTAATTATTCTCTTGAATTTGCCTTTATTAAAACTCGGCGTGGTAATTTCTCCCAACCAACCAAAAATATGTTTAAAGGCCAGTGGGAGGAAAAAACTCACGAAACTTTTTTTGGTTACCTTTGGAAATCGAACCCGCAGGCGTTATGCCACCATGCTACGAAGGTTATCTATCGGTTTGTTTTTTTTGTTCTATTTAGTTCATATTTATGATTTAAAACTTACTTTAAATATATAAAACTAAATATTAAATGAATTATCTTAAATGTCTTTTTTTTAAATGCTTTAAAATGTATTGTTATATTTTATTGTGAACGACAGTATGTTTACGTGACATTCCAGTTCTCTTTGAACAAAATATATCCCCGAGCTCATCCGGGTAGAACGCCTCGCAGATTATCTCCGGAGGTTAAGACCTGCTCTTCGTAATTAACAAGTTTAGATCGTACTAATTGGATGCTTTCTCAGACATTTGAGGTAAATAATTAAGAGAATACGGCGTGCAGTGTCTGCCTTAATGCTATACACCAAAACACTAAAAGTCTAATGCAAGAAATTTTTACACTGTTGAAAGCTATTATACCATGTTCGCTTATGAGTTGAACATTCCTATTTTCTTCGTGCCTTCGCAATTAAATATTAAGAGTTTTTTGCTAGTCTTGAGTGCGGAATAAAATGCGATTTAAATATTATCATGTCGCGTCGTTGTAAACAAAAAAGCAGTTAGTACATAAAAAAGCAAATGTAAGATTCATATTTTATTTGGATCAGTTTTGATTATTTTTCGTTGTTTTTTCAATCAGTATATTCAAAAAAGAAATATTTGTGTTGTTTAGAATTTACTTATTCTGGCTATCGATATCACCAACACACTCCGCTACACACAATCATGCTGAAATATATCAATTTAAAAAATTAAATAATTTAATTTATCAAATATTTTGGCTTTAATATTGTGAATTCGTATTTCTACGTCGTAATTCGAGGCTCTCTTGAGGCAGAATGATCTCGGATTAGGTTTTACTTGTTTCATCGGAAGTGTGTGTGGTCTACTGCTTCTATATTTTAATAAGTGGTATTTTTGTGCATTCCACTGTTAATTATAACTTTTTAATTTTTGTTATTGGCTTCGTGTATCTGTAATTTTAAAATATGCAATAAAAAAATCAGTTATTTGAATGCACTCTTTTTATTTCTTTTTGAATTGCATGAATTTAGATTTTTTTTTTCTTTTTATTACTATTTTATTAGAATTTGATTTAAAAAAAATAGCAACCACATTGTTCAGATAAAGAATGATTTTAAAATTATTTCTTACAACTGTGTTATTTATTTTTTAATTGTTTATTCCTATTTGCCTATAACAAACCAATAAATACATAGGTTCTTTCGTTCTATTTCATAATGTAATTTCATCCACAGGGCGCTTTTCCTTAGAATTTATGAAACGAAACTCACGATTTCCGTTAAACAAATTCAATTGATATGATGTATGTCAGAATATTGAAAATCGGGATACCAATAATGAAAAACAAGTTTTAATTTCACCAGTTATTGGCACCCATAAAAGTACTTTGGATGTGTGGACAGATTCGAGATTATCATGATGACGTACATTACCATGTCGTACGTGGCCATAGTCTTATTCACGCTATGAAAGCGGGCGCCCCAGGATTGATTCCCGGCGAATCCTTTTCTGAACTGGTTTTTGTCTTAGGCCATTTACCTCCAGAATTTGTGTTTTTCTGTATCTTATATGCTGCTTCTTATTCATTCCATCAATGCTACTATATTTAGCAGTAAAATATATAGCGTAGTATAAACAAATTGGTTAACGAAACGCTGCAACAGATGAAACCTACCGAGCGTCTTGAAAGTGTGATCTCCCTGTCATCGAAACTTTGGGTTTGATTTATCAAACTTGTGTGCTTGCTGAAGTGCAACAGCTTACACAAAATATACTAATACACGCAAAGGCGTATTCTATCCACATATGACTGACAATCATACTCGATCACGAGAGATAGTCATCATATTTCTGGTGGTGTTTTCCACGATTCCTGAGAGAAACTTGACACTTATATAACACCACATATCGTTTTATTCAGGTTGTTAACTATCATGTTATTTAGTCTTAAGGTTCAAAATAATCCCGATAAAGTACAATACTTGTATTCGCATCAAGCAAGTGGAGAATTCACTAATTGGAATATTTTAATATCACAGGTCTACTTCAAATGTAACGGAGTACGCTGGCCTGGCTCTCGTCAATTGGAGTTCGTAGACCCTCAGTCAGGAGTGAGGATTGTTGAGGCAGAGTGCGATGTCACTAGGAACCAAGTCGAGGAGTACTTCGGTAAGGAGCGCTTCCGTTGCTACTGCATCGCTTGGACCGGCCGGGGCCAGATTAAAAGCCAGTTGGCATACGTTGAAGTGGCTTGTGAGTAATTTTTTATTTATAATTTAATATTAGTACTAATCTCAATGTACAGGAATTAAAAGATGATTTTTATTTTTTCAATTATTTGTTGGTTTTCATATTTTTCAGAATCAATAAATGATTTTCATTTATTTTAATAAATGTTAGTTTTATCATTGTTCAGAAATCAATTGACGATTTTCATTTATTCTAATACATGTAAGTTTTTTCATTCTTCAGGGATAAATAGACTTTTATTCTTTTTAATCTATGCTAGTTTTCTCACAGTCCAAGAATAAATAGATGATTTTTAATTGTAGTTTATAAATTGATGTATGCATATTTAGTCATAGAAAATTCAACTCTGTTGACTCAAAATAAATTTCAGTTGGTCAAGATACAAATTGTTCAAGGTTTAAAATGTACATATTATTTGTTTGGCAGGGTTTCTGTAGGCATTTCTTATATGTGGCTTTCTCCTGGTATATTAATTGTTTTTTTTATATTTAAAGTTGGTTAAAAGTTTTCAAAAGATGTATGTATGTTAATTAAGTTGTCATTATTTTTAGTTTTCTTGACTATTTTGTATTATTCGTCATACGAAGGACAAATAAATTAACTTTAAACACTGATTTAAAAACCATATTTTTTATTTGACCTTTTAGGAATATTTGTTCAAAATACTAGCTTATTTTAAGCTGCGATTTATTTATGATATTTTTCATGTCACGATTCTAGCTGCTATTTAACATTTATATTTCTTAATATATAAATAAATGTGCTATTTCGAAAATCATATCTTGATTAAAAAAATGTTCAAAGTATAACAATGGACATGCATTGGGATTGATGATATAAAACGTTAGTTACATCTCTGTGGTTAAGTTAGTTACATCTCTGTTAAGTCAAATTTGTAGAAAACCCGATATAAAAAGAGAAAGTGTCACTCAGATAGTAGCTAACATGAAACTACATTGTTACATTATTTTGTCGCAATTTTGTCCGTATTATGACGTGAAATGTTATCTGCCCCTCACACAAGACAGGGTAGTAAGTTGCTGCAAAGAGCTGCCCCCAGAACATTCTTTACATCCCGAAGATTAATATCTCAGTCCCCTCGCATTGTTGAATAAAAGTAGAACGACCGGGACATCTTAGCACCCCTTGTGTCCCTGCGCCTTGCAATATGCGCTCGTGTGTCTGCTTTTTCCCGGGACATGAACAATGGACCAGTTTTATACTTACGACGTAAGAGTGTTTTGTATTCATTTTCTTTGTAAAAAAATATGTCACCAAAAATAAATAATTTTTAATGTCACTTTATTTTTCTATTAGTACTGTCTTGTTTTTTATAAGTATTCTTTTATTATTCCTGTTATACGGTCGTTATTTGAGACTTTTTGGGTTGTTGTATATACGAATATATTTATTTTGATACTGCGCATTTGTTGTGCGCTTAGCAAAGTTAAATGCAATGGTATGTTATTTTTCATATCGAAATATCAGCCATAAAAATAAATGTAAATTTTACTATAACATATGTTATAAAGAATTGAAGTAATCTAAAATGATATCTGATTTTAATATTGTCATTTACATATATTATAAAAAGTTGATTCTAAAATTAAATTAAATGTCGTACAAAGCGCAATTTTCTATATCTCATTTTACGTGCCAACAATAGTATTTTTAAGATTTGCTGTCTTCCTGAAGAAGTTATCGAACTGGACAATATTTCTCTATGTAGGATCTCTGCAGTAGTGATAATTTACTTTAGTTAGTTTAGATGCAACATATTGCATTGTCAATACATTCAATCCCCCTAGTGAGATATCATAGTTTAGATGCAACATATTGCATTGTCAATACATTCAATCCCCCTAGTGAGATATCATAGTTTTTAATTTAAATAAATGGAAAATCTATGAGACACTATATCTTTCTTTTTGGTGATATTAGAAACTATTTAAAAAAAGACACTGATATCGATTGTTTTACTATTTTTAGAAATTTATTTTTCTTCCCAATACTCAACTACTTTTCTTTCTTATGTTACTTTATAAAAAAGAATTAAAGAGATTTTTAAAAATGTATATTGAGAGATGATCATAGACAGGCTCTTTGATCATAGACAAAGAATAATATTGGGGAAACCTTTTTATGAAAGATATCGCCTTATAAAAACAAAGAAAAGAAAACGTACCATTAAAAAACCTTATCATCGTAAAAATTCACAATCCATAATAGTTTAGATCAAACGGTCCCACATTTTCTTTTTATGTAAAAATTTCGGGTACAAAGAGGTAAAATAAACGACGAAGGAGATCCGTAGGTTTGTCCCCACGATGGCGGATGTCGGATGGCGGATGGCGGGTGGCGGGAAACCGTTTTATTTTCATCGATACAAAAGATGATTTGTTTTCCGTTTCCCCAGCGTACTGAGGTAATTTATTATTGGGAGTCCCCCGTCGGATCGCCGCTGCCTGCGAAGCATAAACAACGAGCGCCGGAAGTCGGCCATGATCGCGGGATTTTTTCCACTTTGCCGAGATTTCTACTCATATACTTAGAATGTTTCCCTACTGTCGATGCATTGATTGTCTATGGAAAAGCTGGTTTTCTTAAAAAAAATTTTTTTAAGAAAAGTCTTTACTATCGTTACCTGCTTAAATATTAATGCTTATCGCTTTTTAAATTAGTTTAAAACATATTATTGTTTTTTTTAATCTTTTATATTATTCAAACTTTAAGTGCACAGCTTATTAATAATCTAAAATTTATATAACACATCCTTTTATATTTCTTCGCTATATGGTGGATGATTAAAAATGTAGCTTTTTATACTAAAGTTTTCTCTAAAAGAATGAGATTTTTCTACGTTTGGGTATTAGATGTCGCAATAAACATTGAGGTTAGAAAACTGTATACTGTGTACCTGTTGAAGTAGAAACAAAAAGTGCTTTTAGACCTAAACTTAAGGAAGAAATAAGAAAATGGACAAAACAGTAAGTGCAAATTTAACTGCAGGAATGCTACGAACGTGAGAAAAAGAAGAACATTTAATACGTATTCTATGGATTTGGATGAGGGAAATACTGTATACTGTATGAAATACTGTATGAAGATAAGGCTTCTCTGTCTTCCTACGTATAGATATGTCGTGATGATATATACTCGTATGTATTTGAGCTAACATATTTTACATTTGCATCATTTATCTACCTATTATTATACACTTCAAGCACGTAATCTTTAAATAATTAATTTTTATCGAAAATGATTACCTTTATATTCGTAGTCGATTACTCCAGCTAGATCGCACCACAAAGAGTAGAATTTTATGGAGTAATAAATTTGAGAATAAATTGGCATATAAAGCATAAAATTGAACACGGTCATAAAGTTTTGAACAGTCTCTGTCGAATTGTCGGTCTCGGGGCCGCTTAATTCTTTCACAATCGGGGTAAGATTCCCTCTAATGAGGCTTCAGACTGCTGACTAACCTAATTTTTAGTCGCAATGGCCTTTTTTAGTCTTGAAAACGTATGATGGTGTCCTTATATTCGTAGATGAATTCAAAATATCCTCATTTTTATACGAGTGATATTAAAATTGTCTTATACAAAAAGTTTTTTAAGCAACACATAATTTCATGAAATTATATTTTTTTCGAATATTTTTAGCAGTCTTTTAGAAATTATAAATTGATAATTTCTCCATTATTTTTTTTGCTTTATTCCATTTAATATATATAATTAAATAAATATTCTTTGATTAAAAAACATCCTTTTATCATTTTTATGTTACTTCTCTTTCCAGTAACAAATTTTTGTGACAATGCATTAGAAAAAAACTACTCAGTTGACGCCTTTTAATATGCTTTTTAAAATTCTATGTTAGTTTAAGTATCTGACTTTTAAATAAACATACTGAACTAAATAAAAAAAGTGTTAATGATATAACATACTAAAGACCTTCTATAGCAATTTTTATTTTGGAAATTTGCTGAGATATAATCGTTTAAGTCCTTTTATTTTAACATAAGTGAGGTATTGCACATTTTCTTATGTGTGAAAATTATATCCAATAAATTCTTTTTCTTTCAATAATTCATTTTTCTTACTTAAACAAATGATATTACATATTTTTCCAATAACTTATAATTTGTATTTCGCACCATCGCAAATCGTTTAGTTTTAGATGTTCTCTTGGCGTATATGAAAAAGGCCACGAATTGTTTTCTAACTTTATTTAGTACACGTTTTCGATTAAACTTTAATTAAGTAAGATTTTATTCACATTAGTTTTAATTGATTAATTATTTATCCATCTTTTTCTTCCAATGTTGGACAAAGACATCTCTTTTTTTATCTTTTATATTTATTGGAATCTTTATCTAAATAGATTTTATGAAATAAATATAAAATTTTTTGTTAATATTAAAATTATAAAACAATATAACAACTACAAATATCTAGTTCATAAAAGCACTCAACCTAACGAATTGTGTTTACTAAGCGATATTGTTTTCATGGTGACAAACGCGAATTTCCTTCTAATTGACATGCAGTTTTAAGGCTTCCTTATAAGAAAAATAACATGGTTTGCTGAAATAAGACAAGAAGCCAAAAAAGCTACCGCATGAGTTGACAATATCGATTGCCACCCTCTTGAAAATAGAGGGGTGACTTTCTCTCTTTTTGAAGCTTCTTGGAACATTAATAGGTCTTCTTCTGAGAACTCCATTTTTTTTTCAGAAATAATAAAACTACGGTTTTATTTAAATATTCATTCGCAGCAAATCAATAAATGGAATTTTTGATACTTCGTGTAACAGATTCAAGGAGGAGATATGTGAAACCAGTTCAAGTAAAAATGTTTATATGGAAATTATATCACTTCTAAAACGTGTCAAATACGGAAAATAATGAAAAAATAACCCAAGTGTAAACTAACGCAATAAAAATAAGCCAACTTATAAAAAAGAGTAGTACTTTTCTGTATTTTCAATTGTAAAAAAGAATAATGACATATGTAGAAGTCAGTGAAATGAGAGAAGAAAGGCATTGTTTAATGGCGTTTACATACAAATTTAAAAAAGAGTTGAACATGTTTATTTACTTTTTTACATTGATTGTCTTCGCGACTGTCGGAATTTATTGCAGGTTCATTTAAATTGCCTCTCCGTTACTTCCGATATGTCACATCTAATTATTGAAATATTTGTGCGAATGTTTTGATATGGTTAAAATATCTTGAAATATTTTTAACATTATAGATAAGTACTTTCTTATTAGTGCATTTTGAAAAGGAAATGAAGTTTTAATCATGTTTTATTACGTTATTAAATATACCATCAAATATACAAAATATTTTGAAGAAAACGGATGAATAAAGAAAGTTCATGCTTATTTTTCTATGTATGACAAATGTATGATTAATTCTCATTTTAATATAATGTGATAACATTTACGAAATAAACACAGATTATCTAAATAATACTTATATTTTTACTAAACCTTCCTCCTTCATCACAGTTCATTCAAAAATAGTTTATCATTCATTATTAAAGTATTTTATCATGCCATTGGACGATTTTAAATATAAAAAAAGTATATATTATAAAAGTCTAACTTTTTAAATTTCTTGAATGCTTTATACAATTGAATAATAATTTTAGAAAATCAGAAACCAAATCATGTTCCGGTGTAGTATTTTATCAGGAAATCGTGTTCTCATTTCAAAGTAACTCAAGTGCCAAAAAAGGTTCAAAATATTTTAGCAAACGTCGGTCTTACAAAATGTGATTAAATCAACCTTACTACATACATTATTATGCTCAACGATTGAATTTATTTTAGTGTAAATGTTTTTCAGCTAGGCTAAAAGAGCTGTCAATACATTTCACGCTTTAATGGCGAAAACCCTTCACTCAGAGGAGAGTGGGTTAAATTTCTGAAAGCAAATGTACATGGAAAATATTAAGACAAAAATAACCAGCATTTATTTCTAATATTTATGGAGGTTCCCGAACATACGGCCCTACGAAATGTGGATGCTTTCGATGAAATAAATATTTAATGTTGAAAATTATCCAAAGATGAGCTAGATATAATGGACAAACTTGTTCATAAAAGAGCCAACCCACAATCTGTTTGATTTGACATATTCCAGGAAATGCATGATCGTCAAGTTCAGATTCTATGATATAATTTTTAAAAATGCCTTAGTTTTTTTTTACAAATTTTAAAACAACATAAAATGATAAATAAACAATGCAAATTCAGGAAAAAACACGGACAATTTCCCACCCGATACCTTACTTTCATCACATTCTACACATGAACAAAAAAACTTAATTTGTATATAAAACAGCTTATTTTAATTATGAATTTCCACACATTTCCCCAAGAATTATTTAAACAAAAAAATATAAAACGGAAGACGATTTTTCTTCTTTGTGTTGGATTCTTACTTTATGAAACGTTTCACAATAGTATAGTTATTGAATGCGCCTTTCAGGCGATGCATCATCATCATCATTAATAATATTTTAAGATTTAACATTCGATGTTTCTCATTACCTAAGAAAATGTGTTTTTAAGTGTTGGATGTCTTATGCAAAGGTAAGTTTCATATAAGTACGTTTTATACGAACTCATCAAAATCTATGTAGTATTGGTGGGCCGAGACCCCCGCTGCTGTAAAATCATGTTTCAAGAATATTAACCGGCGATTTCCAAACTTTTACCGCTGCCAGTCGAAATGGGTCCGTGTTAAAATATAAATGTTACCATTTCCGGGAGGATCGAGAGGCTTTGCGGGCCGAATTTTCCCTTTTCATTTTCGAATCATCTACCTGATTATAATCGCAGGTATCAAAACTAGATATGTTTCATAGAAATGTGAAGGAACGACTTATGTGACCTAGATGGTAGTAGACTTGCCTTCCAATTTGCGGGGTTGGGTTTGATTCTTGATTGAATAAAACAAGTACAGTAAGGTTTTCACAAAAAAACATTTTACATTCCTTGGTTGGATGAGAGAAATTGCTATATGGAAATAATCTGTTAAGTTATAATGTATTCGACAGAAGTGTAAATACAAAAAGTCTCGCAAAAAATTAAATGAATTTTATTTTATTTTGTTTCAATTCAATGCAAATCGTTGTTTTGTATCGTGTATATTTTTGATTTGCACCACGTTTATATTCGAGTATTGTTAAACAGTAAGATTTATTATTTTTCTTTCTATCTTTGAATATTTGGCCAGTACAATACAGGTAGGTTCGTTCTTTGTTCTGAACAAAAAGAAAGAAATAATATTTTTTCTAGAAATTTATCGAAAAATAAGTTTTTAATCTTTAGTAACTTTTTGATCATCTTATTACTAGCATTATTTTATTCCTTAAACCATTGTCAAAAATGATTTTATATTTTATTCATTAACGTATTATACTAAAACAATATGCAGTGTATAACGACTTCCGTGGCCTAGTTGGTAAGATGCTTGACTTCTATCCAGATGTTCCGGGTTCGATTTTCGACGGTATCCAAAAAAGGGTCCCTGTCTGATAAAATAGTTTGTCAGGTGATCATATTATCACGCGCCGAGTATGTTATGTGTGCCAGCGTGTGACGTTAGTGTTACTGATAAGGAAATGATGTTCCGCGAATATCGTACCTACTCCAATGGTTCTAAATCTGAAGACTGGATTACTAAGGCTGAATACACCATCGTCTGCCTTCCCCACTCTTCAATATGTTCGATTTATCATTTCGGATATGATGAATAATATACAATGGAAGAGTGTATAATGAAAAATAGACCAAAGAAAAATAAAGCTACCTCAATGTTCCAGTAATTAATTTAATGTATCCAAAAAATCACTTTCATGGTTTTATAATTTTATCTCATTTCATTGTCGTCTAACAGCATTCCGCAAAGATGGAGCAAGACGCGTGAACGTGGAATCCGCGTTAAGCCAGGATATTCCCTGGCCGTTTATTGACTGGAAAGGGATGCTTTAAAGGGTAGCGGCCCAAAGAGAGGCCTATAAAATCTGAAATGTACAGTTATTGTCTGCTGAATTATTCCATGCCTGCAATAAAAACACCTTGTGTATTAAGCCGCTGTTTTAGATCGCACTCTATAAAAAATTAACATATTTATAGATGTTCTTTCGATTTAAATAATAAAAAGAAGGTGGTGGAAGTAATTTTTTTTTGTAAAACTGGCTTTCAAAAACGTGCAAAATTTTGTGACTTTAGTAAATGTAACAATAAATATGGAATGAAGATTTTTTCCGTTTATAGATTTATTTCACTCAAAGAACCCAAATTAATAATTATAACGGGAACACATTTTAGCGCAATATTTTTTTGGCATTAGTTTCGAGATTCTCAAATGCAAATGTTTTGATAATATTTAGTAGTCATAAAAATACCAAACACCTGTCTTCCGACTCGGAGATCGTGGGCTCGATCCTCGTTGCCACTCGTTTTTTTTTTAAAGAGTATCAGTCTGGTTTTCACTTTAGACTTCTTTAATATTTTTCTGGTTAGATGTAAGATATTGCCACATAGCACGCCAAGTTGTACCGTATACAACGAAAGCGTAATAAGAATAATATGATAAAGAAAGACCAACGAAGGTATCAAATAAACAAATATGTGATATTTTGTAATTATGTATTTGTTTTGTTATCTGTTGTAATTATATAATCAATTACGAATCCAAGATGGATTCATATATTTATCCTATTCAAATAAATATATATTAATCCTATTCAAATAAATATAACTTTTTTCTGAAGCTACGATAATGCCTGCAATTATTATTTATTTATCGTTCCAATTTATCTCCAACGATAACAATACATAATGCTTGGTTTTAGTCAAATTTTACTATGTGTTGATTTGACTTTTTATATCATATCAAAATTTATTTCATGATATTTTTTTAGTTATAAAAGATAAACCACGAATATCCAGAATTTTGTAATATTTAAAACTGTTTTGAAATTGAGACATGCCGTTCAAATGGGAAAAGAGAAACGATTATATTTAATACGATGAGATTGCGAGTTTCTGCAAAATGACAAAACAATGAGAAGTCTTGAAGCAGCACCGAAGTTATTAAATCGTCAATTTGCATCTGAATGTTGGCACCGCATCGTCACTTAATTGAAATGAATATATTTTCTTGCATTGCCCTTCCTCTCTCCCTGCCCGAGAAGCTTAGTGTCCTTTTGCGTCGCATAAACAATTGGCTGTCGCTTAAAAATAAATTCACGATACTGTTGTAAAAGCGTAAATCCTCCTTGCATTGTATTATGCCTGGTACTACTTGTGGTGAGTTTGCGTTGCTTTTTGTTTGGGATGGATTTTTTTTAAAGTTTAGTTATACACTTTCGTTGTATACAGTACATCCAGGCGGGCTTATGTGGCAATCGCTTCAGTGTTAACGAGAAAGATGTTTACAAGATCTTAAGTAAGAATGAAACTTTAATAAAATATCTGGGAGCAACGAGAATTGAACCCGTAACCGCCAGGCTGGATGACAAATGTCTTATCAACTAGGCCATGGAGATCATTTAGTTTAGATAGCTTAATAAAATTAACATATTTTCCCTCCTGTTTGTCTCGAATAATGACCACCTGTACTTTATTTTATCACAGATAATTTGTTAAATATTAAACATAAAATGTTATTTGTTTTCATTTTACCTATATGTATGGTATCTTATATGAAAACCTGCTTAAAGTATCGTTGCATTTATTGCTTCATTGTATTGTATTACATTTCTATTGCAAACATTATATAACCGATCATATTTGTTTCCATATGTCAATCACTTCCATCCAACAACAAATACTTTAAATACGTCTTACGTGAAAACACCATTTTTTAAAGAAATCGGATATTAACGGGAATCGAGTCCTTAACCCCGGACAGGCAGGCGTCTTATTTGAAATGAACTGTATTTTTTCCACTGAATTGGAAATTTTATACGAATAATTTTCTAACTCGCATACTATATCTGCATTACTATAATTAAAATATGGAAGTTTCCTTCATGAATCTCCAATAAATAAGTACTTTATGTCGACTAGAACGATTTAAGCTATCCGATCGATCTTTTGCTTGAAAAGTTTTCCTATATAAATCGAAAAAGTTTTCTTTCATAGACCATATCCATGACAGATCATGGTAATTTATAGTTTGTTAAAAGTTATAAAGTTAAGAGTTTTTTTTCCATTTTTACATATGAGGTTGGGTACTTTTCACGTGCATTAAAAAGTTAAAAAAAAATATTTTTAATTCTGATACGAAAGAAAACAGAAACACTGGATTTCAAGAAATGACAAATCTTTATTGAATCAAGAAAGTAACCATTACACAAGTTTCTCTTCTGCGTTATGTATACACAATATATCAAATAGAATAGAGGCGTAGCAATTGTGTAAAATATGTTTTGGGTTAGTTTCCTGATACCTTTTTTATTTGATCATTTCGTTTGTGGTTGTTAGTATATCATTTTACGACATTAGAGTATATACATATTTGAATTTGATGTTAAACAATCAAAAGTGGATGTCCTCAGGCTATCACGATGCTCCACTCCCACGCGCAGACACGAATTCGTATATTGTTTTTATTTGAGTCCTTTATTTCTTTTCATTACATTCCAACTGCTTGGTTTAAATTGATCTTATACACATAGTAAGATGTTTTGCAAACATTTCAAGATATTTCATATACTTAAGTATTTAGAAAAAAAACTATTAGTAAATTTTTTTTTTACTTTTTCAGATTTTATATTATTAGTATGATTTATCGTGTTGGCCCGACTGCACGGCGCCTACCATTTTTTAAAACCTGTTTTTTGGAAAAATACCAAGTAATATTGTTTTAATCTGCGGGTACTATTGTTTTTAATTACTAGATTACTTGTACATAATTACAAATTTTCGTGTTGGTTTTTAAATAAAAACTCGCTTTTTAGTAGGCCAACACGTTATTTCTTATCTCTATTTTTATATAAGAAAAATACGTAAATGTACCCGTAACATTTGTTCATTTATTATCAAATATTGCCTATAGATTGCTGAAATATTATTTCTTTTTAAAAAATTATGAACACGCTTTATAGTATGTTAATCAATTAAGGTCCAATTAAGATATTTAAGTAATCTGTAACAATTGAATTATTTACTACTCTGAGAGCAAAAGGGAATATAAATGTAAGAAAACTGAATTTTAAATATCCTACAGGGACGTCTCTCGTAAACGGAGCTGGACAAAATGGACCAGATTTTCAAAGAAGGTAAAGTGAGAAGTCTGAATAATATAAGATTGTGCATTACGAGATGTATGAATGTGGAAGAGACATAAGTTGTGTGCTTGGATATATACATTTGGAGATCTGCCTGCCCCCACAGAGGACATGGCGTGATAATACGTATGTATTTATGTACGTCTCTTGTAGCCTAATACATAAAATGTCTGCCTTCTGACCTGGAAGTTATGGTTTGAATTCCCTTTGGAAACCGGGTTATATAAAAAGAGTTTCTGCTCAATTTTGTCTTAAGGTCCCTTTAACAAATTTCTTGTTGGTTGGAGGAGATTGTCACATAGAAATATAGCCGTCGAATTGTACTAAATACAATAAAAGTTTAATACAATACAGGGAGTTTCACGAATCAGTAGAAAAAGCTTTTTGTGATTCAAAACGGATAAAAATATGTAATATATATTTTAACAAACAAAATTGGTTCCTACATATGCATATACGAGTACCATCATGCAATATCCCTGTCGGAATAGGCAGAAATGAAAAAAAACGCAAGACTTTCCTATCTCGACACGCATACTTCATTTACGTAGACTTTTTCATATTACTCCGATTTCTCAGACTTTATACGTTTCCTTCTTTCAAAATACCAGTCAGTTGATACAACCATACTTTCCTAAGTCTTCCCTTTTCACGCCTTCCCCTCACGTGTTGAAAATATTTTTGTTTTATTTGTATTTCATAATTCATTCGTTCTATATGCCTGAACTATTTTGAATTGGTTTCTTTTATTATAGAGAGATCCGTAAGATCAAAAATTTAAAGCACAAAATATCAAAACAAGTATTGGACAATACGAGTATCAATGATTCGAATGGTCTGTGGTTGAAATCAAGTTTAAATAAAAATGAAAACTTAGGGCTAGTTGACTACGGTATAGATTTCTAGTTTGATAATGATGTCGCGTCCCACGACACAAGGAAGTATGGCGTCAACAGTGGTCCTTGGGACTGCCGGGAGGATTAGAAGCTAGCTACCTAGTCCTGGGTATTCAGTGCCCGATGCGGAGTCCTTCGGATTGTTGTTTTATCACGATTGGACTGGGGCCAGAGGGCGGGGGCGCGGGTCGCGCCGTTTTCAATAAATATGGAAATCATAAACACTCGCCGGTGATTTACCGAGTCCTCCTCTCCGGCCCACGGCGCGCGGCGCCGATCAAACGGCTGATCAAGGTTTCTCAATTGCACTTGCTGATGAAACGTATTTGTCTTGCCAGGAATGGTATGATAACGCAGTCGTTAACTTATTTGAGAAATATTATTTATGTTCTGTAGATTAAACGATGATACACCATTTGTTATTAGTCTTTTACAAATGCAGGTCAATGTTTGAAATCTTACAACATAAATTATTCATACATGAAAAGATAACTCGGAAAAAAAAATTTAAAATTCAAATGCCATTTATCCTATAACTTTTCAACTAGCAAATAACCCGTCAATAATGACGGAAGTAAATAAAAAACTCTGTTCTTAAAAAGTATATGATAAACTATTGTTATTTTATGTGTTCTAACTAATCATATGAAGAAGTCAAAGCTATATTGAAAAAATAAATATGTTCTGAAACATGTTCTGAACATAGAATTTCTTGCATTATTTTTTATTATTATTTATACAATTAAGGCATGTATAGTATGTAGAACGAATGAATGAAGAAATACTAACTTGACAAATATATGATACAGTGCAACTCTTAGTGGAAGGTGGGGTAGAGGTAAGACGAAGGCGTGGTAGAGGTAAGACGAAGGTGTGGTAGAGGTAAGACAAAGGAACTTATAGTTGGATGAAGTTAAAATGTAAAATACCATAAAATTTGTAGCAGTTGTATGTTGTCGATGACCGTGGTTAGCATTCACGCTAAGTATGCGAACGTCTCATGTTTGATTCCTGTCGGATTCACTACTGGATCGGTTTAATTCGTAGATTATTTTACAACTTAATTTAAGAACCCAGATGACGCTATTGTTAGTGACATCAGGTTATCTAAACCTCCATTGTTCCTTTATCAGGTTGAGCTAGTTAGAAACCGTTATTGAGGAGATCGTGATTGTTAGGAAACAGCGTTATATCAAATTATCTAAGAAAGAAAGTAGTAGAAATTGTGTGGATGTAGAAGAGGCAAAACATGTGTGTCGCGATAGTAAAGTCTAGTGCTATGTTATCTCTGCCTACCCTAACAGGAAAAGGCGTTATAATATGTATGTAATAAGTTAAAAAAACGTCATCAATCCTTGAATAATTATGTTTCTACACGATGTATTTTTAGCTTCTGTGAATGCCAACCTGTAGACGTATTGTGATAATTTGAACTTGTATTTTCTCACATACGAATATGTGAAAATAGGCGACTTCAGAAACTCACATTTGTTTCCGTTAAAGCATGCATATTTCAAGGGAATTATTATGCTTCGTTTGCCTTGAGTTCCGCCCGGGCCCTGTTTCCGCATCGAATACTGTTATGTCGCATTGCATCGCAGATGGAAGTGCAAACTTCTGTGGCAATTGTCGCCTTTTGAATTGTTTCTCTATCTTCTTTTAGACTCGGGGCGTGTGTGTAAATTACACATTTGCTCACTTGGAAAGATATTTTCTTGCGCACATTAATATTGTGTCTTACGATATGAAGAACAAAAAACAATTTAATTTTTCAATTCTCTATTTCTCGAATACTTCTTTTCTTTACAGTACAACCTGGCCTGGCAACCGGCTTTATAGCAATTTTTTAACTAGTCTAAAAGACGTTTTGAAGGCCATATGTGAAAAACCAATTGAAACCTTTTTGGATTTTCACAGAAATCGTACCTGAATTCCTCCGGGTTGGAATTCTAGCGGTGGACCAACAAGGACACGGTGTTTTGTAAATTTATCATTGGATATAGGAATATTTTTAATATTTTTGTTAAATTTTAATTCGCACTAACTTCCGTATTTGTAAACCTATCAGAGTCAAGTTGTAAATTTCTAAAAATATTTTTTATGAATGTATTATTGGTAGATTTTGATGTTTTATTTTTTTCAATAATTTAAAACACTATATTCGGATTTTTACATAAAAAAGCATTTTCTTAGGATTCTTTTTGCACACGTACGTCTATTTTTTATTTATTTATTTTAACTTAATGGTGGTGTACTCAATTGTGGTCAAGTTTCCTATCTCATCTCTTAACTATAGCTAGCCACCTTTTCTCGAATAAGATAATTATTTTTTTTTATGTCAAATTTCAAGTTGATTACTTCTGTTAGTTGATTATTTAAAAAATAAAGTAAACAAATAACTATACTTCTCATTAAAAATAACGAAGAAATCCTTCTCTTTGTGGCTTAGTTGGTAAGACGCATAACTTCCACCCGGAAGGTTTGATTTTGATTTCCAATGGTAACCAAAAAAAAGGATCCCAGTTTGGAAAACGAGATTGGCAACAACATTCATAAGCGTTAGACGAGTACGAGTATTGTTGCCTCTTCACTTCCGATAGTATGCTAACACGTGTGATTACGAACAACGGGTTCCGTGCCTACATCAGTGGTTCTAAACCCGAAGCCTCGATTAATGGGGCAAAATATAATATTATCTCCAGGTCACGCGTTAAATTTACCTGAATCACCATTTTGGCTAGGTTGAAGGATACCATATGAATTAACAAGGAGAATAGTTTTTTTTTTTGCAAAATACGTTTCTCAATATTATAGTACTCTTTATTATTGCAAACACGTTAAGTTTGAGAATTTTTATTGGAAGTATTCATATAAAATGGATCCTATCATATTTTATATTCAAGGAAATATAACGGCGTGTTGTATGGGCTTGTGTAGAATGAGAAATTTATGAAAGGGAATTTAAGTATGATATACACATTCCACTTCCTCGATATTGTTTTCACATGATATTTTGAGGTATGTTTATTTGATAGTTCAAATACACCACAAAATATATTTTGTGGATTGGACTCTTTTTAGTGTTTTTTATGCCAATTCGTGTATTATTCAATAAAATATCAAATGCACGCGATATTCGATAAAAATTATGACTCGGCGCATTAGACAAAATTACTGCAACCAGGGATATGTAAAAGTGAAATTGTAGTTTATTTTACTGGTCATTTGTTGTTTTTTGTGTATCTCACAATCTTTGCCACAATGTGTTTACCAGCCGGGGAATTTTACAAGAAGTAAGGCAGCTGCTCATAATGAAAGCGAAAATTGAACGTGACCTAAAGTGATGAATGTAAGATTATAAATCACTGCGTTGCGCAGAATGTGTGGAAAAACAATGTTAGGTAGAATAAGGAATGAAGACTTTAGGAATGTACCTAGATTAAAATAAGATTAAATAAGATGAAGAATAAGATGATGAAAGATGTACAAAAATAATCTATATATGGTCAAGTTATATATTGTTTATAGTTAAGGTATTAACGTTGTGGAGGTTTAAAGACATTGTAATAACAAGTCTTGTTTGTACTCCCCTGAAGATGAGGTGAAAGCCTTGGAACCGGTAGGTTTATACCGTTACAAAAAAGTTGAATAAACAGTGTTTGATAAAATAAATTAAAATGGTAAAGTAAGTTAAGGAACACCTAGAAAAACGTGGCTCAATCAAATTAATCCAATTCCGAAAGAAGAAAAAGTATAGCTTGACGATGTATGGTATATGGACGTGGTCGAGGCGAAAGATGTGTGCCATGATTAAATGGAGTGAAGTTCTGTTCTCTCTGCCTATCCCAATAGAAATATGATGTGATGCTGACGATGATGACAATATTTTATTGAAAATGAATTTAGTCATAACAATATAATAAGTTTTTAGGATGGGTCATACATAACTCACATTTCCAAAGAAATCAATTCACTTTATATTATTTGCTAAAATATTGCAATGTTTTATTTGACTACATTTTTGTCTTTAACAAAAAGGAGTAGTGCCTGGATAAAAATGGATTATTTGTGATTTATGTTATAAGAAATTGTAGAAAACTTATTTTTTCAATTGTTAAAAAGTTGTTTACTTTGTCGAATATAGTTAGTTGAGTTGCATGGTTTATATTTCTGAAGACAAAGACGAAAACGTCTAAAGAAAGATCCGTTGTGTTTCTTACAAAATTATTACACTTTCCTTATAATTTTAACCACGATTTTGCACGAGAACCTTTTTTGTTGATACTTGAATAACATGAACGATGTATCTTCGCGTGTATAACATAAATTTGATAAAGCGTGTTATTTTCTTTTCATTTTTCTAACAAGGTTTTGTTGCCAATATTTATTGACGCCGAGGAAAAAAATTATAGCGAAGTAAAACAAGGAGAAAATAAAGTTGGTGAATACTTATTTCTTTGAATACATGATATTAAAGCCATTTTTCCGAAAGGAAGAGAAGAGGGGGGGGGGAGAAATCTGTCTATGACAATTCTTGTCTTTTCACAATTTTCAAGTTTACGCTTCTCGAGTTTGATCTAAGATATATGAGTACCTTAATAAATACTGAATTTATAATTATTCAAAGTGTGTATAATTTTTTAGGACACTTGTAGTAAATTATAATGAATACGTTGAACTCGATACGTTATTTGGTGTTCGTTAAAATGAGTACGTAATCACAATTTGTTTAGAAAATGTAAATGTCTGAACCTCATTTTTTCTCTATGATTATTTCATAGTTTACATACGTATACACTCTTCCAAGATGTGGTGCTGGAGAGGATTGCTGGATATTTCGTGCATGAAAAAACGAACAATTTCCTCAATATAAGAAGAACTTAATTACTCAAAGAGACTATAAATATTATGCACTCGAAACAATCTTCAGTTCTTTAGTTACATTTCGTGCAAGGAGGGTATGGAAAGGCTCATGGTCGCTGGTAATGAGGAGGAGCAGAGGTCGCAGGAGCAGAGGTAGATCGCCTATGTGCTAAAGCAACCAGGTAAAAAGTGCCAAGAGCCTGCTTTCGCTACAGGTTTTGCGGACAGTGTGATGCTGGGAGGGTAGGAGAATAATGTACATAATACACAGTAGTTTCGGGGTGGATCACGTCCTTCAGTATTGAGGCCAAAACGCAGAAGATGAACCTACGCGTCCCTAGGAATTCGCGGTTTAATATTAAGCGAACTTTTTGTTGAACATTTTCAGTGGATTCGGATTCTAAACTGATTTCACCGTGAGATTTTATTTTATGAATTTATGTTTCTCCATTTAAATCAGTGAACAACTTGAATCAATAGAGCATATTAGTTGGCATTAATGCTTTAAGCTTTATTGGTGTAAAATTATATACGCACGAGTATAATATCATATTCATTTTCATTAAAAAAAAACGGTATTATTTCACATAAATTTATTCATAAAATCTAATAACTTAAATTGAAAATATATATCATCCTTTTCCTTGTATCAATTTCCGCATTACGATAAAAGGTTTGCGTAACATATTCTTCGAGATGTTCAATATAACAGGTTTAATCTACTAGTGAGAACCTTTTTGCAGGTTTCTGCGGGTCGAATAATAAATTCGCCACGTGAAATATGGGATGAGTAAACGTGACTGCTTAGGTTCAAACCACTTTTACAGTTTCTAATCTGGGCCGTCATATTTTTATGTGTAATGTATGCTGTAGACTAAGGAACCCAATTGATGTGGGTTGTATAAGAACTGACATGCCAGTTTTTCAACATACTTATTTTGTTCTCAATTTTGTTTTTAAGATCGATCTAAAATTACTCTTTAGGGCTTAAAGAGCATTTATCTCTGATACAAATATTATAGAATTCAATGAGTAAATATGTTGGATTATTTTTTAACAATATTTTTCTATAGATTCTGAATATGTGTTGAAAATTAGACATTTTAAATAAATAATTAAAATTACCTTGAATTATGGAAATTAGTATAATGACAAATGAGAAATTATAATTTGTTGATAAACAAACCATACGAGTAAGTGTATACTCCTAAAAAATTTAAGTCCTAATTTAATACACCGTTAACATGAAAAATTGAATTAGATTGTAGTGATTAAAAGTAAATAGGGGCAGGGCATGACGAAGTCGACTCGACTAGGATTAACCCAGACCATTTGATAGCTTCTATCTCAAAGGTATTTTATTTTCCATTGCCTTAACGCATATGTCTGATTTCAGGATATATGTTTGCATACTATTGCTATTGCTATTAATAAGCCTTTTATTCATTTAAGTAATGTCTAATATTTTTTCAATATGAGGACCTTGATCTTGAGTAATTGAAGGTGTCTTATAAACGTAAAATTGATTTTATTTCTGTTGGCTTCACAAGTGCGTTATTTTTTACTCAATTTGTTTTTTTTATAAATATTATGTTTTTTTTGTCAAATTTTCCTTTCTCAAAAAGTCTGTGTTTTAAAAAAAATAAACAGCTTTTTTTTTATTTACATCAGTTTTGGTGGTCTATTTTTTTACATATCTTCGGCCTATTTTCTAATCATGATGTCCAACAATAGAACCATAACTGTCACAAATTGACTTGTTTTTTACCTGTTAGTCATACACGAGTTTCATTTAATTACTGTTGATTGATTCAATTTTAGACTCTTCCATACTTTCTATCTTGATATGAACACATTTAATTGATAAATAATGGAGAACGGAGTTTAATAGATTCTGGTTGGTAATTTGTTTGACGATTGATTATATGATACATTTCAGGGACCACTGTAAATAATTATTTCGTTATAATTGAGATTTCAAGAACGAAATAAATATTTTGTAGTCAAGCCACTAAAATAAAAACTTATTTTGGAGAGAGAATGAAATGACACCATGTTGTAAAGAATACTTTTGAATTTTAAAACTTCCTGAATTACACTTTTACATTTGAATCCAAAATTATGACTAAGCGTTTTTATCATAATTAAATTATATGTTTTAGGATATTGGTACATAAAAAATCTAGCCTCAACATACTCGTACGTGTATGATACTTTGATTTTTTCAATATTTATTGTATTTCAGCTATATTCTTATATTATTATTTTACAAAAATGCAAGTTAACGATATCTTTATATTTTATTAGAGTAGTTTAACGTTCCCTGACGTGTCCGCCCTAGAAAGAAGATGTTGATCGCGTGTCGGGCGCGCAGGTCGATTGTTGACACGTTCCATTATCGCATGGCACTGTTGAATGTTTGATGTGTAAACACACCATGAGAGGCTGTGATGGACACCAAACACAGGCCTTGATTGTGTTACACGCTCCGAAGAGAGCGGAGAGCGAGAGTTGAGAGTGGAGAGTTGAGAGTGCCTAGTAAACAGGCACTGGTCTGTTGCCAGGGCCGTTCCTAAGAAACAATTACGCCAACCCTATTAAAAAAAATATATGTATGTTTTAAATTCATGAATTATTTACTTTCATGAATTGTTTTAAATAATTTGCTAGACCAACCACAAATAAACAAATCACTAAGAAATACTCAGTTGGAAAGTTCACGAACAATTATTTTCAGATTTTGAAATCAAAGGGGATAAGTAATACCAGATACGCAATAAATGCTATCGTAGCGTGATATCTATATAGTTCATTGTAAAATCAAAGAATTACACGCAGTTGAAAAAATATTATTTATAAAATAATTGTACAATTAAGGGCGTATCAAATAAAAGAATATTGAAAATAAAAGCTCATCTCAGCTTCAAACGTGAACCAATTAAAATACCACGATTGCTAGTATTGAAATTGTAACAATTAATACTATAATATACTCGTACTATACCACTGCTCTTCGAACTGCGGAGATTAGAGATGGATGAATAGTAATCACGGTGCTTAGCCATAAGCTACACAAGATGATCATCATAATACACAGTCGTCTTTTATTATTTTTATAATATTATAACACGTTATAATAGTTGTATCGATATAACAGAGAAAACATATTCAATAAATTATAAACTTACATTAGCTTACATGCATTATATAATATAATTATAATTTCGCTCCTTGAATCCCCCCCTAGTGCACTGCAGGTATTGCAATTGAGAGTTTACGGTCCTTTCCGTTTCCCCACTGCTTGTCAATACGATTAAGGTTTCATTAACACTACTCGCACCGTCTGGGTTGACACTGTAAATACATTAAACTTGGAAGTTGATAGCGATAAATTGCCCTAGTTACGTTATCATTGATGATCGTTGTGTGTTTGTAATAAAAGGCGGTGTAATTGATTATGAAAGCGGGAAGGTTTTTAAACGACAACATTTAATGTACATCTGAATAGAGGATCCTACGCAGAAATGGTTTATTTCAAATTTTATTTGTGAAAAATAAATGCATAACTTAATGTAAAAAAAATCAATTGAGTATAGTTATTTTATCGTTGGATTCCGTTTAAAAAATTATCAATTCATAAAGGACCATACCGGGAGCTGGTGTCTGTTTGAATATCTCAAAACAGGTTAATATCCTTTTTGCATATACATTTAAATACCCATTTATTTTTAGTTTTGGCAAGTCAATAAATTACATTGTGGGGTATAATTTGTTAATTTAGCACTGTTTAGTAAACTAATGGCAATCTAAAAGCTCTCTTAGAAATGATGTTAGACCGTTTATATGAGTCAGTATAACAACAAATACAAGTAAAATATCATCTTAGTGTGATCGAGAAAAAAATATTGTTTCAATGAATAAGAGTTGATAACATTTTCAAATATTGTATGGCAAGAGGGGAAATATTGTATAGCAAGAGGGAAAATAGACAACAGGGACGACCTCCGTGGCCTGGTGGTAAGACGCTTGTTTGCCGATCCGGAGGTTGCGGGTTCGATCCCCGCTGGAATCCAGATTAAAAAAAATGCAATTCCAGTCTGGTTTTCACTTAGGGCCCATTAAAACATATTTCTGGTTGGTTGGAAGAGATTGCCACATGGCAATAAACACGCCAGGTGAAATGAATAAAAAAAAATATTGTATAGCAAGTAGGAACTAGAGACCACATACTCGTAATTAAGAATTTGTTGCTTAGTGTTCTTTAAAAATCATTAGATAATTTTACAAGTTATGTAAGACATAATTTTGACGAATTTAATGAAGTTTTTTTTTCGTTTTGTTTCTTGAATGGTTTTTCCATAATAAATGAGCATAATGTATTATTTATCCGTAAAAACATCAATAACCTTTTATTTTAAATAAACTAACAAATGTATCGGTTGTGTTTTGAATTTGCACACATACATACATATATGCAAATTAAATTTTAATTCCTGATAAAATCTCAGAGGAATGCGTTGATAAAAAGTTTTAAATGGACTTTTTCTGTTTCTTGATTTCTCATCGAAAAAGTGTAAGTAAATTAGTTAACAGATAAAGTGTAAATTTTACTTAAAATGCAGCGTTTTTATCATCAAGATTGAATATAAAATATAACGAACATTATTTGTAATGTTTTAAAAAATTTGCGTTAAATATGGAGTTATATATGTGTAATGACCTCCGTGGTCTAGTTAGTAAAACGCCTGTGTTCCGACCAGGCGGTCACGGGTCCGATTCCTGTTGGTAGACATACGATTTTTTTTATAAAAAGGGAATTCCAGTCAGATTTTTCCTCAAGTTCTTTTTCGAATATTTCTGTTTGGCTGGAAAAGATTGCCACATCGTCAGGTTGTATTGTATACTATATAAGAAAAATGCAATACAAAATGTGTATATTATGGTTAAAATAAAAAATGAGCTAACTAGTAATTATACTCTACAGAGCTAACTATTAGTAAGTACATGGTATATATTTTAAGAATATACTTACTACTTTCTCTGGGTGTAAAATAAGAGAGGTCTAAGTGATTTTCCGCTTATATATGACCGAATAATATGACCGAAGAACCTGAGGATTCGCTGTTGTGTAATTTAAGACAAACGCTATTCGATTTAAAGTTTTTCCAGAATTTATGAATTTTTCCTACGTGCTGTCCAAGATACACGCAAAACACATCGCCAGCACCATATCTTCAACGCGTATATAGGGATATGTAATTAGCAAATAAGTAATTAGTTGCAAAAAGGGACACATCATTATTTTCTAAATTAATTGACAGTATTTCAAGGCTATGGTAATATGTCCGCATAGTGACTTTACTTTCTGACATAGTACCTATTTTTTCTTAAACATCCCTTTTCAGGCATGTTTCTGTGATGGTTCCATAAAACAATTAATTCCATATTTCGCTGTGCAAAACCCCTTGAATCCCTAGGAGTGGTATTGGTGATCGGAATTCAATATTCCATTATTTGTCGAGCGTGATATGCAAGCCGAGCAATTCGCCGCGTTGCACTGTGTTGTATCTATCAGATGTCCTGATTTATTCCCCCGGCTCCTGCTGCACCCCTGTCTTCGTACTTACTGTCCCGGCCTCTTTCTCTCTGTTGCTCCCAGGGGTGAACTCGAGACATCAGACATCAAATCTGCATTAAAATTCATTTGTCACCCACTTGTAGCTCAGGGACGGCGATTTTTTTGTATGAACACTTCCTCGAGTATTGGGAATAAAATTTTCTGGTCAAATCTTTGAATTATAATAATAGTAATATTAAAATACATGTTAAGTTCACCAATTTTTTTTGCAACTGCTTTTATTTTATTTTCAGAAAAAAAAACATGTACAAAAATGTTCACATGTGTTTACATTATCAACAAATGCTCACTATTTAGAGGCATTTTAAGACCCCTTAGTAAAAATACGAAATTGTGCAAGATTTGAAATATTGTACAATAAATTGAGCATTTTGAAATATTGTTTATTGCCATTTTAGCAATATTTTCAACATAACTCTCAATCTGAGTCGTTTTATTTTAGGATTCAGAATAGCCTTAACATTTAGTTTCAAAAGTGGAACTAATTGAATAAACATGCCAAAAAAGTGGTTACAATAGTACGGTTTTAAGACTATATGTTATTAAGTATTAATAAACCATTTATTTTTCGGTTGTTATTTGCGAAACAATGACTTGATTTATTAAAAGTCATATCTTTACCACCTCCAATGAATGTTGCGTTTCTTCTTTCTTCGTGGAACTTTTCCACGTATAGATCGATTGTTAAATTATTGAAGTTTTATCGGTTGAAACTTTAAATTATCTAGATTTGTAATTTTTTTAAATTTTATTATATTGACTCATATAATTGCATAATGACTTTAATTTGGTGGCACAAATCATCCTGGTTCGGGTGGATTGCCTTTTATATAAGAAAAAAAGAATTTACAGGAAGGATCAAGGTTTGAACGAGTGTACAAAAATGTGCTAAATAATTAGTATCAAAATAATTAGCGGTACGAATTGTTATCTAGTTATAAGTTAGGTGTTTTTTAAAGTTCTATTTATAAGAAATTAAATATTAAATTAGAGTATAATTATGTCTTCTTTTTCAGAGTAAGTCTTTGTTCTAATGATGTCTGATGACGAAGCGTTGAGATTAGAAAATCTTATTCACACTTGTTTCCATCATAAAAAAATGCACGAGCAGTTTCGATAGGTTAGCCTAGCCTATGACTTGAGTACTCGTACGAGTACATATCATACCTATCGCCGTGAAAAGCAACTCTTTGCTAACTCATTTTACACAACTTGACACGAGAGCGAATTTAATAATTTCTATAAATGGTCAATATATATAATTGAACAAAATATATATATTTTTTAATATTCATATACAATATATTCTTACATATATAATTGAACAAAGAAATTTATTTTTTAATATTCATGTACAATATGTTCCTACATATATAAGTAATAACATTTTTAATATCCATATACAATTGTCTTGGGACATTAATAACGTTTAAAGTAAGTTACTTTCTTTTGTAAATATGTTGAGGTTCACACAATTTTTTTTATTTCTTATAAATGTAAAACGAATGTGCATTGAGTGATTTATTTTTGTGATAACATAACAAAGTTGCGATAATAGCAATACTTAGTAGCTAAGATATGATCTCTGCAATTGTTAATACTCATTTTACAGATTTTTTCGACATAATGATAATAAAATGTCAATTTAAATACCACCGTTTAGAGAGCAATTATGGGCGCTCTAACTCAGGGTCCGAATCCACTATTACAAGTATTGGTAGGTTAAAATGTTACAAAATAAATATCTATATACATATATGTTATAAGTTGAGTGTAAGGGTAGGAAAGTAGTGATTGCGGAAATACAAACTTTTGCAGATTGTCACGATCTTGAACAAATAAGTAAAAATTATTAATCTAGTTGACGTATTCACGAAAAATGTTTTTGTAAAGATTCGTGTGAATAGTCGAGATGATTTTTCAAAATTATCCAACACGGCAGTAACTGTGGTGTTTTGTCATATGAACAATCTTAAAATAATCATATTTATTATATATATTTTTTATTTTATATATATCAAGTTAATATGGGTTGACCAGATCATCACTGGTAAAATATGTTTCCCAAGTCCAATACGTCCACGCGTATGTTATCTTCAGTCCTCGGTCCGCCCGTCGATATGCAATAAATTTGATTTGTGGCCATTTTATTACAATGGAGGAGCTCGCCGCACGGCCGGACTGAGCATCTTTGGCGCGTACGCACGAGCGGCCATCACCCGTGTTTACAAGATACCACCATGCCACCACACAGTGGCTCCACGTCTACACTGCAACTCAAAATTCACATCTAATTCTGATTCATTTGAAGCGGGCCAAAGTGAGGTTAACATGATGTTTTATATCGTGTTACAAATACATTTGATATCTCTGATATGTCGATGTGAAACTCGGTACATCCATATAAAACACTTCAAAATGTTAGAAAAGTTTCATCAAAATGGCAGGATTAATGTACAAATGTTATCGTTTTTGAGACAATGAAAAAGGAAAGCGTATGAAACAAAAATAGTACCTAGCACCGAGTCATCAGATGCTGCCTGGAAGAGTTTGCCCACCCTGCGGCAGGGTGTTTTCGACTCAGGATTGGATTTTTAAGAATGTACGAAATTGAGTGACAATCATACTCGTATGCAAGGGATTGTTTAAGTTAGTACTAAACAAACAAAATTACAGTTAATGATTCGATGGGAAAAATCCAATCGTACGAATTTCATTTTGAGACAACCTCCATGGCCTAGTTGGTAAGACGCGTGTCTCTCAACCCACGAATTACGGGTTTGATTCCTATTGGAACCCAGATTTAAAAAAAAGGATACCAGTCTGGTTTTCACTTAAGCCCTCTTTAATGTCTTTTTGATTAGTTAGAGATATCACCACATGTCAATAAGACCGCCAGGTTGTGTTGTATACAACAAAAGTGTAATATAACACAGTACAACTTCATTTCAACGAATTTCTGTTATATATATATCACATGTTTACATATTATTATTTACAAAAATCAATGTACTATACCAATATTTTTCTGATATTTCCTTTTTATTTTAGGTTTGATTAAGGGAAGATAAAAAAAAATCAAAGGTTTTATAAAATTTAATTTAAGCGTTAAAAAGAATAATTATTTTAGCAGAATCGATAATTTATTATTATTTTTGTCCAGATGTGGTTGGTTTCACTGAACTTCTACACGTAACACCACTGTTCTAAGGAAACGTCTCAGAGGGCATAAACAACTGGAGAGTTTCACAATTGGATAAAATATTCCGATTTTATTATTCGCTGTTGTAAAAATATAAACACAAGAGTTTATTCTGTAATCCTATAAAAATATATTTTTGGAATAAATTTGTAATCATTGGCAATGATTCATAGCAATAATCATTATTCTTGGTCAAAGCACAAGGTAAAATATGTTTTTTAAATGTTGTAGATTTTATTACATCTTTGTTTTGTTTTTCATTTTATTGATGGGATAGACCGAAAATGTTGGTATTAAGAAAACAAATATTTGGAACTATATTTTTAGCTATCCATGTTGAATCAATTAGTTAATCCGTCCGTGAAACATAATCTTAAAATAAGCTTTTTTTTTTTTTTAGAAAAGTGAAAGTAATTAATACAAATTCGTGTAGGTATGTCGTTTTGTATCATGGAAAAATATATAACACGTTGTTAGCATAACCTGAAATCGGCTAACAGAAGCAGACATGTCAAATCAAGTTAAAACAAATGTTTTACTGAACCAGTTTAGTTAGTGTCAATTCGGTATGTTAATGAATTAATCGATTATTTACGGACATAATTGTTTATATTTAGTTCAAAGTTGATCAATAATGATTACGAAATCAAAGAGCTATCAAAATAATATTTTTTGCTTTAGAATATAATATAATAGTATACGGAGTTTGGAAATAATGTTCCTATGTATTTTCTATTCCACGAAGTCAGTTTAAGCGCCTGTACTCGTATAAAAATCGAGAGTTGCCTGGATCCTTCAAACGATCCCAGCCTATCCTCCCATTGGGAATATCGCTGCGTTGGTAAAAGGGGTGTAAACACTGAATGAATGGCATAGAGAAGTGTGTTTAAGTTTTTTCATAAATCACAAAATACCCTTTTCAGGCAACAAATAACACTAAAGAAAAATTAGCTTTCCGGAGTCTCCCTCCCGCAGCCGTGCCGGCGTTCGCTCCTAACTTACGGAACACGCACTCACATACGGTTTTTATAAATACGATTTTACTGGGAATCTTATTATACACAGAAGCAATTTTTCTGGTAGGTTAGATCCTTTGCCTACATTTTCGGGCACGTAGAATTTGGTAGGCTTCCACACAGCATGAAATATTAATACAAGGGTAAATTCGTTTCAACCTCCCTATCCCGCCCCAACCCGCTCTACCCCAGTCACACCGAACCGTTGAAGCGGAAGAGCTCCTTTATTTACCACTTGTACCTGTCACCCTGAAAAACACGTAAATGTTTTACGTAATGTCTGCCATAAATCACATCTTTGTTTGTGGGTAAATATGGACACAGATAAAAGCTAAGCTTACATCTTAAGGCGGCGGGAGTTTGCCTCTTATAACGGGATGCGCTCATTTGATACTGAGAAATAATAAGTGCCTCAACCATAAATCCGAAACTTATTCACAGAACTATTCCCTCCGTATATCACTTAGTTTTTATAGAATAATCGGAACGACAGTTGCTTTTATAACCACGACTAGAGACTAAGTTTTCAAAACACTTCTAGTCATAACTTTTATATTGTAACTAGTTCTAAATTTTAATTAAGTTAATAAAAACTCGTCGAGATCTGAACACACAGAGTTAAATTTTAATTTGTATTTCAAAAGAAAATATGAAATAACTTATACACATATGTATATCAAGATATATTTATTTAGTTAAAAAAAAAATTATACAGATAATTTTTAAGTAAACAGTACAGAAGTAAATTGTTTAAAAAATACTTTTATAAAAATATACTCATTTAAAAAGGATATATAGTTTTGCCTAACAGTTTTTTTGGGATTCGTTGTTTTTTGGTTGCGTTATTTTGGAAATATGGCATTTTTGGAGGTGTTGTATTTTTTTCATAATATTTGTAAATTTTTTTTGCTATTAGACGATGTGAAGTTTAAATTGAATTATGATTGATATATTCATATGCTTGAAAATTAGTCCATTTATTTAATACACACTATATATTTTTCAGTCACTAAAACTGGGAGTAAGCAAGAATAATTAACCAAAGTAAATAACAGATTTTCAAGTTAATTCTTTAAAAAAATCTGTACACCGTAAGATTTTGGAACTGCTTTCATAACGCAAAACAGATTAGAGTTCCTTATTATAAGTTTTTTTTCTCAATGTGGTTGAAAATATTTAATTAGAAATATAATTCCAAAACATTAATTCCAACTTACTAAATAAATAAGAGAAACTGCTTTAATTAACTTTTTTGAATATCGGTTTAGGGTTACTTGAAATTGATTTGAAAAATTATTCGGCCGCTTAATAATGACGGCGATCTTTTAAAATATTATAATAATATATATATTTGCCTAAATTGTTTGGTAAAAGGTTAGTTTGTTATTCGTAATTTGCCTTCCTGTTTCAAAAAACCACCTGAATATGTTTTGTTGTGTTAATGCGCCGTATTTTATAAATTAAAAAATAAAGCTTTCTTGAGGCGATAATGTATTTCAAAACAGCGCTATACAAGTCTACAACTTGTTTTTTTTTATTAATTGTAATATACTAGATTTTAAAATTGATAATCAACTTACAAAGATACAATAAATATAATAATAAATAAAGACTTTGATATATGATCTTAATTTCAAGTCAACCTGTTTCCATTGAAATCGAGTTCGTGTCCATGTGATGATATTTACGATTTGACAAGATAACACCGAATCAATTACACGAATTTGTGGCTAATATGCGCAGGGCAGAGCTTCTTATTCAGGGCCGGTATGATTTTATTATTTGAAAGAATTTGTGATTTGTTTTCGTTAATATTATTTGTTTAAATATTTTCTTTTGTTTTACATCCTCTTCCATGTATGTTCATATTGTTTATGTTTTGTGGTGTCTCCCCGGCCATCTGAATGTTTGCTACCTTTGTCAATCCCTCTTCTTATCCTTGTTCTCCTCATGACTTCTCTAAATGTTCAATATTTTTTATTTATTTTTATTCTTAATTGGTTTTTATTTCTATTGCGTTAGTTATAATTTATAAAGAAATTATGTAAGTGACTAAAATAAGACGTATCAACATGTGACACATGTTTCAAACATTTTTTTATAAACACGGTCCTTGACTAACGGAACAGTAAGGGTAAAATATTTCTGTTTAAAAAGTTTGGACGATTTATCACATTTTCACATATTCTGTTGCAAGGACACGATGGTCTTTAGTATGAAAAATGATGTCGCGATAAGTTTCGCGAGTAGTGTTCTTATAATCTTAAGGTGAGATAATAAACCGTACCTTATTATAAACAAGTTGATGGCAAAGATTAGGAAATTGCAATGTTTTGGATAAAATCCCATATATTTCTCGCTTTCATTAATTTCTACCCGTATCCCTTCCTACCCGATTCTCAAGTTCAGGGAGGAAAATATATATATGAAAGGAAATTAATATCTCTTATCCGGACCTATTCTTTAAGTAACGATCTCGGCGAAAAGATGTTTGAGTTACACTCGGGCATTTCGAGTTCGATTTCTGATGGTTTCCAAAAAAAAAAGGATCCCATTCTGTTTCGTTCAAAGGGTTCGTTAATAACAATACTCGCACGCGCCGAGTATTTTTACCAACCAATTTTTACAACTTCACTGAGTATTTTTACCAACATGTGCAATGACGAACCGTGAGTTTCGTGATTTTTAACGCGAAAGATCGGTTACTGAGTCTCAAAGTTGCCGATCCAGCATGAATTATAGTCTGAATTACCGACTCGAATATGTTGAATGGTACAACACAGAAGAATACGAATTTTAAATATAGTCCACGGAAACATGGGAATCTAAGATCTGAATTCATATTCCGATCTTAACACTAAATACTAAATCCAAACTATAATATTATTTACTGAAGAACTAAGGTATTTAAAATGGAATTTTGTCGTAAATAAATAATGAATGTAGTTACGTGGTTTTATTGCCTCACTTAAAAGTTTGAAGCGTTTGAAGTGTGTCTCTTTATTATTTAGTATTCGTTATAATTCGAACCCAAGTAAATAATATTTCACGGAGAAAATCGAGCCTTTCCTTAAGTCTCTAAATTTTAAGGTAATTAAATACAAATGACGAAATTTTAAGGGAAAAAATCAGTATTTAGGTAAGACTTGGCATTTCGGCCTACATATTGGATCATCTTAAGCCCTGTGGTAAACTGTACAACATGGTTAAATTATGAAAAATACTAGATTAAACGAAGTTCCTTAGAGTCGGCCCTGGCTGTAGCTCTGCGTTTGCCTCTCTAAATTCAAGTACAGCACCGCATAAGCAAGAGCCGCTCCGCTCCATCTGCCACTGATTTATCGCACTATTATCCGTGATAGCAACAGTTAGCGGAGAAAGAAAGCTGTTTTCAAGACTTGACTTTGGCGCTGCGTGGAAGTTGTTAAATTGATTTGTGAGTGTTTTATTGTTCTGTGCGATCAAACGCCAATGTAGTTTGTTAACTTGGATAACTTTTATAGATATGTTGTAGACAGCGGTATCTTTTTATTGTACTTTAATGATGTTTGTAACGTGTTTCTCAATGTAAGTAAATAAAATATGATTGACTCTATGGAATAATCTATGGATTATTTTTAAACACCTTAGTTGATATTAAAAGGTTAACGCAATTCGTGAGAAATATATGATATTACAACTCGGAGATGATTTCGATACTTGGTAAGAATGAATGTTGAAAGGTCACCAAGAAATATCTAGAAAAGATAATAACATACCTCTTGAATACTAGTTTTTACGTGTAAAAATAATCAGAGGTTTTTTGACCTTTTACTTAACAGCCATCAGAGTTATTTAAGAAAACCTTTAGTAAACGGCTGTTAAGTAAAATGAAAATTTAATTTGAAATATAATGAAGCTAGGGTGTTTTTATTTTATTTTAAGGTTTGGAGATTTGTGTTCTTTATAGTAGACTATCCGTTTAATGAGACTCTGGAACTAGTTACCAACTAATGTTATACACGTTCCGTCATTGGTATGTTTCACAAAAGCGTTAGAAAAACTCTGAATTATAATTCGGTAATGTTAAGTATTTCATTCCCGATTTACCTTTCTTTTCCAACAACCCTTTTTCTCTTTCGATTGATGATATCTCACTTTTATCGTTGTTATTTATTGTTCATGAATTTTGTATTTTATAATAAAATAGAATTATAAATGTTCCTTTCTAACAAAACTAACTAAATGAAATTAGTTCTTGTAAAGCAATAAGTATGTAGAAGTAATTTATAAAATAAATGAACAAGTATAAATCGCCTCTCCAATAAATTCTCGTCTGCTTATTGTCCAAGAAATTCCATGTGTATTTTTCTTAGTCTCCCCTCCTTAGAATGTAGAAATTACCCATTCTCCGCGAGGATTCTGCAATATATCTCCCGGTTTAACATCTTGATATCGGAACTCTTGTCATCCCTCTGCATTGCTCTCTGCATTTACTACATAATCTCTTTTGTTCGGAATCGTCCAACTGCCATGTATCTGGATGTTTTCATTCAATATAATCTTATATATTTTTCCCTTTTGTAATTCAGTGTATCGACAAAAAGAAGTTTCGTTCCTCCACGCAGGATTATTTTTATTTTTTTGTAGTATTGTATAAAATCAGCTTTATTATATGTTAGTCATGGCTAACGTGACCAGACGTCCCGTTTTGAACGGGACTGTCCCATTTTATAATTACGAGTCCCGGTGTCCCCGAAATAAATTCTCGGACGCAAAATTGTCCCGTTTTCGGAATCCGCGCGAAAATTGAGGAACCAAAGCTTACCGTACGGTCGGCTGGACGCGAGCAGTGTGCGAGAGCAAGACCGACCGCGTCGTCCGTTGACGCGACGATAACCGAGAGTAGCCGAGGATGCCAACGTTCGCGCGCGCTTTGGCTTATTATTGTTATTTGACAGAGTTTTCGTTCGCTCACTTCTCGCTCATTGTTTTGTTGTTTGATGCTCGATTAGTAATTTTCTTTAACTTCTTTTGTTTTGGAATCCTAAGTTAATATGCCAAAACGTAAGTGTTCGTTTAATGTTAGCTTACAAGCAAAATATCCTTTTATTAGGCAAATAAATACTCCCTCAGATGTCAGATGCGAAAAGTGTCGTACAGAATTTAATGTTTCTCATAGTGGTGCAGGTGATATTGAACAACATTTAAAATCTGAAAAGCATAAAAATGCCGACCGTGCCGCCGCTTCGAGTTCTTCGATGTTAAATTTTTTTAAGAAATCAGACGCGCCAACGACAAAGGATTTGGATATCGCTGCGGCAGAAGGCGTCTGGGCTTATCACACGATACAAGAAAATCACAGTTTTCGCTCCAATGATTGTGCTTCGAAAATAATTCAATCATGTTTTGATTTGAAATTTACATGCGCGCGTACGAAATCAGAAGCTATTGCAGTAAATGTTTTGGCGCGTACAGCGATGAAAGAATTAAAAGGTGATCTTGATACGGCGAATTGTATTACAATTTGGACTGACGCTTCAAACCATGGTAGTAAGAAAATATACCCTATTGTAGTGCGCTTTTTTCTACCCTACGTAGGTGTACAAGTGAAAATTTTCGACCTACAAGAACAGCCAGGTGAGACTTCAGATATTATTGTCAATTATTTAAACCAAGTGTTGACAGATTACAATTTAACAGAAAAAGTCGTGGCATTTTGTGGGGACAATGCCAACGTCAATTTCGGGGGCGCAGCTAGGCGAGGAACTAACAATGTCTTGACAAAATTACAAACATTTATGAAAATGCCTTAATAGGTATTGGATGTGGAGCCCATGTAATTCATAATGCTGTAAAATCTGCTGCAGATGGGCTACCCTTAGATTATGAAAGTATAATTGTGAAGATATATTCATTTTTTTATATTTACACGATTCGAGTTGAAGCTCTAAAGGAGTTTTGCGCCGAAACTGAAACGGAATATCAACAAATGCTCGGCTATAGCAAAACCAGATGGCTTGCTCTTATGCCTGCATTAGAAAGGGTTTTAAAAATGTATCAGCCATTAAAAAACTACTTTTTGAGTATTGAAAAATGTCCCATTTTACTAAAAAACTTTTTTGAAGATCCCACATCAGAATTGTGGCTTTATTTTTTACACGCTCAGTCAGCAAGTTTTCATCAAGCTGTATTGAAACTTGAAGGTCAGACTGTATCAGCAATTGAAGCTGCAAAAGAAATCAATCAACTAAAAGATAATTTCACTCAGAAACAGACCAATCAGTTTCTCCCATTTTCAGTCCGTCAATTCATGGTGAAATTGAAAGATAATGGTACTGGTATCGATGAAGAGTTTGTGAAAAGGACGGCTACAGAATTTTATAAAACAAGCCGTGAATATCTGGAGCAGTGGACTTGCTTTCTAACCAAAGAAATGGAGATATTTTTTTGGGCAGATTTAAAAAACGTCCCCGCATGGGATGACATTCAAAAAGCTCTGGATGTCCTAATTGAAAAGGAATATATTGATAGTAATAAAGATACAGAAGTTTTTGACGAATTTTCATTAATTTCTAACTACATTACATCGCAAAAGGTAACAGAATGGAATAATCAAAATGTTTCCACGGAAACTCGTTGGGTGGAAGTATTCAAACATTTTCACGCCAACAATCTGCAGCATGAAAATTTTTCTGTTTTAATTGAATATATTTTATGTTTGCCTGCTACAAATGCTCCAGTAGAAAGAGTATTTTCTATGATGAACAAATTATGGACATCTGAGAAAACTCAGTTACAAATTCCAGTTTTAAAGGCGATGTTGATTACCAAGGTCAATATAAAAAAAACGTGCCAAGAGTTTCATTCCTACTTAAAATCATCACCAAATGTTTTAAAACAAATTTGTTCCTCTGAAAAATATAAATATAACTAAACATTTTGGATTTCAATTAGTAACTTTAATGTTATCTTAATTTTTCTAAATACATCAATATAACTTTAAAAAGTATTTTTTTTTCAATGACTACCTATGGTTATTTGACTTAAATAAACCAATGTCCCGTTTTGAGTCAAAAAATAAATGGTCACGTTAGTCATGGCTTAAGAGAATAATTTGGTAAAGTATTGTACATTTATCATATGCATACTCATCATTGAGTCGTGCTGTTTGCGGGGTTAGCAGAGGTAACAGATCCTCAGATTGTTCTATTCAAGTACACAAATTTTGCTTCTTCCACATTAATACATATCATAATGCGCAAGCTTGTATTATGCGTGCTTCTCACTTTACCTTCTTTCATTATTTGGTACACTCGATTTACCCACGTTTTGTTTAGTATACCTCTTCCACACACGCCATATATAATATTTCTGACTTGTATGATATGTTCGCTTAGTCGTCATTCATTATCTCCAAACGTTCAACCCATCTTAATGTTAATTTCTTCATCTTACTTAACAATATCCACTGTATCTAGGCAGTCATGTCTGATGCTGATGCCTTCATTCCATCTTCTTTCATAAATTTAACCTTTAAAAATTATCACGAGAACTCGCATCTCCACAGTTTATAATAATTTTACTTGGTGAAGTTTTATATTAATTACGCTCGTTTCTTAACACAATGTAGCTGTGTGATAAATAAGACAGTCACGTTGATAATGTTATTTTTTAAATAAATAAAAAAATAAGTTACATTGATCTTAAAGAAAAAAAGAACAAAATGCCTTTGGAAAAATATTAAAAAAATATATTTTGTTGAATACTTTTAACACCAAACGACCACTTTTACCTAGTTGATAAGACACCTGTCTTCAGACCCGTGGTTTGGAAGTTTGATCCCAGATGACGCCCAATTTATTTTAAAACGGGTTGAAGTCCTCTTTAAAATGTTTCAGATTAGTTAGAAGAGTTTGGCGCATGCTAATAAACCTACCGGATTTTACTGTACGCAACATAACTGTCTTACAATAATACAAAAAAAAATGAAGCAATATTAACAAAAATAAATGAATTGCAACAAAAAATACGTTTTCTGATAATGTCCAAATTTCATGTGCAACTTTGTTTTTCAACTGTACTGTGTTATTATAAAAAAAAGTTCTTTAATAAAAAGTTCTGAACACTTGATTTTTCTCAAAATATTATATTTTCATACTTAAATTTTTCAATATTTTACAACTACGAGTATTTTGCCACCTTATTTCTGAAATAAACATTATTTTTGTCAGATGTCGAAAATATTTTAGATGTTGACTAATATTTATTTGTAAAATAATGAAAAACAGGAGAACATGTATCACAATGTGTATGAACGTGATGAAAGTTGTGCTTATAGATGGAAGGCGTAGAGATATATCCTCTCTGCCGAATGCATAAAGGACGTGATGTGATGGTATAGTTATAAAAATAGGTATACAAATTGGGATAGATTTGTTTTATAACGAATTTATTGGGTATTTGCAATTATTTTTATAGGTATTCAAAACATTATTCTTCGAGTATTTGAGTAGACATTCTTTGTTTTTATTGAATGATGTCTCCTTTTCGTTTATTTCCATGCAACACAAGGTCCTGTAAAATGCTGATAGAAAGAAGCAAGGCAAAAGAAAATAAACATTTTTCTCTTTTGAATGGACCCCTCTCTTTGACGGGCAGGAATTTTGTGTTTAATCACAAGTCCAGGCATAAAAGATTGTTTACTTTGACGAAATTGCTTTGGCAGGTAGGATTAAAGTATTTAAATTTTCCTATGGAAATTATTCATTAACAATGTTTTATGAAATTGTTAAAGTAGACTTAATAATGTTGAAAATTCATTAAAACATATACACTAAGATTTTAATTACACTTTCAACAAATAATTTCTTGACCTTTTTTGTACGTCCAAAATTTGAATTGTATTTTCTGAAATGAGTTTTTCTTAAGTTCCTCCTTTGATAACGTAGTTTTAACCTCCTTTTGGTAAGAAAATTGTATATTCGAGGTTATTTACTTATATCTTCATTTGATTTTTTTGTTTCAAATTCTTCATGCCCAATTTATTGGGTGAAATGAATTTTGTGTGAATTAAGGAAAAAATGTTATACGGGAATGAGATCACTGGGTTACAAATCTTTCCTAGTGAAGTGGTTTTCTTTATCCAAAATATGGTAAATTTTTGTTGTATAATGTATATGTACTCTTCAATTAGCCTTTCCAATCAAATACGAGTATAATTGGACGTACGTATGTAAAAAGTATTCAATCACATTCTTACTTGTTTTGAGATAATATCTCGCAACTTTTCATGGGCTTGTATGGAACTAAAAATATTTGAAAGGAAATTTATCTATAAAGTACCCATTTAATGTGTTATATTTTTTAACATACCGGATTGACATAGGCTTTATTGATATTTCAAATAAACGGAAGAAGTGAAGTATTGTGGACAAAATTAATTTGCTAATTATTTTTCATAACAAAATATAATTTTGGAATACGGGATACACGAGTTTCTATTACTTCAATAAAGTCGAATAATAAAAAGTAATGATTTTTATATCGCACCTTTAAATAAAAAAAAAAATAAAAAAAGTAGAACGACTGATGCGAATGGGAAGCTGTTGAATATAATTTTAATGTGTTTTTTGAGATTATTGTGTGGTTGGCAGCTTGTGATTCACAAATGTGTGTGTGATAGATAGCTTGTGATTCAAGTGTGTGCAAGGAAGTGAACGCTCAGTTTAAGTGTTTCGGTTTAAATAATAGTATTAAGGCTAAATATTATATGTTATTTGAATTTTGTTATTAAAGGATGAGACTACTTAAACGCAGGCCTTGTCTAGAGAAGTGATTATCTACATCCAAAGATGGAAACTTTTTTGAATTGTTATGTAATGGTACTCTACGGTTTGCCTTCCTATTAAAACGATGTAAATTGTTAATGTTGTATTATGGATAGTACAAATATCATATTTAAAATAACAATGATCTAGTCTAATTTAACAACTTACGAGTATTTGTCTTAATTGAATTTAATTTGAGGAGAGCTTTTTGGATAGCTGTGAATGTGAACCTTGAGTTTTGTAATTGGATACCATGAATATGCTTTAGCTCAAATATAAGTATTAAGTAAACAGCCTTTTGGATATGTTTATCTAACAACAGTCCCAAGCTAATATTTGCAGCTTTCTTCAGTTAAAGCTCATCCCTAATGTGTTTTTGATGCTTTCTTGTGTTTCTAAGCAAATAAAATGCACGAAATCAGATATTTTGCATTTTTATTTCGATTACATATTTTTCAGAATTTTTAAGATTTTTATACAAATATATTTCGTAGATAATTTTAGAGGAATTTTTAGACAAATATATTTCTTAGTTATTCCACCCAATATGCATATATTATTTTAAAATTTACGAACTAGGCAAAACTAACATATATATCTATAGTATATCTTAGTTTATTGCATTATTCTATTTTACGATTTGATATTCGATATTGCGTTACAATATTTATCATAAATTTTAACATCTATCTATATAAACAAAAATGTAAATGTTCGTAAATTAAAAATCTCTAATCTCCGAAAGTTTGTACCTGCCTGTTACCTACCTAAATGAATTGTCAAAAATAACGAGTGAATTGTTATTTTACAAATAAATTAAATTAAGTATTGTTGATTTAAACATACAGGGTCATTGACCGATCGAGAATCCAATGATTGGCACACATTTCAAACAACGACAATATTTACTATTTACAGCGTGCAAATTGGCTAGCGATCTCCAAATATAAATAATTATCCTACCTTCCGTCCATGTGATAGAGCGAGGCAGATATATATATAACCCATGTATTCACTCACTGGTATAAATTGTCTGCAATATGCGAAATAAACATACATTTTATTGTCATCCATTCAACTGTCAAGACTTTGTTATTTATTTACCTTCTGTCCACTTATCGATTTATATCCGCATTCCTGAGTCTATAAATAAACCGATATTGATCAAGATCATCACGACAATCGAACACAATCCGCTATATTGATGATCCTGTACGAGAATTAACGCAGAATCAACAAAAACGAAGATAACGATGTCGCTATCAAAATCATCAGCACGTTCTAATAGAACACATGCTACACTGATAGCGTACACCGTTACATTGGCGAACCCGACGACGAACAACGAACATGTTACATTGGTGACTCCGACGTACAGGGTTACAAGTTCTTCACCTTTGAAATTTTGACAAAAGGTTGCATTCGTATACAAAAATGTTTATATATTTTTATTTATACACAGGTGTATATAAAAAAGTTTATAAATCTGAATAAATAACGTTTGCGCCTCCTGCAGCGACAAACTCAAACTAAACTTGACAGTTATGTCACATTGCATTTTCGACGTTTCGGAATTAATATTAAATATTACAGTTCCATTTTGATTTTGAATATTAAATATTTCCTTTTAAACAATAATTCTACGATATATTTATAACAGACGAAAAATAGGTTAGAATCGAGATGCATCAAAATGACATTTGTGTTAATAAGAATAAGTTCCATTGTGTCATAGTAGCTTGAAAAAAATCTTAATATGGCTGAATCTAGACTTTATAGCGCAAGCTCAGGAAATATATTTGGCAGAAGTAATATTAAATTTGTAAAAAATATCCAACTAACATTTTATCTGTTTTGAAATATTTCGAGTATCGTTTCACGAACTAATGAAATATCAAGAGGATCGCTAAAATGAATAAAACTTATATGTATAATATTAAAAAAAACAGATGCGTGAGACTCTCGCGCGGTAGAGTGAAACTTCTTAGCTCCTAGGAAAAGTTGATTTTATGCATTGATTTTTTTCCATTTGTTAACGATTTTTGTTGATTTTTTTTTAGGATTATGAAATGGTTCTGTGGAATTTAATTCAAGAAAGTCTCTCTTAATTGAATAAAAACATATTACTTTTTTTTATTTTTAATAATAAACAATAATAAATAATAATTTTAATAATAATATAATACACTTAATAAAATAAAATTTATATTTTTTTATATTAAATATATGAATATTTTTATATTATTATTAATTATTAAATTAATAATTTTTAAATAATTATTTATTACTTTATTATTTTAATTATATTATTAATAATATATTATTGAAAATATTATTTTATTATACAATATTATGAACTAATTACATTATAAATAATTATCTTTATCTATATAAATAAAAATGTAAATGTTCGTGTATTAAAAATCTCTAATCTCCGAAAGTTCTTCACCGATCGCTTTGAAATTTTGACAAAAGGTTGCATTCGTATACGAAAATGTTTATATATTTTTATTTATATACAATTGTATATAAAAAAGTTTATAAATCAGAAAAAATAACGTTTGCGCCTCCTGCAGCGACACAGGCGAACTAAACTTGACAGTTATGTCACATTGCATTTTCTACGTTTCGGAATTAATAATCAATATTAAATAATTAATATTAAATATCCATATAAATAAAAATGTAAATGTTCGTTAATTAAAAATCTCCAATCTCCGAAAGTAATTCCCATTGCTTTGAAATTTTGACAGTTCCATTTTGATTTTGAATATTAAATATTAAATAATAAATATTAAATAATTAAATATTAAATAATTAAATATTAAATATTTAATAATAAATATTTAAATAATAAATATTAAATTTTCAAATACGTTTATTGAAAAATAGCGCCATCAGCGTGCTACGACGTAAGAATATACTAAATTTTTATCTGCCATTTCGTACCGTCGCGTAGTAATAATGTTGATCCTGTGTTTTTAAACTGTTTTTTATTATTTTCAGTACAATTAGCAGTGAATTTAAACTGTATTGATTGATTTTCATTTGAATTCATGGTATGTATCTGTGTATGTTTTATACATTTAAATTATTAAAAGTTTCAAGTGTTTCATACAACTAACTTTTGACAAATGTCAAATTTGATTTTAAGAAACTGCCAATTTTTTTCTAATTTGTAACAAGATGTATAAATTTGTCATTATTGTAAGTTTTTTGTAATGTATTTACCTAAATAACTTGCTATTTATTAGAATCGATATTTATTGTTCATTCATGACGCGTTCAACATGTCAAATCCAAATAAAATTCGTGCGTAGTTTGCAATGTTTGCAATATCTTTCCTTAACATTTAATTAATTCCAATAATCTCTCTTTTTGCTTAACATTGAATTAGTTCCAATTACCTCTGTATTTCCTTAACAATACTCCTATTTGACAACTATTTCCTAAACAATACTCCTATTTGACAAATATTTGACAAATGCGTGTCCAGCTGCAAAACGATCGATCAGCTGAGATATTCTCACATCAATTGCTGGAAATTGGGAACGGAAAGGTGCAGGTTGATATAACTCCAGGACGAATTTGATTTTCTTATAACTTGTGCGATTTAGTGACGTCAAAGAAGAATTGGTTGAAAAAGTATTTCCCTATATTCAAATTAATTATAAAAATCACGATTGGCTGAGTGAATGAGCTATTCTTGCCGCCAAGAACAATGACGTCTACGAACTTAATAATATTATTCAGTTCCTTTTTTAATGTTTCACAATTTTATATGTTTTTGCTATAACTTTCTTTCCTTTTTTTTCAGTGCAATCGATCTGCTTTAATTCATCAAAATGTCGAGGAAGCAGCAGAACGACGTGTAGCCAGACTTGAGGATGCACGGTTGCGAGCACGGCGATCGCGTCCTGCTTCAGAACTGCTTCGTTCTCAACAGAATGTACGCGACGGGCTGATAGTGGCTGGAAGAGGTCAGTAGGAATATCAATAGTATCTTTTTTATATAGAATTTAATTTTATTTCTATGTTTATATTTCAAAATCTATCAAATCGTATGTAGAAATGGAGATTTTTTTTAATTAGTTCCAATTATCTATTTGTCTTCCCTTAACATTTAATTAGTTACAGTTATCTCTCTGTCTTCCCTTAACATTTAATTAGTTACTTTTATGTTTCGCAATTTTATATGTTGCCTGAAATACTCTACTTTGTGGCGACATGTAAATACTTTGAAATTAACTACAAATATGCGTGTCCAGCTGCAAAACGATCGATCAGCTGAGATATTCTCACATCAATTGCTGGAAATTAGGAACGGAAAGGTGCCGGTTGATATGACCTCAGGACGAATTTTATTGTCTCTGCATAACTTCTGCAATTTAGTGACGTCAAAAGAAGAATTGGTTGAAAAAGTATTTCCCAATATTTAAATCAATTATAAGAATCACGATTGGCTGAGTAAACGAGCTATTCTTGCCGCCAAGAACAACGACGTCTACGAACTTAACAATATTATTCAGTTCCTTTTTTAATATTTTGCAATTTTATATGTTTATGTTCTAACTTTCTTTCTTCTTTTTCAGTGCAATCGATCTGCTTTAGTTCATCAAAATGCCGGGGAAGCAGCAGAGTGACGTGCAGCCAGATTTGAGGATGGATGGTTGCAAACACAGCGATCGCGTTCTGCAGCTTCAGATCTGCTTCGTTCTCAACAGAATGAACGCGACAGGCTGAGAGTGGCTGAAAGACGTCAAAAATATTATATACCCACAAGCATTGGGAAATTAAACATACTAGAAACGTGTGCTTTCTCTTTTCTTTCTTTTCCATTTAACCAGACTGAGCCACAGCAACGCGTAGCCGGGTACAGCTAGTTTATTAATGAAAATAAAATACAAACGTCATAAATACTTAGGAATACATAAATGTGTGACACATTTATAAATAATATTTAAGTATGACGATCTCTGGCGTCAAGTGGTAAAATGCCTGTCTGCTAACTCGGGGGTTGCGGGTTCAATTCTCTTAGTTACCCAGATTTTTTAGAAAAGGTACCAGTCTGATTCTCACTTAAAGCTTTTTTAATACATATCTTGTTGGTTGAGATTGCCACACATATTGGTAAATATACCCGTCAGGTTGTTCTGTAAATAATGAGTGTGATAATACAATTTAATAGTATCCGGTGTATGTCAAATTTTATTTTAAAATTTACCCTGTTGTACGAAGATAACTCGCAGTTCAACAACTTTTTAATTCCAGCTTTTATGCAGCATCTTATCGCATTGTGTTTTGTAAAATTTTGAATGTAACATAAGTTTCTTTTTTAATACGTGTATATTAAATCACTCTGAATAAAGATGTATTTAAATCAAATCAATCTTTATAATGTATATAAGAAGATATCCTTATTCATTAAATGATTCGGAAGTTTTATGTTATTGTTTCCAGTCAAGCAGTGTCTTGTTTCTATTTTGCTCCAGTAATTTGATATAGGTGTGTCTTTAGTAATTTAAACATGATCAATCAAAAAGTTCTTTCAGAGACACCCTCCCCTATCGGATAAAAGGCATTTCCTGTTTTTGCCCCAAAATAGTACCCCTTCGAATAAGTCTAATTCATTCAGCATAAAGTTTCTGTTTGCGCGAAATGCCCTAATAATTCTTTTCGTTTGACTTCAATGCCCATGAGAGCAGGAATGAATTCTTGTTGCATTTCAACTTTTATGTTGACTATACTAATTGAAATTTTCCGTAGAAAGATATAAATTACTGTTTAGGCACACTTTTTTGTTAAAAAAATTTTATTTCAAGATTGCGAGTTCGATTCACATTGGTACCCAGATTTCTTTAAAAAGTGTTCTAGTATGGTTTTCACTTAAGATTTGTTTGAAACCTTCCTAGTTGGCTGGAAAAAATTGCCACATAATAAAATGTCGCCGGATTGTACTATATACAAGGAAAGTGTAATAACTGTTAAAGATATTTAGATTGATCAATATACACGATAACATAAGGTCATATTTTATCAAATCCATTTATATGTTTTTTATTTTCAAATGAAACATAGCAGTTTTCGTAAGTTCGTAGCGTAATTTAATGTAATTTATTCAAATGTCAATATTTATCGAAAAAATACGTCATATCATATTGTTTATAATAGCTTTTTTATTACTTGTTTTATTTTTGCGAGTTAGGCCATAATTGAAACATTTTTTGAGTGCCCACTAAACGATATGTATTTGAACTTTTATGAATATCTACTTTTGACGAATCACTCCACATCAAGTTATGTGGGAACACTCATTACGAAATTGTCTCCTACCGTTTGCAGTGTTAAAAAAGTTTATATTTCGTAAAGAACTAAATATATTATTCTTCATCGCGTGTTTAATGCTGAGCGTGATGGTCTTCTGCTATGTCTCAAACTCGAGGCACCACCTATCTCCATTCCTCTCGGTCCTGGCCCATGTTGAATGCATTGCTAACAGAGAATCCTGTTAACTTCTTTATTTAATCCGCCCATCTCATAGGATACCTTCCTGTTGTTCACCTTCCTTTAACTGTCCCCCTGATCACCAGCTTCTCCAGACTTTTGTAATTCTTTCTAGCAACATGGCCGAAGTACGTTAGAACTCTTTTTCTACAAATTGTCAAAAGTCTTTCTGTAATATCTCATTCTTGAATGATAGACATTTAAGATATGAAATTGATATACTTATTTGATTTACGTGGTATAATTTCAAATGTTGATAGCGAGAGTTGGCTGGGTTTTTGCTACTAGATCATATTCTCTATTCTCAATGATCGTCAACTCAATATTGGCCTTGCTTGGATCGCTCAAATTTGGGTGAATAGCTTTTAAATAAAGATAAAACTACTTACTTTTAATAATTTATTAAAGTTTTTAATTTACTACGAGTACATACATCAAGTAAAATATCTATTGATGCGAATAAGAATTAATGTGAATCTAAATCAATAAACCATGAAATTTCAATAAATTATATGATAAATCATTTTTATATTCTTAACAAAATACTAATAACCCTTCTAATATGTTATTCTAGATACTTGAATTGAGCCTACATCATCAAAATTTATCGTATTCATAGATCAAATAGTTCAAGATATACATGACCTTCCAGGGCAACAAAATAATAGAGTCGTTCTCAATTCCTCGATAAACCGTCTTTTGGAGGGTCTGGTATTTGTTCAAATATTAGCTTTCTCCGGTACCGAGTTGCGTGCCCCAAAAGTGTATAATGCCCGGGGCATGAAACAGGGGTCTCAGCAGCACCCCTGCAGTGTATATATAAACTTTTATTAACATATCGTGTTACCTTTGCAGTCTATCATTGCAGATGGCAAAAAATGCAACTTGATATTCTCAGGCGACGTCTTTAATTTACTTATAGGGTTTGTGTTTGTACACCAGGTAAATTGTGTGTTATTATTGATTCTGTTGGTTATGGTTGTATGTAGGGTAGATAAATATTAATTTCATGCTACGATGATAGTACAATAAGTGAAACGTCGACGTGGAAAAATACTGAAAGAAGCTAAATAAGTGCTGTTAAGTTGCGTGCACATGCACTGAGAAGAATACATGGAGTGATAACGTGTAATCGAAAACGAAATGAAGTAATAAGGGACGACAGTGAACTTAATTATGATGTATAAGAATGAATGAGAGTTCTCTGATATGATTTGGGCATGTAGAACGAATGAATTAAGAAAGACTAACAATAATATATAGTGAACATGTGGTAGAAGACAGCCTAGGAAAGTATAACATAGTTAGATCAAATGAATGATATTTTGAAACAAGGTAATCTTTAAATTCTGTGAAATCGTAGGAGCTGTATAATAAGTATGTATGTAGAGGAAGCGAAATATTTGTGTCGCGATATAAAAATCAGGCAATCTGTCCTCTTTGTCTGTCTCGATAGGGAAACGGTGTGATACGTAATCCAACCATAATTTCCTTAGTATTTTACCTCTTCCTCTAGCTCTAAATATTTTCTCTTATTTTAATTTTTTTTTAATCTAACTTGTAATTAAATTTATTGATGACGTACATGACCTAGTTGGCAACTATATTTTAACAGAGAGTGGCATGTTCAATTTTCTTTTGTACATTTAAGGCTAGTTTTGTTTGGTTTGGAGAGATTGCTACACGATAATTAACTCACCAGGCTGTACAACGAAAGTATAGTACAATAATAAAAAAAATGTTAAACGCATTTTTAAATTAATTATGTTAAATATGTTGTAAAACATAGATACTATAAATAACGTTCCTCATATAAATCAAAAGTTGAGCAAGTGTTATGCAATAAATCGTGGAAGAGATGCCATATCATAATTGCATCGCAGCCATTAACTGCACACAACTGTGTACTTTGACAAAACTTCTTCGACAGCACACTAAACTGACGTTTATGCTCCTGCTATTCGGTAATACTCCCTCTAGGGAGATAAACACTCTATGGTAACTGCTTATGCATTTGTTATGCAAATATTTTCTAGTAGAGATAAATTTTCTCCTCTCCTTGAAAGCGTCAATACGTGAATGAAAGGTTAAATGCCTTGCCTTGCGGAATCGTGTTGTATTCTTATACAGATTTTCTTAATGTGATACTCATTCTCCTACAATTTGTCGCATTTACTCGACAACGATATATTAATTTTCTAGCAAATTACTTTTGCGAATTTTGAAAAAGGGTTTGTCACAGGGAAACTTGTTTAACTATAATTTTATATGTGAAGTTTTTAATTTTAAGTATTGAAATATTTAAAAAAATAATAAACGTCACAGTATTATCTTATGTGGTAACATTGGTACACTTACAATAAATCGTGGTTCAGTCAAACACTCGTTCTAGAAGTTTGGTGCTCAATTCTACAATAGATGGTCCTAAAAATGTTTCGTGGTCTGGTTTTTTATACTAGGTCCTTAAATATCTTTCTGTTTAGTTGAAAGACAATGCTACATAGCAATTAGTCTCCTTAATTTTGTTGTCAAGAACGATATAATACAATACAACACAAAGATCTTTTAAAATAATATAAATTTTCAATTCTTTATAAGAAATTTACTTTAATAAAATTAAAATTCAATGAGATACTTAGGAGAAGTAAAGAATATGATTTTAATGAACTATGGAGACTTGCATTGTCAATTGGGAAGAGAGATGAATAAACTGTCATGCCTGTCGAAGGCTGATGAATAAACCTACACCAGCCAAGGATAGATCTTGGCTGCCTGCACGATTTTCTGCCACCTATCTCTCTCAGCAGCATTCCTTTTCCAATTTGTTTTATCCAGTATGTGTCAGTGCTCTGTCACACGATCCAGCCATATAAGCTTAGGTATTCACATAACTAAACATAGCCGAATAAAGCTTTTCTTGCAGGGTCAGTGCCCTGCATGCGGGTAGAAGTTCCCGAACCAGCGCGATGTATATTTTTCATATTTTTTTGTTACACTAGCTTTGCTATACAGCGTATAGAGCTCATAGTTATATTACTGTCTCCACGCGCCGTTTTTTATAATTTGGACTATATATTCTGCGAATAATATTTTTCTCAAGAGTATTGAAAACTTTTGGATTGGATCCTTAATGGAGCGAAATGATTGAGTTGGCACATGTTACATTCAGGTGTCCAGACTTATTGCAGGTGATGGGGGCCCAACCCTTCTGGGATAATGAGCAGGTTGATATAGATTAAGATACATTTTACCAACTTATATTGGAATTTTAAAAACACGTATCTTAACATGATTTATTTCAATTTCTAGTCATATTTCTCTAAAAAATAAATAAGTTTTTGTTACATAATATATTTTAAAAATAATCTCGCCTGGGAAACAAGTGTCGAAACAACGAAAAGAAGAAAAGTACAAAAATCGACTTTGAACGAAGTGAGAACACGTCTATTTCGAACAGTTTATTCAAAGAATCCGATACTCCGGTGGAAGTTTCGACACGACAGAAGTAACTTTTAAAAAGTGTGTGAAATTTCCAACGGAAAATATATTATTTTGGTGTCGTTCCTCTGTCACGTGGAGCGTGTGCCTGACAAAACACGGCCGGTGGCTGCCTTCGCGTACTCGGCACTCGGTACTTGGTAGTAGCTTCTCCCTGTTCGGTGGCTGCAAAGTGAACTTTTCCCTTCTCGACTTTACTTGCCCGCGTAGTGTCGCCATATACTTATTTATTTTACAAAGTAATTAAAATTGAAATTTTGATTTGCGATAGTAAATTTGACATCACGTCTCGGGGAGACAGATTATGTTTTATAGGAATTAGCATTTTGATAAATACTCGAAGGTACATACTTGTAGTGTATGAATAATAAAAAGTTTTATTTATAATTTTTTTTCCATATAAATCGACTTATATTTACTGGAATGAAATTAAATAAACTTTTAAATAGTTCCACGAAGAATAGGGCCATTTCACGTTTTTTTACATAAAAATAAAGCCAAAATCTTTTCATACTGCTAAACGATCAACAGAGTCAATCAGTTGGTTTAATATTTCTATACTAGGCGTAACTGAATGTGTAGCCATAATATTCGTTCTGAAAGTTGGTATGTATTGTAAAACCGAATGTGATTTCCTTGCGCGGCTATATTTGACATATGTCAAATATAGCCGCGCAAGGAAATCACATTCGATTTTACAATACATACCAACTTACAGAACGAATATTATGGCTACACATTCAGTTACGCCTAGTATAGAAATATTAAACCAACTGATTGACTATGTTGATTGTTTATCAGTATGAAAAGAACCCTGACTGATATTCTCCCTTACGAATAAACTTAATAGTATCAGACCCACTTTGCGTAACAACAAATATTCGTGCAAAGTGGTCAATACAAAATATATTTCAATGTATGCATATTCGAGAGTAGCAGTATTTAGCATGTTTGCTTATCATCTAGGCGTTCATGGACTTGTTTTTCTTGGATATAATTTTTCATCTGATTTTTTATTTTCCACCCGCTTCACGTTAATTATCGGATCGCTCTCGGTGTTATCGGTTTGTAAAATAGCGCTCTGTAAATTCCTAGTCTTAATTGCTCGACTATAAATTTATGAATTTAGTGACTTTTCGTAGAATATTAATGCAGATAGTATTAAAGATATACTGAGACTTGTTTTCAAATTGATCGTTAATAGTCAATTCTTTCTCAGTTTTTTTTTAAAACGATACATTTGAATAGTAATACACCAGAAAGTAAATTTGATGTAAAATAGCAACTCGATGCTATTTTCATTTATTAATTATATCAACAGTGAATATGAGTCAATTTATATTTAATTATTTTTTATTATTTTTCGGTTCAACTGACATCGATACCAAAGTACAAAATTAATATTACCGGTACAAAATGGGTAATTATTATTGTAAAATAAAGTAACTTTTGACTGTCCCGCAACATGAGTCAACGTATGTTGACTCCTAGTGTTCAGTGCATACTCGCGTATAAATCCTCAAACACGGAAAGGAAGAAATTTCTGCACTAGAGGTTTTGTCATATCCGCAAGTTTAACTTCAATTCAACTTTAAATACGTACTTTTCGAACAAGTTTTCCTTTGTCATATATCATGAAGTTTTCTTCGATAACTTTAATTCAAAAACAATTTTAGGATAATGCATCCCGTTGAATGTGCAACGGAGGTATGTCCTTAAAATAATGCACAGTTCTCAACTTGGATAGCGGAATTATTTGAAACGTAATATCAAGTATTTTTTGTATTTATTTTTTATATTCTTATGTATGTTATAACAAAATGCAGATAAATACAAAATGAGGAATAAAGTTTCCACTTTATATACAAAAGTGGATGCTTTTTAAGTGTGGTGCTGGAGACTTACTCTTAAGTTGGAGATTCCTTGGATGTCACATTTACAAATATATTCGTATTTATCACTTAAGAACTCGATATAATGAACTATCGACAAATTATTTGAGGTGAGTTCTCCGGTTCTTTGGCTATAAATCACGCAGAGGAAAATATAACTTGGGGAGTCGACCGACTCCTATGTAACAGTATCTCTCCGAGATCCCATAAGAAGAGAGGGGTGGAAAGTCGTCGTAGGGGGAATTGGGAGGAAGTCCAAAGAAATCACGAACTTCAGACAGGAAAAACCAACCAGAGACATTATGATTACTTATTTATTGATGGTTTTTGAAAAAAACTTTATTCAAAGGGGGCAGATGATATTTTTACGATAAAAAAATTAACGATTTGGAGAGACTAAATTTAAGAATACTTAGTACTAATCTAATTGCATTATACTTACGTTGTATACAATAAAACTGTGTGGGTTTATTGCCATATGGCATCAGAAAGGTGTTAAACAAACCCTAAGTGGAAACCAGACTGGAACATTTTTTTTTTCTAAAAAAAAAAGAAACTGAATGCTAACGGTAATTGCACCAGCAATCATTGGTTTGAAAGAGAGGTGTGTTCTCTTTCAAATCAATGTTTGTGGGTTCAAGTCCCGTTAATATTAAAAAAAATGTTCCAGCAAGGCCACGGAGTTTTAATTAAATTATTTGTATTTTTTTTAATTCATAGAAAAAAGAAAAACTGTACATTTATGTTCATAGGGATCGTTTTGTAGTGACACTTTCAAGTATTTTATTTTAGTTGACCTAGAATCTTCCTTCACACACTTATCTAGGCCGGGTAACACGGGATGTGCAGATAGAGACAGTGTGGCAGGCGTATTTGCACTGAGCGCGGTGACTCGCCTCGTTAGGGGAATTAGTACACAATTACCCTGCCGCTTTCGTAGTGACTCATTGAGTTATGTTAATTCTATTTACTCACCGTTGTCTTCCTCGTTCGAGAAGCACTTCTAAAGCCTTCCTTGTGATAGTTTACTTAAAATTCACCCCTAAACCTCAAAGGATTTCCTGTCGTAATCGAGATCACAAAAGGGGTTCGTTTCGTGCGAAAAAAATTTTTTTTTTCAAGTGTTAGATTAAATGTTAACTTCAATGTTCAATGGATATTTGTAGATAGAAAACAATGCAATTTTTCATATTTTTACTTTAATTATAAATATATTACCCGACGTAACGCAGCGCAAGTTAAGTTTTGGGCTAAACCTGTATCAAATGTAAAATAAAATAAATAAGTCAATTTGAACTACTCTTTATAAAAATGTACTCCATATGATTAGTCAGTTATGGAAATGTAAATATAACAATGGCCCAGAGCAAAGCGCACCGGCATTTAATATCAAATATCCGGCCGATGCTTCGGGGTCTGGAGCCCGAGCCCCGACCATTTTTAAATGAACAAATAATGAAGCTCCATTAAGAACATACTTCCCGTCATTAACTCATTCTAGAAACCCTTTCTACACTCTGCTCCAAGATCGTATGCATTGATCTGAACATTGTGTGTTAAATGCATTGTGTTACACACTCCTAGGAGTGGATTTGGAACGGTATACTTTGTATATTTTCGTTTCCATTTGAATTTAAAAGCCATTTGATAGTCACATTTATTAATTTAAAAAAAAAAGTTTTGGATAACTACAGTTAATTTCAGAGTAGTTTTAAAATTTAGAACAAAACTGAAAAGAGTCGATTACTCGTAAATGCTATAGAAATGCGTGCACTTCATAGAAGAATACATAGGGAAACAGTTTATGACAGAATACGTAAGAAAGTAACTACGTATGTAAAGCTTATGTGTTGAATTAGATGAAGAAGATCACTCTGAGATGGGCGTGGAACGATGGATGAAGAAAGACTTATTAAACAAATATACAGCGCTAATTTAAGTGGAAAGCGTGGTAGAGGAAGACCAAGGAAAGCATATATGAGAATGTGTATGGATGTAGAAGATTCGAAAGATGTGTGTCACGATAGAAAATTTTGGCGTTCTCTCCCTGTTTAACCCGACACGACAGGGATACTGTATGGTGGTATCTTTAAAATGTATTTATTATACACTCCCACACAAATATCTGGTGGATATATTGCTTTAAGGCAATTAATCCCAATCAACCAGCTTTTGATTCATCTTTGTCTTCTCTTTCAACGACGATTTTCATCGTCTAGTTAGTAAGACGCTTAATTGAGTATTTTGGTTGATCTGTGTCTAGTCTGATTTCACAATTGCGAACTTTATATTATAAAAATCTATGTCACAAATTATTCAAACAATCATAGTGAAATCTATATTTAAGAGAATTTTGCTTTATTTCTATGACAAGTTATTATTCATTAAAATTGTTGCATTTTTAATAGTTTCTCGAATGTACTATGATTATTTTGTCTAACGTATTATTAATCTAAAATGATATTAAATATACTAATATAACGTAAATGGCTCTGTTTCATAATAAAACATAACTTTTATTCATAAAAAAAGATCATTTGTACCAGTAAATAAATTAAAGTAGAAATAGTTTCTGGAGGAAGAAAAAAATTACTTAAAAATAACATTTAAAAAAGTCAATAATGATTAAAAAGTCTAGCACCTTGTAGACCATAAGCAATCCGAGCTCTAATGATGGAACGATATATGAATATAACTCGTAATCTACAAAAGGGAACTTGTAGATAATCTCTTTCTATTGAATCATATTCCATAAACAATGTTATCACCTCAGCTGACACATTAGTCACGCCTTGGTAATAAAGACCAATCAGACGCATACAAATTAGTGGAATTAAATGCACTGCCAGTTTAAAGGGCATTGTTTTAAATGAACAGCCAACAATTAAAACCCGGAGACAATTATTTTGTACCAATGTACCGATAATACGACGTTCAATACTAACTTAAAGCATCGCGGAGTTTAATGTTGAAGATTTAATTTGAAGTAAAATGTTTTAAATAATGCCCTGTGAAATCAAATTAAATAACAACAAAATTAGTTTATGAAAGGAGTATTGCATTTATTGATGTTGTCGATTTTCAATTTATTGAACTCCATTTTTAATTAGGAAAATCAAAATGAAATTTTTTTACTAATTTATTACAAGTATTTCGCCATACAATAATAACCTTGTCAAACTGTCAAAATCATTGTATGGTGAAACAGCTGTTATTGAGGAAATTCATTAAGAATATATAATTATTTAAGCGTTTAATTTTTATTTACATACTTAGGAAGATAAACGGAAAACAATCTTGATCTCCAGGTCAAAAGACAGGCGTCTTACCAACTAGGACACGGAGGACACTTTAATTGAGTATCACATATTTGCCAGAATTACTTAGCAACAGCCTGTATACACCTGTTACTTTGTTACTCGCTTGCTCTTTGTATTAATTTAGAACCAGCAACTTTGACTTGGTTAGTTCGACCACACTGCTTTCCAACGTTGCAACCTGTTTTTAATGGTTAGTTCGACCACATTGCTTTCCAACGTTGCAACCTGTTTTAATGGTTAGTTCGACCACATTGCTTTCCAACGTTGCAACCTGTTTTTAATGGTTAGTTCGACCACATTGCTTTCCAACGTTGCAACCTGTTTTTAATGGTTAGTTCGACCACATTGCTTTCCAACGTTGCAACCTGTTTTTAATGGTTAGTTCGACCACATTGCTTTCCAACGTTGCAACCGTTTTTAATGGTTAGTTCGACCACATTGATTTCCAACGTTGCAACCTGTTTTTAATGACCAGTTTGATAAAATTATAGAAATACTAGAATATAAGACTTGCGCCATTGTTGGTATGTTAAAAAAAACGAATAAAAAATATGACATCACTCATCAGTGACATTGCGTGGTTTTCCTGGTTTACTATCATCCTTCTTTCTAAACTTCCTTCCTTTTTTGCCATCGACAACCAAGTCAATTTTTTTTATTATTTTTCTGTTGTGCTTTTTTCTCAACATCGAAAACGCAAATTCTCTATCTTTAACTTAAAATTTTCAAAAAATATATTTGGTTAGTTGAAAGATATTGTGATTTGGCAATAATCCCGCCAAATTGTAAACTGTTCAATAAAGTTTTTAATAAATTAGGATGGCTTAGTTCGTACTGTAATTGAAATATTTACTATATAACTTATTGAGTTCACACAGTCGATTTTTATTAACAAGCTAACTTCGATGGGATTAAGAAAACTTCCAATAGGATTAAGAAAAACAAATAGTAAATAATCATTCCCCAATTCCATAAAGCAAGTTGCGTACGTTATAAGTCAATTTTCTTTACGCTGACCAATATTCATCTTAAAAACTTTGCGAATAAAATCTGCAAATAATCCCGATTAACATATAATGGAAACTGTTAAATTTGTATAAAATCCATATTCATATTAAAGCGAAATATTTAAAGTAATTAAAACATAGAAAATATCGATTCCCTTATTCCGTACAGCAAGTAACGAACTCTGCTAAGCAATGTCCACCACACCGACCAATCATTCGTCCTACAAATTAGGGGAATTAAATGCGCTGATAATGCAACGTCCGCCGGGGCTGGGGCAAGGGGTGGATGGGTGCCGCTCCCGCGCCGGGCGCGCTAATTGCCGGCTGCCGCTAGCAGATTTGTGACCGCCACCTTGCTATTGGGCCGACCATTACCTTTGCTGGAAACCATTACGTTGGGGAAAAATGCCTTTTCGGAGATATTATTACACCATCGCATCGGCCTGAACTTTGTAATGGATGTTTCATTCACGGGCTCCAATTTTATTTCGCCTGATGAGAATAATTGAAATTAAATTATTTAAATCTAAAATGCGGGCCAAAAAAAATTGATATAAATTTTATTTAAAGAAAGAACCTTAAATATGAAAAAAAGTTTTATATTGAATAAGATTTCGAAAATCTATACAAGGTGTAGGTGATGCATGCACAGAATCTTGAACGATAGTAGCATTGAATGAGATTGTGGGGACATGTAGGATTCACAAAACATGCTAGTTTGTCCAAACATCGAGACAAATGCTTGGGGCAAAACCTGATTGATTCGGATGATAGGGTGATCGTTGTTGCCACTCCCAGGGAACACGTGATTATAATTAATCATTATACGAGTAATTGATGGTCAGGACACGGAAATTAATAAATATACGAGTATGTATGTTGAATACATTAATCTACGCAAACTAATAATTTAATTAATCAAGATTCCAAAAAGTATCTATCTAAGTTGTTTAAAAAATATTACAATTATCATAGCATAGGCATAGGCACGGGGGCTTAAGATTTATTTATGAAAATGTTATTTTTTGTTTTTTTAAGGATGTCCGAACAACGGACAAAATAATTTAAATTAACTTTCAAGTTAAGTTGTTTGTTACAAATATATCGATAAATATACTTGTGTTCTCGTATTACGAAATAATGGAGAATTAAATGATAATGGAAACTTATTGTCCAAATTTCCACTTGTTTCAGACCTCCGCAAGCAGTTCGTGTCGCCTCCCTCTTTAACCAGCGTGGAGCAGTACGGACAGACCTCATTGCGCTGTATCGGGCCCGGGGGCGCTCCGCCACCGCAGCTCACCTGGCTCAAGAATGGACAGTCGTTACTGCCGGGCACCAGCTCCACGCTTCTACTCTCCGCTGAAGGACACCTTCTTGTCACGCAAGCTACGCTGCAGGTAATTTTTGTGAAATTCCGTGAAAAGCTTCCATCTTCTGTGTCCTACAAAGCAAGTCTCATTAACATTAAAACTTTACCTTTGCCCACCTGCAAAACAACCCTTTATTCTTTTTGAATCTTGAATGGACATCGACAGATACGCTTTTGTTATGTTGTTATTCTATTGAAGGATCATATTAAGTAATATATATATCGACTTTCCGCCAAATTATGCCCAAGATATGTTACAATTTATAGTTGTTTTAGTTAATGCTCTAGCGAGAATATGTCTTATATGATCAGTTGTTCGATATCATTTTGTTGGATATGGTTGGAATTGTATTTGATGAATTGGGAATGTTTCAGCTGAGTGTTTAAGTATTTAGGAGAAATATATATATAATTTCTGATTATATTATAGAATGAGATAGATCACTTCGTCACAGTCGTTGCTTTGTGAAGTGGTTCTCTAAATTCACAAAATAGTGTTTTAACCTTCTCATGCACTTGTACTCTACGTTTTGTCTTTCCATTAAAACGACGTAAGTTTATTAGTGATGTACTATGGATTATAAAAAAACCTGTATTTATCGAAACTAATTCTACTGCAAAAACTCAAACAAAATGTGAAAATATAACTTTTGAAAAATAACAAATAGCAAAAATCGTTCGATGCCAAGAAAAACAATTTTGGTTATTATAAGCAAATTTAATAAATGTATTCATTATATTAACTATGAATTAATTTGATTTAAAATACATGACTTTTATTACAAAAAAAATCACGTATTTGGGCATCACAACACAAACAAGATCATAAATAATGTTTAATGTTGAAGGCTTTTACAAACATTATTTCCGAAATATAATATTTTGTATTATTTCTTAAATATTTTATCTCTTTTGTGACCCGGAATAAAAAACACGTTACCGAAAATCCTTTATATTTTGTCGAAGCAATAATTATGATAAATGGCGCAATTGTCTAACTTTATAGTTACGTGAAAACCTCGCTGAAGCGTACGTGAGATACCTATATATTATGTTTGATATCTAAACCGCCTGAAATTTCATAGTTTGACATAAAAGTTGAGCACCTACTTTCTATAATATTGGGATACGGCACGTAATTCTTAGGTCAAGGAATAGGAATATAGTACCCACATTGACTTAAAAAGTCGTGCAGAACTTAATAATATTTTCCTTCAAATGAAATAACTGAAAAATAGGACGTGCTACGTGGAATTTGAAACAAGTTAGCGCTCGGTTTAAATTTGTGACTTCTCTATTTTATATTTTCAGATATTTTGTTTTCTTTCTCCATCTTTTTTCTGAAATGATAATCCACGCATCGATATTGAACAATACTCTAGCATACACCGAGAAGCTCTCTAATACGAGTCTTCAAGAATAATTTAATTGAACTACCTATAAGTTCTTTGACATTTCTCATTTTTATGAATCGTGTTAGAGAGCCATAGAGAGAATTTTTGGTCGAGCAAACGGCGCATTTTAAATTGCGTATTTTATTAAATCTGTGTACTAGTATTATTATAACCTCTGTCTTTTAGTCTTTTGCTTTCAAACGCGCAGGTACGATGAATGAGGCCCTAGTTTTGGTATTGTCTCCCAGCCATGCTCTTCAATATGCCTGTATCAATAAGTTAAGCTATAATTAAGGGCTTAAAACTGATTATTATTCTCTCTTGAAATATAATGATAGTATTACAATGCTCAGTTTATTGGCTATGGTAAAACTGTAGTGCTGTATGGTGTTTCGAGTAATTGTTTTCAATTTTGGCAAAAAAATAGATAGACATTTATAACATGTCATGTTTATTATATTTTTTTAAAATTTAGTAACATTAAAGCTTCTGCATTTTTTCGTTTTAAAATTCACCGAATCGGGATAGAAAAGTATTTTTAAATAATTAATTCATTTGATATGACTTTTTACGTTTGTGTGAAATGTGTTTATAGTTAATCGATATTTTCAAAAATATATCAATTAAACTTTTGAGCCGATTAGACCAATGTCATAATAAAAATAATTCTTGTTTGCATAAGAAAAATTAGGAAATTATTTTGAGATCGGCATCGACTGCATCGTTTACAATAATGAATATATTATTTGAAAAAAAATCAATTGATTTTTTATCGTATATGGTAGTCATAAATCAATATAATCAAACGTAATAGAAATATTTTATTATTTCTAATTATTAATTATCAAAAAATCTGTGAATGTATAAAATTTCTTAATAATGCGAATATTAATATCGTGAACGAGTATGTAAATAACATTAAAAAAGTATTAGGTGGATGACTACATTTATATATTATTTAAATCCAAATATTCATTTAAAAAAATGTATTATTTTAATCCTGTTCATGGAGTAGAAACACAAAATAAAACAAATCAAAAGACATTCATGTATTATAGCGTAATGAATCTTACGTTTTTTATCAAATAGTGACGTCATCTTTTCATCAAGTAATTGAAATGTAATCTTTTGGCAAACTTTAAAACATATAAAACATACATTTCTGATGTGGTCATTTTATAAATATCAAAGAAATGTCACATATTAATAACAGTGTCATTTTTTTAACAAAGAAGTCAATGAATGACATTTTAGGTTACGTAAAAGTCAAAATATTGGGCACAGTGGTGTGCTAATGCCCATCTAGATTTATGGAACTGGGTATTAAAAGGGAGTAATAAGAGCAAAATAAACGCTAGAATAGCGTGCATTGTGAAAAGTAGAGAAATTATTGACCGTAGAATAATGAAGAGCCAGATCGAGAAATAGAAGAGAATGTATAGCGAGATGTATGGATGTTGACTGAGCGAGAGTTTGTACATGGATAAAATGGCGCGGTGATATATCATCTCTGTCTACACCAGAAGGGATATAGCATGATGCTATGTATGTATCAAACATTCCCGATCAGCAGTTATTCTATTTTTTAGGTTTAAAATCCACCAACATTATTTTTTTATTTTTTATTTTACCTATATGACAACGTAACTAACTATATTTAGAATCAAGGTTGTTTACACAGAGATAACTCATCTTTAGTGAATGATAATACGTGACTTGCGCATGTATGCATATTAATATTGCTTACTTTTAATCTATTAACATAGGAAGGACTACTTAATGTGTATTTACAATTGCATCTCTTAAAAGGAAACTTTGTTCTACTGAAACAATATTTCCAGATAAGAATCTCGCAGAAGTGAGAATCTAATTTAGATGTTGAATATTTTGATTAACGAGTATGATTCAACGAAATTGTTGCCTGCTTGAATTATATAAGCTTAACTTAAATATTTATTGTGGTCTCTATATAATACTACAATATGAAATTATTTATTTACATTAGTGTAGTCTTATGAAAAATTGAGACAAACCTATGGTAAATAGGAAGTGGGAAGATTTTGAGACGATTGAGACGATTCCTGATTTATATTTCATACTTTCATTTGTCTGAATCAGTTGTCAAACACTTTTTTAAATTAATATTTTCTCGCTGTTTTTTTACGTTAAGCTATACTAGTTTTTCTAGAATAAGTTATGAATTGAAGTGGTCAACATTTATCGCTAATCTTGTTTTAGGACATGGCGAACTATAGCTGTGTAGCAGAAAATGCTGCGGGAAAGAGAATATCTGAACCGGCTCTTCTTACTGTATACGGTAAGTTCTAATATTAAATAAATTTGAAATATGAAATTATTGAATTTCCAATATTATTTTATTTACATTTGAATATTTTTTAATAATTACTGTAGAAAGTAATAACTGGTAATGTAAAATAAAGCTTATAAATTCCAATATGAGTTTAATTTAATATTTTATTATTTTTTTTAGAAATACGAATTCAATTTATCTTTTTTTTTTAAAGAAGTAAATTAGAATAATATACATTGTCTTTAATTTTATTATTTATTTGTATATCAAATTTGTATTGAACAAAATAATTATGGAATATAATAAAAATTCTTTAATGTAATAAATCCTGAAATTTGAAGCATATGTTATGTGTGCGTGTGTTCATTTATACTTTTAACAATTTTCGTATATGTTTCGAATTATACCAACTGTTTATTTTTTAATATCGTTTACGTGTTCACTCGAGATTCGATCAGTGATTCGACCAACAAATGTTTAAATATGTTTGTTTATACACACAATTGATCAACCTTCTTATTGGTGGGAAAGAAAATCGAAATGACTCTATAAACGTGTTATCTTCTGGGTGGTTAATGGATTTCTCAACTATTTTATTTCCCATTTGTCATTTTGTAAAATTTGGACTCCTTTGAGGCTTTTCTTTTTTTTCGTTCTTGCTGACAGTTAACCTGAGGTGGTATACTCGTATGTGGGTTTACTTTTTATTTTGCTTTCTGCCATACGTTTTTGTTTTTTTTATTTATTCTTTAATCTAGATATGCGGGGGTGTGGGATGGAAGCCCCCCGATGCTATTGCGGTCGGGCTCGCCCTACATTGGTGGGGTGTATCTCGGCCGGGGGAATGTTTGTGGGATGAGCCAGGACCTTTTAATATCTTCTCTCTTGAATGTATTTTTTTTGTCATCTATTTATTTTCTGTGTTTTTTTTTATATTCTTGTTCTACGTGTTCAAGTTTGTGGGCTGAAAGACATTTGGTGTCCCCGTGGCTGGGTTCTCCCTATATTGGTGGGGTGTCTTGGCCGAGGGGATGTTATTAGATGTAGTGTTATTAAATATATTTTGTACATACTATGTTGCTGTCAATAAACCTGTATTTATTTATTTATAAACGTATCATAAAATTGTTTACATTAAAAGATTAAGCACAATTTTTTTTCGGAATTATTGGTGTGTTACCGTTACTTTTTTAAAGGCGCTGGAGCTTTCTTTCGTAAGACGATTGATTATATTCCGGAAAATCATTTTACATTGCCTTAAGGATGAAATCAGTAACACTGTGATTTCTTGATCTACTTAACACTTCTATAATTTCAAACATTTTTTTAAAATAATCGATAATAGTTGGAGATATAATCAATACATTTAAATCAAATGAAACAAGAAAGTAAATGTAAAAGTCCTCGACTATCTTCACGATCTAGTTGGTAAGATGTTTGACTTCCACCCAGTTGTTTCGGGTTCGATTCTCGATGGTACTGAAAAAAAAAGAATATGAGTATTAGTCTGGTAAAAGTGTTCGTTTAGTAAAAATACTTACACGCGCTAAACGTGTGCGAGTATTTTTGTCTCTTCACATGAGTGGTAGTATCCTAAACAACTGAAAAAACGAACGGCAAGTTCCTTGCTTACTTCAGTAGTTCTTAAAGACCCGAAGGCTCGATTAACAACCAATTCTGATATGTGGAAGGGTTACCACGTGAATGAATATAAAAGTAACAACAAACATGATTTAATATTTTGTATTTGTTTTATTTGTATAGTGAATGGCGGTTGGAGCCCATGGTCACAGTGGTCCGAGTGCCGCTGTCCTGGACAGCTGCCGCAAGGACAGAGGCGGACCCGGTCCTGCACTAGCCCGCAGCCCCTCAACGGCGGTGAGCCCTGCACCGGCGCTGCGCTGCAGCGCTCGCAGGACTGTTTGCCTTGTCACAATGGTAAGCTTTTACCGAAATGTCAGTTTATGGGTAGATTCGTGCCATTCCCTGTATTTCAGTTATTTTATTATGGCAGTAGGTTTATATTCGATTCAATTTCCTGTAGGTCATGAAAGAGCTTATTTATTTGATTTAAGATAAATTTAATACTGGATATGTATCAAATTTAAATAAATAACTTTACACATTCATTAATTAGAAATTTATAATAATTGTTTTCAAGTTAATAATACTACTCGATGGAGTAATCTTCTTCACTAGTTATGAGAAAATCATCTTCACTAGTCATGTTCCATAAATATAATGTATCTGTTGTACGATATAAGATCTGAATAAAAAAGGAACAATATAACTAGTATAAAAATCAGTTAACCTTTATATGGATATAAGTAAAAAAAAACTTATAATACGACAGTAAATTAATTGAAAAAATGTTCAGAAATTTGGGTTTGAAATTGCATAAAATACTCCTGTTATAGTACACCAGGGGAATTGAGTAAAGGCTCGCAGGCCGCACATGTATTTTTTTCGAGGACATGAGGGCCGACCAATTCATGCATTGATTTTTGTATTAAATATAAATATAATTCAAATTATATGAGTGTCATATTATATAAATACGTAAATAAATGATATATTAATATTATTTTGGATGCCTATTATACGTGAAAAATAAACATGTATCAATATTTTATTTTCTATATAATTTTTGTCTATATATAATATTATATTACATCATTTTGGATCAATTTTAAATAAGATTTTTAAATTTTGATATAAACCTTTTTCTTGTCGGAAATCTTGTGTGTCACTATTATTAAACGGTTAATTGTTATTTCTTTCATGATTTACAGAAATAATCTCGGGGCCACACAAAACAGTTGGGCGGGCCGCGGGTTGGCCATGTCTGTGTTACACTAATGAAATTCTTTTACTTTAAAAAATGTTGAACACGTTCACTGCCAGCCTACTCGTTATAGTAGCGAAGTACCCTCATAGCCAAAATGTTTTTTTTTTTACCTTTTAGTGCTTGTATTGGTGTGTTATTTTATGTTTAGATAGTAAAAATTAAAAATACCTAATATTTGCTAAAAACACCTGAGTAATGAATTTTATTAGGGATAGCCAATTTATGCACTCCTTTCAGTAAAAGTCGTAAAAACCATTACAGACAACACGAGTTTGAATATTCAAATCGTATGTGGTCGTATGAACAAATAAAACTATCAAATTTTGTCGGGAGTTGTTACGTCACAAGTTATAGTCACACTTCCTGGTATGATTGGGGTCACACCGGGATCGGGGTCACACTGATTCATACAAGTTGATGTAGCGTATCACGTTGTATCGCGTGGGTGATCCCTAGCGTACGCCTCATACCACGCAATATCGCGTGGTATGCAGTGAACGTGTTAAGAATAAATATTTTCCATGTGAATGTATTGATAACCATTTACAAATGGAAATATTTCTTTTCCATGCTTACCATGAAGATGGATTTACTTACGATGCTATCAAGTATGATAGAACGGAATACATGTCTGGTAAGTTTAGTGGTCTTTTTATTTGTTTCAATCTGTAGTATCGACAAAACATGAAAAAATATAAAAAGGGACAAATATAAAATTATTGAAATAATACAATGTCTGTCTGCTGAGGGCCTCAGTATAATACAAGCTGACAGGATTTGTATACGTCTCCGGGTTGGTATGATAAAATCGTTACATCAAAGCCTTGACGAATCACGGCAACCTGTACTTGTCATAATACATCTCAAAACTGGCATTTATTGTTGCTTTGTCGTTTATTATCTGAATAATGTGGTGATTTTTTCTCATTTAGAAAAAAATATTTCTGAATTAAATCCGTCACATAAAGGAATATTGACTTAAAATTAAAAATATTATTTTTAACATTATTTTTAACATTAATAAATTTAATTTTATTTACGGATTTTTGCATGCATTTTAGGAATATTTGGAATATTATTTAACTGTAAAGTTCACCTTGCTGTGTTCCAATTTTCAATTATTTTTAATATTCCTTTCCTAACTAGGGATACATATTATTTTTATCATTATAGATTAGCAGAATGAATGCTGTTAATATCTATATCATTACAGATTAGCAGAATGAATGCTGTTAATATCTATATCATTATAGATTAGCAGAATGAATGCTGTTAATATCTATATCATTATAGATTAGCAGAATGAATGCTGTTAATATCTATATCAAGTTTAATTGTCATACTCGTAACATATGTCCATATAGAAATTGAGTTTATCAAGTGTCTCATTTTAAAATCACCGTTAGAGACATTGTATAATTTAAAATTTAATGGATGTACCTTAAAATATTATTTTTCATATTATTATGAAAAAAATATTAATATATGTACTTTCTATAAATTATAATTTTCATACTTAACCCTTTTAATTCCAGCATATTTTGGCAAAAAAAACAGTAATTTATATTTCATTTTTTATCTCAGTTTATCTATTTATGCACTCTTTTAAAAGTGAATGATTCTCAAAGTTTAAAAAAATATATATTCAACATAAAAACTTGTATGAAAACTTTGAGGCCGATGATCGGCCCCGTGGGATTAAAAGGGTTAAGATCGCTGGTTCGAACCTTCGAATGACACAGGTCTTTTTATGTCTGGTATTGGGGTATAAGGATATACCTACGGTAATATCGGTTCTTTGAAAAACTGAGAAAATAAAATAAAGATGCATATTTTATTTTAGTGCTATGAGCAAAGCACTTATAATTTAAATCTGCTAGTCATTGTGCCCATATTCGATAAATCATACTATCTCCTTCGATTGCATTTATTTATTGCACATAAATAATATAGGATTTTATTTTGAGATCGGCATTGACCGTGAATGAAATAAACATATATTAGCGCATGCTTTGTAAAATGGCACACATTATGAGAAAAATTGCATGAATCTATTGATCGTCTCTAGCACTCATTAGGTCTGAATAAATATCATGAGAATCAGAATTAGTTAAACTTGCTGCAAGAATATTCATGTTTGAGGACGACAGTTGATATAATATGCGACACTTGTATAAATAGAAAATGAAGAAGAAATTCAAAATCAAATTCATAGGATTTTAACAATATTGGAATAGCGATGATCACATAATGTAATAATCTTAAATGACAAGAAAACAAATGTAATACATATATGTGTAAGTTTACAGAAAGAAAGAAAATGAGTGCTTATACGATAATTCTACAAATTACAAATATGACAACATCGAGAAAGTTGAATAATACAAGTACGAGTATTTGGGTCTTAAAATTGATAACAAATTTAATTGGATAGGTCATATCGAAAAAGCGATATTAAGCTCATTTGCTAAAACATTGTATTACTCGACCAATCCTGTATTTCTTATATGTACGAGTACTATGCGCTAGTTATTTCGATTAACGGACACGGAACAAGTAGCTATGGAATGACATACAAAACAAATGTCAATAAAATTGAAGAATAGCAACTCAAATTTATTAAAGTAGTATGTGACAAAACAAGAAAAATGTATAAAAATAATAATGAAAATTTACTCAAGATATGTGAAATTCGGATAAAAATTTAAATTATTTTAGTAGAATTAAAAAAAATACCATAATCATTGATACAGGACATGGTTACTCGACTAGATCGGCAGATGGAAGTTTAAAGGTTCCTAGAATGATCACTATGCCTGGGGACAGAATGCTGCGATGGGTAGTTTCTAGAACGTGAAAAAAATTGTTTAAAAGAAAAATAAAAACACTTTCTATTGGAATTTACTCGTATAAGATAGCCATTGCATTTAATGTTATGGTGGATTTTGGATATAGCATTTAAATTTTCTTTAGTAATTGAATTTTATTTATTTCTTAATAGTTCGTGTTTTAAATTTTTTGAATGAAAATTGTTTTCTGTTTAATGCAGCAACAACCATTGTCGGAACACTGTGTGAACCGTTAGCAAATTATATGTTATAAAACCCGTATTTGTAATAATAAATCATTAAAAAATCTGCATCGAGTTTTCTTTTTTTTTCTTTCGATGGTCTTACAGCTCATATCGAGCTTTGGCCTCCACCAATCTTCGCTTCCAACTCCTCCAGTCTTCCGCCTCGACCCTCCAATCTTGCGCCTGTAGCAGCCGAGTTGCGTCTCTCTCAACTTCGTCCTCCCATCGCAGCCTTGGCCTGCCCACTCTCCTTCTCCCACCTTTTTCGTGATGTTGACTTCTTTATATGGGAAGAGGTTATTACCCTCTTGCCCAACCCCCATCCTGGAAGACCAGGTTTTTTTTCAAGGTTTTCCTTAGCCGGATTGCTCTCGTTATTTTAAGGCGCCAGAGATATGCCTTTCGTCCTCCACCTGTCTGCTCTGTTGATTATCAACATATTACCGGGGCTCGCGTCGGGGACGCCAGGTGATAGGTCTTACTGGTTTTTATGCTGTGTATTGCGCAGGCTTATCAGTATTTCTTAGTACACCCTGTCCAGCATAGAAGCGCACCACTGACACCACCAGTCTTTGAGCATCGAGTTTTAGCCAAGTAAAAGGTTTAAGAGCTAATAAATAATCAAATGTTGTGTATAGGTGCGGGGGCGCGATGGAGCCCTTGGTCGGATTGGTCGCGGTGCGGGCGCGACTGCAGGCAGAGTCGACGGCGGCAGTGCGTGGGCGCCGTAGGCGGGGCCGCCGCGGCCACTGACGGTTGCCCTGGTCGCGCGCTGCAGCAATCCTCCTGTACGGGGGGACTCTGCACTCATGGGGAGGATCACCCACAGGAAGGTAGGATATTTTTTAACCGTTTACGTTTTTAGTTTCACGAGAACGTAGAATAAAGTTTAATACAATAACGTATTGTAAGTATTTTTCGTTTGTCTATTTTTGACTGTTAATACTGGATTTTAGAAAATATAGCTTAGATAAAAAAAGAAAGCTGAAAATGATTTAGGATCAATTTTGAGTAATTTGGTTTCAACGACTTATGCAAAATATTGTATGTGAAATGTTTCATACTGCAAAGAAAATGTGATATGCTCATTTTTTAATACCATATTTATCCATCAAAATAAATTGTAACGACCTTCGTGACCTACTTTCTAAGACGCCTGTCTTCCAATCCATAGGTTGCCAGTTCGATTCCCGTTGATACCATTTTTTTTCCACAAAAGTATACAGTCTCGTAAGGCCTATTTAACTTCCTTCTGGTTGGTTGGAAGAGATTGCCACATAAAAATGAACTCACTTAGTTGCATTGTATACAACTAAAGTTAACTACAATACAATACAGATGTATAAATGTGTTTCGATTTTTTAACTGGTTTCTTTAAGAAGTCATATAAAAACCCTTTTTTAACGTACATCAATGGCACATACTCGTACCATATTCCACTACCTTAGTGCATTTTATTATTTAATGGATTCATACATTTCGGAAAAAATAAAAATTCTCGAAACAAAAAACCAAAACGTTTTACCGTATTTCAAGTGCTCTGAAAGAAATATGGTCGTCACCATAGAGCTTTCGGAACTTCAGATAGCCAAGTTCATTTTTGCCGAGGCAGTTTGGTACGTTTTATTTTTCTATGATTCCAACTTCTGAACTAACTCTTCCATTGCCACCATAAGATACCTGCGACACAAATTGGATGGGAGACGTGACCAGGGTGCCAGATGAAGTCTTCACTCGGCGGCCACTTACATGAAATGCCAAAGCAAGACAGTACGAGTACACTGCGCAACGTCGAGTTCCATATTGAAAACTCGAAACAATGCCACTGATTTTAGCGATAGGTGTATTCGTTTTATTTAAATAAGTTTAGCTTATTTTAAGACAGGAAAATATTATTTATTTGGTAGTTGGTACGAGTTTATCATTGACTACAATGAAAGCGTGTTTGATAAATACAATAACATTTTTTATGCTAAAATATTTTGTTCATATATCCATACCATCACGATATGCCCCTTTTTGGATAAGCAGAGTGGACTTATATTAACGCCTTTATATTCTCATCATCTTACATACATGCATCTCGTCAAACATGCTTTTCTGTTCTTCTCACACTTCTTACCTTCCCCTCAGTTAAAATTTCTCAAACTCTCTTCTATTCTTTCTTCGGTGTACATAAACGCTTTCCATTCATTCAAGACATATTTGTTTTACAAGTCACTTTAGACAAATACTCTTAAGAATCGTTTCTTAATTCTGCTTTTTACACCTGTCTGTAACAAACAGTTATGGTAAAATTGGTTTTTACTCTGAAATTCCACATTTTATATAATTTTGGTCGTTAATTATTATTCTTTTTATACCTATGTTTCGTTAACATTTATTGTGTGTCACTAATAAGAAAGTTTTAGTTTCTAATAAGTTTGATGTATAAAATTGGTGTTCTTCTTTAATAAATGTGATATTATTCTAAATTTTGATAGTTTGTTCAGTGATTACGGTTTTAGAATACATTCTGCATTCTCAATTAATGTAATCAACTTATCATTGCTCACTGGCCGAGATCATCCTTATTGGGGTGAATAGTAACCAAAAAAATCATTGTGGGTCATTTTTAATATCTGAAGTCTACGACAATATCATGTAAAAAGTATATTTTTTCGTTTTACCAGACGCAATTTTTTTTTCAATCAGGTAATTTTTGGTTTTGTGAACAATGGTGAGCTGGGGTCTATCAATTATATGCGGGATAAAATAAATGGTTTCGTTCCAAAATTATACGTAAGAATTTGAAAGCATATTTAAGATTTTAGCATGACAAAATATGTCAAGTATGACGCTAAAGTGTTCAAATAAAAATGTACACAAATAACAGAAATGTGTAGCATTCAATGATATATTACATTTCATAAATCTGGACTGTTCTTCTTAATACTGATCAAAATGAAATTATTATAAACTAAATAAAAAGCTTTTTAAAATTTGAATTATTAACGTTTTCAAATAATATTTACATAACATACTACAATACATAAAAACGTTTGAGTTCTGTGTAACATAGTTTAAGAAACGTTTGGGTTCTGTGTAACATAGTTTAAGAAACGTTTGGGTTCTGTGTAACATAGTTAAAGAAACGCTTCAAGTAATAAAGAGTAAAAGTATGAGATAATCAGCAACACAGATTTCCACCGTAGTTTCCATCTCGTAACTTTATACATTAAATGCCCTCGTAAAATAAAATTGCATTAGAGAAATTACGTCGTTTTTCAGTGTCTTTAAAATTTAAAACATTTTTAAAATACAAAACGTCGTAGTAAAATACATATACTATAAATCGTGTAAACTAAAACGGACATCTCTCAAACAAGTATTCAACTGAATAATTCCAAATTTATACTTATTTAAGATAATATATCGAATATATCATTAAAATATTACGGCTCAAAGAAATATTGCGATCTTATAAAACGTGAAAATAATCACATAAATATGAAACATTTTTGTTTTAAAAATACGAGTAGTACAGAACATATGTTACAAATATACATGATTTGTATAAAATAATCATTCCCTAAGTTGTGAAATATGTTTTTTTTTATTTTGTTCACAATCGAAGAGAACTAGGACGTTTAAATGCAAATAGGACCGAACTCACATTTCTAGTTTTTATTGAGATATCGAATAAGCATTATTTTAAACTTGTTTGCAAAAATATCGCATCAGTTATATACTCGTATGTATTTCCTGGTAAAATTTCTTCATAAAACCCGTATGACTCGTCTTGATTTATTTCTCAAATATTTCAAAACAAATAAATCATGCCTTGGGTTATTTTAATGTTAAAATATTTTTTCATAAATATATCTTCACTATTTTGAAAGTAATTTGGAAATTGAGAATTATTTGTCTGTTATTAGAACCGTTCACTCTGGTTTTGAATGGTACAATAACATTTATAATAACATTTATGGTATGTCTGTTATTAGAACCCTTTACTCTGGTTTTGAATGGTTCAATAACATTTATATTTTTTATCACATTATATTTATACAAAACACGAAAAATCGCAAACACTGAGATCGCAAACACTCAAAAGAAACGGCAATTATCCATTTTATTCGATATCTAGCATTGAGTTTGGAAATTTTATTCCGTAGTGCAAGGGATCTGAAACTAAATTTCCGTTTATATTTCCTTGATGCTCCTCCAAGACGTCTTGACGGCGCTTGTTGCATTAATGAGGGGAAATTGAGTTTCTCACATTTGTGAAGTCATGCCATTAAATTTGAGTTGAACGATGATGCCTTGTTTTCCAAGAAATCGTCCTGCCATGTCGTAAGGCTAAACAGTTTAACGTTTGCACTTAATTCACGTACATGTTTTTATATCCCAGCTCGCGTTTCCAGAAAACTTCCTTTTTAAGATTCAAAAGGAAGTTGTCTGGAATTATGTGGTAGTGCATAATAAACAGTGTCATGTCATTTTCGTACACTTTATTTAAAATGTTCATTTAAAAATTTCAACTTAACGTGTTTTTATCTTATTATCATTTACAAAATTACTGTTACTTGAATGAGGTAATATAGGAAATCAAATAAAGAAAAATCTTGCAGTAATTATGTTATTTATCATACATTACGCATTAAATTGTGCAGGCCTCGGGATCGAGTTCATCGAGTTTCTTTTCGGAATACATGTTATGTTCATTCAAACCTTTTTTGCTAATGTTGATAACTCACACCACCTCGTTCATAAAAGTCAGTTTTATTTAAAGAAGAAATGGAAGGAAAAGTGAATTGGATTTTTTTTGATAATTTCACTCCATATAAGAAATAAATGTTATAAGATATCCGATATTCATCACTGGATATTAGTTTGTGTTGTATCGACTCACTAAGTTACAACGTAAATAAAAAAATGTGAAGTTCTTATTTTTAGACTAGGTATAGACCATCATCTCTTCAAGCTATTTTCAAGCACGTATCCAACTACAAATAAAGAGTGTTTCTGGCCCTTTTCGTTAAACAAAACTTTATATTACGTGTTTCTTAAGTTTGCAATGTGCTAACTTCTAAATGAAATACTTAAAAGGTCCAAGTAAAATGTAACACAAACGGCCAATAATTCGAAACCATCACAAGCCCGACGAAAAAAGCAGTTTCGTATGTTTTTTTATTTTATTAGTTTTTATTATTTTTTTTAAAATTTATTTTATTTCCGAGTTTTTGCTAACTTACAGATCAGTTTATCGGTATTCACGTTACATATATTTTTATTTATTGTACAACGTATAATATGGGTATATGGCCAACTGACAATCTTTTCTAACCAATTATACAATATAAAAGGTCGAGGACATAACATACATTATTAATTTAGGGGAAATACTATACAATATCAGGATCACTAAAATTAAATAAGATAAATGAAAAATTCAAGGATATCGATAGCCAAGAGAACGAAAAGGAGATTGAAAAAAGAATGATGGAACGGTACGAGTACATCACTAAAGGGAGATGTAATGTTTGTAATTAGTTTTATATAGAATATCAACGATTTTTGAGTCTTATTTTAGATGGTAGCTGTTTCCAGATTCTAACATCATGGGTTCTAAAAAAGGATGTTAAAAATGAAGAGTGTTTAACTGAAAAAGCTAATAGGTAATATCTGCTGGAGCGTAACATTTGCCATGCAGTGATAGATATTTTAATTATATTGACGAAACCAGTAAATAGTTTTCAAGCTGATTCTTATGCAGGATGGATAACATTTATGAGATACACTCGGCGATAAGCTTATACGATTTTTTTATTTTCTCCTGGCAATATCTGCCGGAAGGAAGGGAAAACAAGGGGATGGGTGGAAGGGCTACTGGACTGGTGTCTCACGTAACGAGGTCACGTGACCGGTGACATATTTTACCCCTCCCCCCCAGTTTTTTACTGCCATTCTCGGATTTTTCTGAAACACTGACAGTGAGAGGTTGAAACAAGTATAGGTGGAGGCATGTATATATGCAAAACCGACCCAACCCACAAAACACCATTTTTATACTTTTACATTTATCGAACGACAAGTAAATACTTAATGTGAATAAATATCAAGCTAGTAAATTGTATATTTTTTTGTTAAATTTATTATTTAAAAGATTTTCCAAAACATGCCCTTACAACTCACTGGCACGTTTCCTTCTTTATTTAAAAACAGAGTGAATGTCGGTTGGTTCTTTTTTGCATAGTAACGTACACTAGATACGTCAGAAACGGGTATTTTTTAAAGAGTTGCGTGTGATTATTTTTAGATTTGAGTTGATTTTAAAAAAAAACAAACCGTTTCTCCGTCACCTCGTTCAAAATAATAAAAATATGCAAGTACTCAAGATTTTTCAATAGCAACTTTTCAAAAGTTTTAATCATGTCATCTATGAAGTCTATTTTTTCTTGTTAAATAAAATACGTTTCAACGTAGCTCTATCCCATATGGGCAGCGTTTAGTTTGCCTTACGATTATGATATTATTTATCGCGGAAATCGTAAATATTATTTTTTTCAAGAGTTCTCTTTTTTAAATTGATATTTCTGAGTTCCGTCTAATGTTTTATCCCATAAACTTAAATGATAAATTAAATGGAAGCCACCACATAGGCGTATGACTGGTGCAAATATAGATCGTGCGATGATGTTGACATGTTTTTAATGTGGTTGTTGAGATTATGATGCTGTTGGAATTGCATAATGTGATAGCTTGGAATTTAAGTATGTACAAAAATGTGAATGGTGATAATGAGTGTTTCAGCTGAATGTTTTAATATTTAGGAAGAATATATGAAATTTGCTAATAATAAATGAGACCACTTCGTCACACACTTTGACTAGTTAAATAGTTCTCAATATCGACAAAATGGAGGGTTTTATGGTAAGCATTTTTATATACTCGTACTTGTACTCTACATTTCGCCTTTTCATTAAAACGCTGGAAATTATAAATAATATATTGTCGATATTTAAAAAAATATGACATGCTGTATGTTAACTCGAGATATTTTAATAATGATGTATGGTGGAAATATGGGAAAACCTACATATGACGTCAGTGGCTTAGGTGATAAAACGTTTGTCTTCCAACCAGGATTTAGTGCTCGACTGTGTTTAAAGAAGGTATCAGTTCTACAAAAGGGCTTTTTTAATATTTTTGTTTGCTTGGAAAAAATGCCATACCAAGTTGTTTTTATGCAACGAAAGTGTTATAAATGAATGATTCATGTTTCGTAGTTTATTATTTTCATTCAATTTGTTGATTAAATAGGTTCATTAGACCTTCTTGAACTGCCCATCAGGAATACATAAAAGTCACATTCTTAAATAAAACTGAACAATATTTATTTAAGCAATTTGAATAAATTATTAAGATTTTCATTGAACAGGCAATCTTATTCGTCATTGTGGCCAATATTATGTACAATTTAGTTCAAAATTGTATTTACCTACGATTGAGCTCAAGATTACTTTGGCCAAGAGAATTTGCTATTCTCGCACAATCTGCAAGCATTCCCGTTAGGTCTCCATATATTTTTCACGTTAAATCCAGTTTTCTGCCTTCAGTTCAGCACTCCGGAGTCGGTCTTGTGAAAAGAAAATTTTCGGTCCAAGGTTTTATTTTTCTTTGAGCTAACCTAGACTGTGCTTAGAATTTGCTACATCAGCTTTCAAATCTATCTAAGGATTTGTGTCTGATACTCGGTTTTCTTACAAATGGTAAATTTGACTTAAGAAAATGATTGCGTGTATGTTATCGTAAATTGAGTTATTTTATTTAAAATTATTTTTAACAAATAACGAATTTTTTAAATCACTGAAGTTTTTTTACATAAATCAATTTCAATATTATTATTTTCGTATTTCGGTGCACATTTTATATCAGATTAAATATGTTATATAACTTAATTTTCAATAATATATTGTAATATATATTTGAACGACAAGGTAAGGTTATTTAAAAGAGATAACTCTATGAAAAATATAAAATAGTTAAAAAAAAACTGATGTCAACAGGTTGCAATGTTAAACTATTAAATTAGATTTTAAAAATAAAGGTTGACAAATTAATTGGCTTATATTTTCAAAAATGACTCAATCCATAAAACCAAATTTTCGGCTTATTTGAAATATCAAAAATACATAAATTAATCCTTTATGTGCAAAAATATCATAAATGAGCAAATCATGAGATTAATTCCACATTGAAAAAATAAATTCCATCAAGCTTATGGAGGGCAGCTAAATGTTTTATTATAATTATCTAAGAACAAGTAAAATGTAGGATGAGTGTTTTAAGCATATTTACATAAAAAATATGCCTCATTTTCTTTTCTTTATGCTGTTGTTTTTTATTCTGTGAATACCTAAATTCGAATAAATATAATAATATAGATCCGACATCATACATGAATAATTCTGAGGGGTTCTTGCAGCATTTAAATGTGTTTTTTTAGAATACGTTAAAAAGTTTAAGTTAGTAGTTATTATTATTGAATATAGCAAAACATAATCTTTGCAGACTTTATATTAGTAGTAAACATATACTCGCATTTTTCCACACGTTGTTTCGTAGTAAAATTTAGTTTAAACAGGACTTATTTTTGAAATTTACAAACGCTCATAAGTTGCATTAAATAACGCTGCATGAATGATTTCTGAAACTATCTTAAAATCGAGACGTCCATTATATAATAATAATGAAGCTACACTTCTCTTGGCAATTGATTGATATCCGTAATGTTTCATCTTAAGCGACGATACCTAAATTATAACGATATAATAATTGGAGATAATATTTTCAATGAGACTAGTTATGAAAAACTTAAAAAAAAATGTATATACTGAAGACTTAAATAATTTGAAACATGTATTTTTCAAGTGTCTGTTATGTTTTTTTTTAATTATGAATTATTTTATGTTCGACAGATTGGTATTGTATTTTAACATCATAATACTAAAATATCACGAAATGTATCGAATTCGTGAAAATTGAAGCAAAAAAAATCTAAAACCTTAAGTTCATCTGAAATATTTCGATCTATTCGTCAGTTATGTTTATTGATTTTAAATACACTCATTTGTTTAGTGTTCATTTTGATTTATGTGACCGAATCAATACCTATTTTCGAATGAGATACGAATATTACTGATTTATTTAACTTAATAAAACTGTAATCTATTTTTGTATGTTAAACTTATCTTGGCACATTGTGAGCTTTAAATATATTATATTAATATTGTGAAATAATTTATAAAGAGTAAGCCTAGCAGGATTTCTCACCTCTTGGAATATTTTGTATGTTAAACTTATCTTGGCACATTGTGAGCTTTAAATATATTATATTAATATTGTGAAATAATTTATAAAGAGTAAGCCTAGCAGGATTTCTCACCTCTTGGAATATTTTGTATGTTAAACTTATCTTGGCACATTGTGAGCTTTAAATATATTATATTAATATTGTGAAATAATTTATAAAGAGTAAGCCTAGCAGGATTTCTCACCTCTTGGAATATTTTGTATGTTAAACTTATCTTGGCACATTGTGAGCTTTAAATATATTATATTAATATTGTGAAATAATTTATAAAGAGTAAGCCTAGCAGGATTTCTCACCTCTTGGAATATTTTGTATGTTAAACTTATCTTGGCACATTGTGAGCTTTAAATATATTATATTAATATTGTGAAATAATTATAAAGAGTAAGCCTAGCAGGATTTCTCACCTCTTGGAATATTTTGTATGTTAAACTTATCTTGGCACATTGTGAGCTTTAAATATATTATATTAATATTGTGAAATAATTTATAAAGAGTAAGCCTAGCAGGATTTCTCACCTCTTGGAATATTTTGTATGTTAAACTTATCTTGGCACATTGTGAGCTTTAAATATATTATATTAATATTGTGAAATAATTTATAAAGAGTAAGCCTAGCAGGATTTCTCACCTCTTGGAATATTTTGTATGTTAAACTTATCTTGGCACATTGTGAGCTTTAAATATATTATATTAATATTGTGAAATAATTATAAAGAGTAAGCCTAGCAGGATTTCTCACCTCTTGGAATATTTTGTATGTTAAACTTATCTTGGCACATTGTGAGCTTTAAATATATTATATTAATATTGTGAAATAATTTATAAAGAGTAAGCCTAGCAGGATTTCTCACCTCTTGGAATATTTTGTATGTTAAACTTATCTTGGCACATTGTGAGCTTTAAATATATTATATTAATATTGTGAAATAATTTATAAAGAGTAAGCCTAGCAGGATTTCTCACCTCTTGGAATATTTTGTATGTTAAACTTATCTTGGCACATTGTGAGCTTTAAATATATTATATTAATATTGTGAAATAATTTATAAAGAGTAAGCCTAGCAGGATTTCTCACCTCTTGGAATATTTTGTATGTTAAACTTATCTTGGCACATTGTGAGCTTTAAATATATTATATTAATATTGTGAAATAATTTATAAAGAGTAAGCCTAGCAGGATTTCTCACCTCTTGGAATATTTTGTATGTTAAACTTATCTTGGCACATTGTGAGCTTTAAATATATTATATTAATATTGTGAAATAATTTATAAAGAGTAAGCCTAGCAGGATTTCTCACCTCTTGGAATATTTTGTATGTTAAACTTATCTTGGCACATTGTGAGCTTTAAATATATTATATTAATATTGTGAAATAATTTATAAAGAGTAAGCCTAGCAGGATTTCTCACCTCTTGGAATATTTTGTATGTTAAACTTATCTTGGCACATTGTGAGCTTTAAAATATATTATATTAATATTGTGAAATAATTTATAAAGAGTAAGCCTAGCAGGATTTCTCACCTCTTGGAATATTTTGTATGTTAAACTTATCTTGGCACATTGTGAGCTTTAAATATATTATATTAATATTGTGAAATAATTTATAAAGAGTAAGCCTAGCAGGATTTCTCACCTCTTGGAATATTTTGTAAACATCGCTCAAACGATCTTCAAGACGGAGGCCAGAATAATTTACAGGGTTAAATATATTTTGAGGAAACGGAATGAAAGTTTACTCCTTCCCACGCCTGTAAATGCTTTAATATTATTTCACAATGCCAGCCCAACCGCCTCGAAGTAATAAAGAGTAATCAAGAAGTGCCGTAAAACCGGCCAGGTTAGCTCCCTGTAAAATGTTGCGGTCGAATTCCAATTTTATTATCGGGACGACTTCTCTAGGATATCCTTTAAATTCTACTACTCAATCTTCTTTGAAGAATACAGATGGCCGAGTGTGTCGAGAAGAACGTACGAGTATATGGGTATACTTGTTAAATGGTAATTTCCTTATTGCACGAGTATGTCGTGACCCCCTCAGAATTATAACTTTTGATAATGCATTTCTATCGATTTTTGTATTCTATAGTTTGAAGAAAAGCATTTTTTACTTGATTTGTTCACCATGTCGATGAAATATTTACATTATTAGTTAGACATCCCTTAAGGCTAGATTATAATAATCAATTTGCGTTGATTTAAAACAAGTATTAGTGTTGTACTCTGAGATTGTTGTCAAAATTAATAAGAAGATCTATTTAATTTATTCTCATATAAGAGGGTTGCTACTTAAATGTTGAGACAGACAAGTAAAAACAATTTTTTATCATCGAAAATGGCTTTATTGTTTTTCAACATACTCTCGATGAAGATCAATACACTTTTGCATGCGTTTGAACCAATTTTCGAAGAACTTTTTTCCACTCCGAATGAGGTTACTTCAAAACATGCGTTTTAAACGCATCAACCGCTTCTTCAGGCGTCGAAAAAACGTTGACCTCGTAATTTATTTTTGATGTTCAGGAATAAAAAGAAGTCATTGGGTGCC
>OX463838.1:37521095-37784820 GCA_949825065.1 Odontocerum albicorne
AGATGATAAATTACGTTTAGTTGCAACAACCTTCTTGGCCTAGTTGGTGAGATGCTTGACTTTTATCCGGCGGTTGCGAGTTCGATTCCTGATGGCACCAGATAAAAACGGTTTCAGTTGGTAAGAGTTTCTCTGGTATATTCACGCGCGCTTGGCGTGCGTAAGTGTTGTTGCTTCTTCACGTTCAGAGATGTTTCGTCAACACGTGTGATGACCAACCGCGAGTTCCATGTCTACTCAAGTGGTTCTAAGCTCTAAGTTCTAAGGCTCGATCAACGGGGCCAAATAAAATAATGTCTTTCGGTCTACACGCCTTTAAATATGTCAGAATCACCAAATCGAATTTGTTGACGTGTATTACACGACTTTATAATTTAGTTAAGTTAAAATGGTTGAACTCAAATTTATAGTTCTCTCTCTCTCCGTGGTTGCAGTCCTAAGACTGGTTTGCAGCAATTTCAACTCTTCTCCTCCATTCCCCCCTGTCCTGTGCGGCTCTTTTTAAATCTGTATATGTTGAGCAGCGCACGTCCACCAACAGGTCCTCCAGGTACTCTCGGCGTGGGCGTCCCCTAGAGTTTGTCCCCTCGGTCATACCCTCCATTATGGCATGCAAGAGGCCCTCTTGTCGTATTATATGACCGATCCATCTTGCACGCCTTTCGGACAGGATCCTGAGCAGGTGCCTTCCTCCTTCGATTCGTTGGAGAACCTCTTCATTTGTGATGCGGTCTCTCCAGGAAATTCCTAATAGTCTTCTATAGGACCACATCTCAAAAGCCTCTAGTCTTCGTCTATCTCTTTCGGATAGGCACCATGTCTCGCAGCCGTACATCAAGATACTCCATACATAGTCTTGATGAGGAGTATTCTCAGTTTTAGGTCTATATTATTTGATTCTATTATTTTCGACCCTTTTATTAAATGCAAGTCTAGCCTGATGTATACGGCTGTCGACCTCGCTCTTGGACCGACCGTCCCATTTTATTTTGCTCCCGAGGTAGACAAACTTCTTGGTGTTCTTTAGTGGTTTACCCGACATCACTATTCTCATCTGGTGTTGCGCTCGGCCTACAGTCAGCAGCTTTGTTTTGTCTTTATTTATCTTCATACTGTAGTTATTTTGAAGAATGCTTTCCATAGTTGTTAAGTTATAATCTTAATATTTATAGTTATAATCTTAATATTAAAATCTTAATTTACATGAAAAATATTATAAAAAAGTATGTAGTCGTATCGATATCATCGGTCATACATACACATTTAAGATTGAAAATGTCGAAAAAAAATAATAATCCTCACATTTGAAATAAATATATAGTTAGTGTCAATTTATTTGTTTAGTGATGCTACATATGTAGCGTCTATGTTTTTGAGATAGTGAATTTGATAACCAACAAGCTCTAAAGATGAGAGCTGAGACGTTCTCGAAACAATATTAAGAACAAAAACGTGTTAGAAACCCTGAAAATAATTTTTAACAAAACATTTATATGGTTTCAAAATATGTAAATAAATTAAGTAAATCTTTAAGATTTTTTTTAAAGAAGCATCATAAAAATATTTCACTAACTCAAAACATACTCGTTAAATCATCCAATCAACTCACATCATTTGTATTCAATTATTGATTTTAAATGTTTTTTCCTTGCTTTAGACTGAAATGAAATATTTTTATTATTAAATAAAAAAATCAACCTCTATACGCAAAATAAATTTGATTCAATACATGCGAAATTACAAAAAAATCTATTAGTAACATTACTTAACTCGAAAATGTACTTGGATAAATTTCATCCCACTAAGTATCTTAAATAAAATAACGGAAGCACATTTAAGTTGTTATCACGATAAACAAAGGTTAACTGCAGTTATCTCCAGTAGCATTCAGACAGAAATAATTGGGACGACTGGCAGTCCCACATGGTTAATATAAAGTAATGCAAAGGTTAACGATCGAACGGAACAGTTAATCAAGAGATCATCTTCAATCGAAAGACTTCAACGTTGCATCGTGACAGCATCGTCAAGAGATCATCTTCAATCGAAAGACTTCAACGTTGCATCGTGACAGCATCGTCAAGTTATGTTTTAGAAATTCTAGTGAGATTGAATAGCTATGTGGTTTGATTTATGTACACTTTTAAAATATGAAAGGGATTACGAAGAAAAAACAAGATTTAAGATAAAATAATCATTCAAAATATTCAAGACATGTTTCATTATTATCTCCTTTCAATAAAAGCAAAGTATTATGCATATGCGTCACATAGATGAGTGAATTTGATTTTGTATCACCTCTGAAATTGTTTGGAAACTTGTATTATTGTATTGGATCATCCTTTTATGAACATTATTGTACTGAATATTGTTATATTGTATTATATTGTGAAGAATAACAATTAATTATTACATACAGATAGGCTTGTCATTGCCTTATCTGTGTTTGACCTGTATACCTGTACATATTGTACTACAATGTTCCGTATGCGTGGCATTCGCAATTAACACTAAAGATAGTCGGACACCCCCTACGCGCGGAAAGCGCGTGGTATGCGTTGTAGTGAATGTACAGATGTAATAACATGTACTTAGTGCATTACATTCTTACCAGATTACCTCGTTTATCAGATCTTTTTAAAAGTTTATTGAAACCATCGGGAAGTGAATTCAAAACTCCCTGATGGAAGTTAAGTGTCTTATCCACAAGGCCATGAAAGTCATCGAAATGTCATTTTTCGACAGAAGGATATGAAAATATCTGGAAAGGAGGACTCTGGACATTTGATTATTTTGTGAAAAAAATATTCTACGACGAAATGGGGTAATGATTATTAATTTTTAAAAAATACTCGAATTTTACTCATAATTTTTAATAAAATTATGAGTAAAATTCCTTTCCGGAATGAAACTGGAAATCTTGAATGATTTAGAATTTGAATGAAACAAATCTCAAAATGGAGTATATATCTAAGTAGCAGAAAATCTTGTATAAACTAACAACAACCAAATTAATTTATTTACATAGCAACATTAAGAAGTGAGTGAGAGTGAATCTAATAATTGAGTGTTAATAGAGTGTTAGAAGAGTCAAGAAATCTCACTCAATGCTTTCTAGTTATCATATTAATATTTTTCTGTTCAACAGTAAAGTTATCTCTTGTTATTTTATGTCTTATACCATATCAGGAAGTGATAGCTGTCAGACAATATTTGAAAATTAAAAATCTTTTAACTATGTGATATTAATTGTAAAATAATAATTATAACACCGAATGTTATACACCGACATACATACGACGGGTTTTATATTATGCAATGATTTTATTCTCTCCATTAGAAATTGTTCCATCTAAATATAATGTATCATAAAAAACAGTATGTATATACTTATTATATTTTTTAATTTTTATTCTTTTTTAATAAGACGATGATTCACCAGTAGATCTGAAATAAATAAACAATAAAATAAACAAACGTCTCGTTCCAATGGATATTACGACAAAATTATATAAGATTGTAAATAATATAAATTCTTACGTGTAAGGTCATGGTTGTTTTGAGAATTTTTTCAAATCTCTTCCGTTTCTTAGCTGGAAACAGCCTCTCTTCGACATCTTGAGTTCTTGATAATTTTTCTTTTACGTTGAACGCTAGTTTAATCTTTTAGACATAATAATAATTAAAACGAACGCGTGCCCTAAAATTTACCTCCAGGTCCTAAAGGTCCAGAAATGTTTTCCTTAGTCAACCCTTTTCACACTATTCGTAATTGGTTATGCACATATTTTAATTATGTATGGTACATATTTAAACTATGCATTTTTTTGTTCGATTAGTTTTTTAAAGTTCTTCGTAATTAAGAAACTTTTTCAAAAAAAGAAAATATTATTATTGATATTACAATTTTGTAACATTGCGCCAAACTGTTTTATTTTTATTTTTAAGGAACTTTTAGAGATTGCTGATAAAGTTTGATTGAAACAAAATGTGATGAGCAATATTAAAATGATACTAGGACAAATAATCATATAATTTAGCTATGCATATATTTTATGTTCCTACACTTAAGGCAAAAAACAAATACATGATTTCTTGTTTCACTTTTAAGGGGACATTTACAATTTTTAATAATATTTATTGCTTGAACAATATCCAAATCGAATTCTGTAAATTATTTATTGTACATTTATTTTTGGTTAAATTATTCCCATAAAATATGAAGTGGGTGGAATTTAGGACTGGAAATTTATTTAGCTGCAGGTGCCATTATACCATATGCACTAAATGGCCTACTTTGATATTTTTGTGTAGATTTCTAAGCGGGTCTCAAAATAAATGGATGTTTCAATACTGTCACATTTTTTAGATAGAGAGTCGGCAATAATATCATGGTACTGTACTGTATTGCACTTTCGATGTGCACTGTACAACCTGGTGGGCTTATTATCATGTGCTAATCTTTTTAAAGCAACCAGATGTATGTTAACGAAGTCTGAAATAAAAACCAGACCGGAATCAGCTTAAAAACAAACATGGGTCCCAAAGGGAAACGAACCTGTAACGTCTTACCAACGTGGCCAAGGAGATTGATCTTTAGCTTTGTTTTTTTATGGTTTGGAACCCATACTAATAATACCTTTAAGTTTTCTTACAACACAAAACAGAAGATGGAGGATGTAACATAAAATATGATTTCCGGGTTAAGAAGACAATTGTATACAATTTTAGTTTAATATTTATTTACTGGAGTTGAGATTTTTCAGCGGAATCAGATCATTTCGACGCTTTCTGCGCAAATTGGGAGAGAGAAGAAGTAAATATTTGAGCGTGAAGAAATTGCACAGGCGAGATTGAGACAAAACTCCTCTCGCGGCCTTAGTGTGGCGGTGTGACCAGAATTTGTTGGCGAGAGAAACCGTATGGGAAATAGAATATTCAAGCAAGCGGCAAGCATGTATTTGCATTTGCTTAACGTAATGGAACAATCTGACGGATAGCGTAAGAGGATTGCGGCGAGAAAGGTTGCAATCCGGACCTGTTATTTTGCTGACCGACATTAATCGAATGGGTAGGGATTAGAAGTGAACTATTTTCTGTCAGAGTCGAGGGCAGTGAAACGCTGGCCCTGAGAAAAAAAAATCTGTTTTGAGAGTACAATATATCGAAAAAAATCAATTTGAACATTAAAAAATCACGAAAATTAATTTACACTTTGGTCCGTTAAATTACTCTTCATATAGGTCGTCTCGGTCTTAGAGGTTTGGTTATGTTGTACTATTTTATTATATTACTCTTCATATAGGTCGTCTTAGAGGTTTGGTTATGTTGTCCTGTTTTATTATATTATTCTTCATATAGGTCGTCTTAGAGGTTTGGTTATGTTGTCCTGTTTTATTATATTATTCTTCATATAGGTCGTCTTAGAGGTTTGGTTATGTTGTCCTGTTTTATTATATTATTCTTCATATAGGTCGTCTTAGAGGTTTGGTTATGTTGTCTTGTTTTATTATATTATTCTTCATATAGGTCGTCTTAGAGGTTTGGTTATGTTGTATTATTTTATTATATCACTCTTCATATAGGTCGTCTTAGAGGTTTGGTTATGTTGTCCTGTTTTATTATATTATTCTTCATATAGGTCGTCTTAGAGGTTTGGTTATGTTGTCCTGTTTTATTATATTATTCTTCATATAGGTCGTCTTAGAGGTTTGGTTATGTTGTCCTGTTTTATTATATTATTCTTCATATAGGTCGTCTTAGAGGTTTGGTTATGTTGTACTATTTTATTATATCACTCTTCATATAGGTCGTCTTAGAGGTTTGGTTATGTTGTCCTGTTTTATTATATTATTTTTCATATAGGTCGTCTTAGAGGTTTGGTTATGTTGTCTTGTTTTATTATATTATTCTTCATATAGGTCGTCTTAGAGGTTTGGTTATGTTGTACTGTTTTATTATATTATTTTTCATATTGGTCGTCTTAGAGGGTTGGTTATGTTGTACTATTTAATATATTACTCTTCATATAGGTCGTCTTAGAGGTTTGGTTATGTTGTACTGTTTTATTATATTATTTTTCATATTGGTCGTCTTAGAGGGTTGGTTATGTTGTACTATTTAATATATTACTCTTCATATAGGTCGTCTTAGAGGTTTGGTTATGTTGTACTGTTTTATTATATTATTTTTCATATTGGTCGTCTTAGAGGGTTGGTTATGTTGTACTATTTAATATATTACTCTTCATATAGGTCGTCTTAGAGGTTTGGTTATGTTGTACTGTTTTATCATATTGTATTACACTTCAATTTTATACTCTAAAACAAAAAACAAATTACCTTGTGGCGATTTTTTAACCCTAAAATGGAAAACCAAATTGCAACTGTTTTTAGTTTTTTTGGGTACCATCAATCCCAAATCCGACAGGTCGGCATTGATTACGGAGCTCGTCAAATGTTATTTTTTGAATAACATAAAAATATCAGTATCTTTTTCAATATTCCCTTATCAAAATTCAATATATACGACATATTAATGGACAAAATAAATCAGTGAAAATAAAAATTCACTTATATTGTATTGTATTACACTTTCGTTGTATACAATACAACCTGGCGGGCTTATTGCCATGTGTTAATCTCTTCAACCGACCAGAAATATTTTAAAGTTGCTTTTTGTGAAAACCAGACTGGAATACTTTTTAAATAAATCTGGGTTCCAGCGGGATTTGAACCCGCAACCTCTGGGATGGGAGACAGGCGTCATACAAACTAGGCCACGGAAATCGTCGTCATTATATTATACATACATACCATCACACCATTTTCCTGCCGAGGTAGGCAGAGAGGACAAAGCGCCAGACATTCCTACCTGGGCACACATCTCTCGCCTCTTCCACATCCATACATCTTACAATACAATTACTACAATTTATATGACTTTCTACGTTTCCTTCTTTCATAATATCATTCACTTAATCTAATCGTACTTTCCTTAGTCTCCTCTACACCGCATTATACTTACATTTGTTTCATATACCTATCTGTTTTGTTACTAGTTTTTTTATTAATTCGTTCTACATGCCTAAATCATCTCAAAGTGCTCTTCGTTATCTTACTTATTACATCAGTCTTAAATTTGTAATTATTCCGTTTCTTTTGTACATTGTCACCCCATGTATTCTTTTCAGTGCACGTATTCCCACATCATTAACTCGGGCTCCTTTAATTCTTTTTTCACGTTAACGTTTTACTTCCATACATCAAGGCTGGTAAAATAATACTGTTGTGTGGATTATCATTTAAGTAAGTTTTCATACTATTCGGTGCGAGTGTATATGTCTTAGTGCTCCGTTGACTTTGTTTCCTATCACTAGAAGGCACTCGATATTCCTCTTAAGTTTTCCATCATCTGAGAAAATGCTACCCAAATAGCAGAATTCCTCAACTTGCTCCAATCTTTCATTATTTACCCATATGTGGAATTTACTTTTCCATTTACACTTTTCTATCACTTTGGATTTTGCAACATTCATTCTCAGATTTTTGTTTTTGCATATCTCATACTATTTCATTGTTCACCCGTGTATCGTTTTTACTTTTTTAATTCAATACAACTTTTCAGTAAATGAAGTTAGTTGGGAAAATCTTATTTTTAATACGGCCGGTATCTTAAAATAAAAAAATATGGAAAAAGTTTGCTAGTTTTTTTTAATGTTTGTTATTTTGTATTTACAGTATTTTATGAATACGAATTGAGTAATATGGTTACTGATGTTTTATGTACATTTTGCCGAGATTGAATCAAAACCATATGAACGGCCCTGACCACCCAGAATCCACGCTTCCCTTCCTGGCCGAGTATTGTTATTTCGGTCATTTCGGATTTCCTCCACGCCACAGGTCCAGGCTAATCCACGAAAAGGTCTGCACAGTTTGCACTTAACAGATCAACTGCGGAACCCTTCCTAGAAAACTTTTTCTGTATTTCAAAAAGAGACCGACCCAATTTTACTCTTCAATAATTATAAAGCGTGGCAAATTACTTTTTAATTTGGGTATATATGTATACTACGAAGGGTTACTCGGCCGTTTCATGTTTAGAGAGTTAAAATAAATTGTCTCACGTCGAGTGTTTTACGAAAGCATTCATTGGAGTGAATAGCCCAAACAAGGGCTAAATAGTCCTCGTTATGAGCGTAATAAGAGTTGAAAAGGAGAATATCTCTGTTTAAATGTTTATGAATGTCTATTGCTAATTGCCCTCATATTAAGAGAGAAAGGAACTTGACAAAAGGGACAGAAAACCCTGAGAGTCTGAAAAAGTAATAAAAAACAGAATATGCAAGATTGCCTCGAGCATTTCTTTTTATATGTGGCATCAAACATTAATAAATGATGTGAAATAAAATAAATATGAACGTATACCAAATCTGTAAATCGAATGTAATTTATTCAATTTCAGAAGTTCGAGAAAAGTCTTCGACGCCTTTGAAACGGACATCTGATGGGTTCAATTCGTTTTATCAGAATGTATCATATGAGCCGGTACTACGTTAAATTGCCAAGATTTATGTTATTTAATAGTAGCTGTTGAAATAAAATTATATATCAATGTGATTAGGACTCCTGAAATATATGTAAAAGACATATACGGCGAACTGGAAACACAACAAGGAGCTCAAAAAATATGTGAAATTTCGGCACAAAGAAAAGAGAGGGCTAAATCGATCAGAACCCCTAAGTACATAGAGGATAATGAAGGCAAGTTAATCACTGAAGAAAGTAAAATATGTGAAAGATGGAAAGCCTACTACTCAGAACTACTGAATGAAGAATTTCCGAGAACCTCATATCCTTCAGAACTACAAATCTTTGGGTCAATTGTAGATATTACTCCTGCAGAAGTAGGGTTGGCCATATTATAAATGAAAAGAGAAAAAGCAGTAGGACCAGACAATATACCAACTGAATTTTGGAAAGAATGTGGTGAATGGGGACAGAATTGGTTGTGTAAGCTCGTTAATAAAATATTAGCCGGAGCCCCAATGCCAGATGAATTCCGAAGAAGCTTTCTCCTTCCCTTCTACAAAAATAAAGAAGACTCCAGGAAATGCGACAACTATAGAGGCATTAAGCTAATATCCCACACTATGAAAATCTATGAGCGAATTATAAACTCGAGAATCAGGAATTTGGTGGAAATACATGACAACCAGTGTGGTTTCGTATCAGAAAATCAACAGTAGACGCCATTCAAACCGTTAGACTCCTTGTCGAAAAACACCGTGATGCCAAGAAAGACCTTTATATGGTCTTCATCGATCTTGAAAAGGCATTTGACAGGGTCCCTAGAAGCCTAATTTGGGCAGCACTTAGAGCACATTGTGTACCAGAAAAGTATGTACTTGCCATCCAGGACATGTACGATAATGTGACAACGCAAGCGAGGTGCACTTCGGGAACTTCACCAGAATTTCCTGTAAAGGTGGGGGTACATCAAGGCTTGGTACTCAGTCCGCTGCTGTTCATCTTAGTCATGGACTATTTAACTAACCAGGAAATGAACAGTCTCCTAAAGATTCTACTATTTGCAAACGATATCGTATTAATAAGTGAAAAACACGAGGACCTGCAATAGTCTGGAAAGGTGGAGAAAAATCTTGGAGGACAATGGATTGAGACTGAGCAGAAAGAAAACAGAGTATCTGTACCTACCTACCATTCGAGAACACAAATGCTGTCACTCCCGTAATGCAAATGGATGGAGAAACATTACGAAATTGTGACTCCTTTAAGTATCTTGGGTCACTCATCCATAGCGACGGAGGATGTGCAGCAGATGTAACACATATAATAAGTGTGGAATGGATGAAGTTTAGATCAATGACGGGAGTTCTATGTGATCCGAAAATGCCAGTAAAGTTAAAAGGAAAAGTATACCAAACGATTGTCAGACCCGTACTACTCTATGGCTCCGAATGCTGGACGATGTATAACTCTTACTCTAGGCCACTAGAAACTGCTGAAATACGCATGCTAAGATGGCCAGCTGGTGTGTCCCTAAGAGACAAAATAAAAAGCTCACGCATTCGGGGAAGCCTAGGTGTTACAGACATCAACAGCAAAATGGAAGAGAGGCGATTGAGATGGTATGGGCACGTTGGACGCAGAGCACACGTTCACATTGTGAACCAGGCAATCTCCATGGATCTTCCTCGAATAACAACCAGAGGAAGACCAAAGAATTCATGGGTGGTGCAAAAAGATAACTTGATGCAGAGGCACGGCCTGGGGGGCGTAGTCCGGGACAGAAGAGCATACAACCTGAGGACGAGGAGAACTGACCCCAACAGTCTTCGCAGACAATGAGTTGGGGTGGAGCCAGGGAGAAGAAGAAACATATCAAATGGTTCCAATAAGCTGTCATGGATAAAAAATCTCTGTTTAACCTTTAAGGAAGTAAGACCAGTAAAATTTTCAACGACTCGTATATTCAAATCTTTGTTACTAAAGAATGATGCGTTTAAAACAGATGAAGTAAAACAAATAAGATTTGCATATAACATTAACAACAATTAAGGTTATCTTATTTTTGACGCAAAAACAGAAAAGTGAAATTACACATGGTGTATACGAATTTTTGTGTATTATTTGACATTAAGAAATTTGAAAACCAGAGTAAGGTAACACTAACGCTGTTTATCATAACATATAATAAAATTATTCTGATTTTGCCAACCACCTTATAGACGAAGAACTTCACGTTCAATAGCACTAACAATGTAAACATTCTGCACAGTTGTTAAACGAAAATAAAAATCGATTAACCTTCAGGGAATATTTTCAAGTCACACGTTCCATAAGAAATCAGTTCTTGTTTCAATATTCACACTAGAGACAAACCCCACTACATACTCTTTTTACGACCCTTACAATACATTTGTTGCGTATAGAATCCTTTATAATTATTTACTTTTTTACTAGTTGAAATGAAAAAAGGGCTGCTAATTATGACGAAAACGAAATATATTTGATTCAATATTTATTTTCAAGTGAAAATTATATCTACAAAACCAAAACTGTACTGAAAATATGTTACCATTTTGTTTTATGTATTGGAAATATTTTAAGTTAAAGTGTATATTTTTCAATGTATATTGTACTTTAAAAGTCAATTAGTCAATAAATGCGTGAAAAAGGGAAATAATAAATGAAAACCTTATATATTAACTAGTCGAACAAAGTCTGTAGCAGATTTGACCTTGATCGACATGTGCTACTGTCGAAGTACTTTTTGGATATGTTTGTTAATTTCTTAATCCTTTTAGTCCTAGAGTTAGAAGACAAGAGGCTTTTGAGATGTGGTCCTATAGAAGACTATTAGGAATTTCCTGGAGAGACCGCATCACAATTGAAGAGGTTCTCCAACGAATCGAAGGAGGAAGGCACCTGCTCAGGATCCTGTCCGAAAGGCGTGCAAGATGGATCGGTCATATAATACGACAAGAGGGCCTCTTGCATGCCATAATGGAGGGTATGACCGAGGGGACAAACTCTAGGGGACGCCCACGCCGAGAGTACCTGGAGGACCTGTTGGTGGACGTGCGCTGCTCAACATATACAGACTTAAAAATAGCCGCACAGGACAGGGGGGAATGGAGGAGAAGAGTTGAAATTGCTGCAAACCAGTCTTAGGACTGCAACCACGGAAGGAATGTACGGATTTCTGATGGATTCATTGCCGTACAGGTTTTATTCTTATATCATATTACATCTGAATCAATGTCACTCAATAGCTTAAAAACAATGTATCGTGAATTCTTATAGTACTTGTAAGCAAAACAAGAATAGTTTTATAAAAAAAACTGCGTAACAAAATGTTCCAGCTTATTTAACCTGCCGATCATCATGGAATTTAATTTTCTTATAATCTGAATTTCAGGATTGGCCGGTCAAGACTGTGATCTTACATCCACAGGATGGGATGGCTGATAAGCATACATGGTTGAAAAGGATTGTTTATCATATCACATCACAATTGCATGCAAAATATAAACCTACAAGTACAAATGGTTTGTCATTCATCCATATACTAGTACTTCAGTTTTTCTCAGAAAAACAAAAATAACGATGATAAAATAAAAACATCATTTCATTATTCTTCTCGAAAAAATCAATGCTATCAATCTTCAACAGCGCAAAAGACGTAGTTTTAACAAAAAAACTTTGCATAATCTTACATTTTAAAAACATTGTTGTATATTGAAGCTTTTAGAAATAGCTGTAGCTTAAAAATGTATTATTTAGACCGTGAACTCCCACGAGGGCGATAAAATTTTATCATGAAGATTTTTGAAAGCCTTTATCCAAAACTTCGTATAAATAGATAATTTTTTATTACAAAAAAAAAACATTTCCTTACATTTTTGTCCGTTTTCACAAACTATTTGATAAAAAATAAATATTTTTAAAGTAAAAATACACATAACTATATTATCCAGTTTCATTATCAAATATGGTAGAAGACGGATCGAAAAGGATGACAAATTAAAGTATGATTTTTTAAGTTTAAATTGGTATTGTTTAAGAGGTGATAGAAAATAGAAAGTAAGGAATTGAACGGGCTCGAAAACAATTACAATTGTAATACCATAGACAGCTAAAAGAAATCAACGGATTACTTATGTAGTGTTATTTTGTGATAAACATGAAGCTATTTTATTTTTAAAATTCAGCTCATGATGCCACAATAAATTCAGAGAAATTAAGGAAATCGAAAAGATAACTTGAATGTTTAGAATAAATTATAATTCCCAGTGGCCCTTCAGATAAGATCCTTCAATTTTTGCAATTATAATGACTCAAATATTTTAGTAGCCATGTCGATACTAAAATATCAGATGCGAGACGAAATCGAAAGGATAAGTGGGGGTAAATGAATTTTTTTTTTCAAATTGTCAATAACAAGATAAGCGCTACATTTCTCCTTTGCCAATTGAGATGACATTGCATGCACAAATATTGTTATATAGTTTTTTTATAAGTATTGCTTACATCTCACTTAAATATTGACGGGAGAGTTATTAGACAAATTTCACACATTTTTTTATAACTATCTAAATGAAATCACCTACAAAAAATATCTGTCGCCTTTGTCAATGAAGCTATTCTAAGATCCAACATAATGAATGCATTTAACTTGTTAACAATGTTGCCATCTGGAAAATATATGACTAAAATAATACCAAAGATTTAATTATCCAGTCGCCAAAAATAACTCAATCATTAGATTCGCTAATTTTCTTTTAAGCATAAAACATAACTCAGACAATAGTTGTAGAATTTTAATTAAGTTTTAATAAAATTGATTGAATTTAGGGCTTTTTTGTGAGACATCTGTTTTAAGTATTTTCGAAAAACTGATAATTATTTCAAAATTACTTAACAATTTCCACTCGTTTTAAGCTTCTTGAACTGTCATACGTAAGATCTGATATTGAAATGGGACAAAATCCTTTATGCTTCCTTGATCCGAAGCCAGTATGCTTACCACTTGAACCCACCACTATTATTTAACATGCTTCTCAGTTTTTGGTGGTACTTAAGATTTACAGTTTTTCGAAAGCCTCTAATATCTGGGAAATAGTTTCTGTTTGTGCATTCTGAACGTCTGCAAGTATATAACTCACACCTATGTCAACCTCTTGTTAATATAACTAACACCTATGTCAACCTCTTGTTAATATAACTCACACCTATGTCAACCTCTTGTTAATATAACTCACACCTATGTCAACCTCTTGTTAATATAACTCACACCTATGTCAACCTCTTGTTAATATAACTCACACCTATGTCAACCTCTTGTTAATATAACTCACACCTATGTCAACCTCTTGTTAATTATGCTATTGTGTAAATTGTCATTACATAATGAAATATGGATTGAGATCGAATTGAAAATGAGAAAGAATTGAAAAAAATTGTTAAAAATAGGATGAATGTATATAGATGTGGGGAAGTATCTCTTCTAATGGCCGCAGTCACTTTCTTCATATCCTTACACTTAATTTATATTAGGTCCCCACATATGAAACCGGCGTTTTGTTTGGGAGGAACATAAAGTTGATTTTTTTTTAATATAATATATTTATTTAATCAAAGTATGTACCATTGCTATCTATGCACTTTTGCCATCTCATAGGTAGTTCATCGATCCCTTTACTAAAAAAACCATTCGGACGGGAATCAATAAAATCTTTGAAGTCGGTTTGGACTGCCCCATCGGAGTTGAATTTTTTCCCTTGCAAGAAGTTATCCAAATTTCGAAAAAAATAGTAATCTGTTGGGGCAAGGTCCGGAGAGTACGGTGGATGTCTTAGACATTCCAATTGAAGCTCTTCTAATTTGGTAGCCGTCTGTTGTGCAGTGTGTGGTCTAGCGTTATCATGAAGCAGCAGTGGCCTAGAGCGATTAACCAGCCTCGGTTGTTTAGCAGCTAGCTTTTCCATCATGGTTTGCAGTTGCTGACAATAGACATCTGCGGTAATCGTCTGGCCAGATTTAAGAAAGCTGTAGTAAACGACACCAGCACTAGTCCACCAAACGCTCACAAGTAACTTTTTTGGAGTCAATTTTCGCTTGGGACATGGTTTGGCTGGTTCGGCAGGGTTCAGCCATTGCGATGAGCGCTTCCGATTATCATACAGGATCCACTTTTCATCACAGGTAATGATTCGATTCAAAATCCCTTCATTATTGTGCCGGTTGAGTAATGCAACGCAGCAGTCAACGCGCGTTTGTTGATTTGCTTCACTCAATTCGTGATGTACCCACCTTTCAAGCTTTTTCACCTTCCCAATTTGCTTCAAGTGGATTAAAACAGTTTTATCACTAACACCGCAGCCTGCAGCTAACTCGGACGTGGTTTGCGATGGATCCGCTTCCACAATAGCCTTCAATTCTTCATTATCAACTTTGGTCTCCGGCCGTCCACGGGGCTTTTTCTGCAGGTCGAAATTTCCAGAACGAAAACGTTGGAACCAAAAACGCACTGTGTTTTCTTTTGCGGCACCGTCGCCCTACACATCATTAATCCTTCGAGCCGTTTCTGCAGCACTGGTGCCACGGTGGAACTCGTACTCGTAAATAACGCGATATTTCAAGTTTTCCATTTTGTAAACTGAGTGACGCAAAGAAAAAAAACAATTGAGGAAAAAACAAATGAATTATAATTTTCGAAACACAAATACTTGAGTAAATAGCTGTATAAATTTTAATTTGGAATTCCTAACCAAAGAGAAGATATTTGAGATCAAAGTTGCCAGTACGGCAAAACGCCAATTTCACATGTAAGGACCCAATATATACATTAATTTTGTAATATTTTTAATCTGTCAATAATAGTGGGTTCGAGTCTTGATTTAGAGCGCCCTTGAGGAGAGCCTGCTCTCTAAATGGCGCTATGTAAATTGTCATTCTATTATTATGAAGTTTAGTTCTATGTAAAATAAAATTGACTTATTATTAGCATTTTGTTTAGTTAGTTGAAGCTATCGGGTCCTTGTCAGTATTAATACATTTTTAAATTTATCTTTCACAAAAAATCTTACTTACAAATATTCGTAATTGTAAATAAAGATTTCTTTATAAACTTGTAAGAATATTATTGAATAAGCAGCAACTCCCTAAATGTACTATATATAAATATATACATATATACTAATGTACAAAAGAAGGATAAGAAGGAAGACAAAGCGAAAAGACCAAAGTGAGAAAACAGCTTCCTTTAGGCTCTTTAGGGCGTTTATTGTTCTTATAATGGGACTCCGAGATAAAAGTGAGGACCTCCTTGAAAGTATAAGGGCCGGAAAATGTTCTTATTTGACGAAATATCAGCCATTTTTATTTCACTTTAGATTTAGCGATGCAATAACACCTAAAGAAAATTAAAATCAAATTACAAAGATCAACAAAATAATAAAATAAATTCATGACTTTTTAATCTTTAAGACTTTATATGAAGGTATTTAAGACAACTATGATTACTTTAAAATATTAATCTTCTGTTTATTTATTTGAACAAAAAATAAAATAAGAACATAAAGCTGTTCACAATAAAATTGATGCCCTGAAAACTGAAACTCAATATCTGTTTATTAAGCTGTAATCATTTTACATACATACCTCACGCCATCTCACTGTCGGGCTAGGCACAGAAGACAGATCACCAGACGTTGCTATTTCAACACCCATGATTCGCCTCTTCCACAGTCATACCCTCTCATACAATTCCTACAATTTCTCTAATTTATTTTAGTTCCTTCTTTGAAAATATCATTCATTTGATTCGACCATACTTTTTTGGTATGCCTCGCACGCACATTTGCACTGTATATTTATTTTGTTAGTATTTTTCATTCATTCGTTTCTCTTGCCCAAACTATCTCACAGCACCCTCCTTGAGCTTACTCAACATATAAGCTTTAAGTTCACATTCTCCCTTAATCACTTCATTTCATATGCTATCATGTATAGATATTAAAACCAGTAATAAAACAGTCATACCATATCGTTCAGAGATGCATTCCTTGCAAAATAGTCTTATTATATCGTTCAGAGATGCATTCCTTGCAAAATAATATGACGAAGAATGATGAACTGTTAAACAAGATAATCAATCAATGTGAATTGGGGTAGTAATTTGACTTATTTTTTCTCAGATATTTCTAAATAAAAATTTCGTCAACTTTATATCGTGTTATTACCTCGCATGCAGTCCTTTCCATGTAAAGTACCAACCTAAATTCCTAGTAAATTTATTGTTAAAAACACATTAGTGAAATTCTCCAAAAATGTCATTATTTATACGACAACGTCTAGAAAAAAATATATCAGATTTTCCAACACTCAAATATACTATTGTATTATTTTTCCTCGATTAGTAAATCTTAAGCGCTATTGAGATTTCTTAAATTATTTGTTGAAGAAAGAAAAGCTTTTTTAACCGGTTATATTCGACAATAGGTTTCTGTCGAGAAATCGTTGTGAGTTTTTTTTTGTTGCCGCGTCAATCTGGCGCCAATATACGAAAAATAATATACAGTCTGTCCTTTATCGGAAAATTGGATTTAGTATTTGAAAATATTCAGAATTTTTAATACACTCTGTAGACGCCGTAACAAGTTTTTGATTGAAAATGTCAATCGAAAACGTAGACGAGTTCGTTAAGCATTAAAATCACGTTCTGATTCGTTACAAAATTTTAAATTAAAACATGACATGTTTTCAGGAAAGTGTCGTCAATGGTGGGAGATGATTTTGAAATTTGAATCGCAGGATGTAAACAAGGTGTAATATTTTACAAAAACTGATTCAAAGTTGAGGGATTAAAAATGTTTTAGTAAGTAAATCGAGAAGGTTTTTTTGCAAATACTATATATGTGAAATAAGATTTTGCCAGTAAGAAGTTCAAAACAAATATTGACTACGATTTTGTCAAAAATGAGAGTGTTAAAATGCTTCAATCGATCTTGAAGCTAATGCACGATGATAACGACAATCGATCTTGAAGCTAATGCACGATGATAACGACAATCGATCTTGAAGCTAATGCATGATGATAACGACAATCGATGTGTTGGGTTTGATTCTCGAGGTTTCCTGAAAACGCTTCCTGTTCGATTTTTGATATATTTCCTTCTTAATCATTACCTTATCATTTAGAATCGTGATCTTACTGAATTGCAATTTCAGATATATATCCCTTGACTAGTTGAACTATATTTCTAAAAAAAATTGCAATTATTTTTCTCAAGTAGGTGTGAAAATAAGATTTATGGACACAATAAGGTTTTGGTTTTTACTACACCTACAAAACAATTTACTGTATTTTAATCTCGAGGCACAATTGTTTCTCTATTTTCCTCATTCGGGTATGCGATAAAATAGTAAATACTTGTTGAAAAAACTCACATGGATGTATTCAATAATAAAAAAATCTATCTGAATAGGACCGTTTATCAGTTGTTCATTTAAGGTCAAATGTTATTTGTTATAAAAGAAAACCCCTATAAATACGAGTAGATAAGATTCCAGATTTTATCAAATTTTATCTTATCAGATGAATTTAATATATTATGTTATTTTTTGAGAATGCTTTCCATTTCTGTTTATTAATTTGGCTCATGCAATATGAGAGAATTAATAAAAAACAGCAACATGATTTATCATTGAGTGGTGACAGAATAATTGAAATAAGCGTTGATTCGGATGCGGACATATTTGATTTAACGCAGTCAGGGTAAAGGAGGATGGCGGCTGAATGAACGAAAGAACAAGTGGTTTTTTTTCATTCCACCTACATAATTATAGCATTTTAACTCACCTATTAACAAAACTGTGCATGAGATGAACATTGATAAATTGCATTTTAAACATTGGTATTGTTAAAAAATGATCTGTTTTGTGTGTAATTATTGATTTATTCCCTGTAAGTGTTCTATCAAATAAAAATAACAATAAAATATAGTACATAATTTAAAATATTATTTTCAGTTTGTGACCTTTATCTAAATATTCAATGAAATACAGTTTTTGCTAAAACTAATACGAGTAAAAGACTTAGTTATTAAGATTACGCTAGATAGTTAATTTCCTTCATATTTATAGTATAATAAATTATTTTTTTTGGATATTCGTGACCTAGTTGATGACCGCCGTAGCCTAGTGGGCAAAACGCCCGTCTTTAGACCTAGGTGTTACGGAATCTATTTTCGCCCTTACCTTAATTTCAGTCTGTGTTTTATTTTGATTGAATGGAAGAGATTACCATATTGCAATTAATTAACCAGGTTGTAATGTATACAAGAAAGTCTCAATTAATAAATTTATAAATCGAATATTTTCTGATCAAATAATTAATTTTGTTTTTACACGGATTATTTTTTTTAACACGTTCGTTCACATATTTATCTTTTGAAATTAGAATACACTATATGTAAATAATTTTATTATATCCCAAATTGAATTTAAAAAACTTAATTTTTTAATTTATCTTTATTAATTACTTAACACATTAAATCCTTTTGGCCCGAGCGTCAGAAATAGTTTGGAATTATTTATTCTATCAGTGTACCGAGCACATACGAGTAGTTACTCATTCATTTCTTCAATGCTTTTAATTATATGACAATTTAGATTAATAAAAATAAACCCATCTCGCCTTTACGAATGCACTATAAAGTATTGTCAACAAGGAAATTAAACTTTGACAGCAGAGGCGTTTATGCAGCAATAAGCACAACGGACAAATCATTTGATGACATAATTTAATGAACACAATGCGGGATTCTCATATGACTGTTCTGCGTGGTCTAGTAAGGGTTAAGTATTTATGAATATTGATCAATAATGGATGTTACATATTGAACTTTATGTTTGTTGGTTTTAGTCCTTAATCCATCTGATGCTTTTGTGATGCTTGCGTTTAGTAACACTCGTGTGCTAACGGATGTGACGAAACATCACTTTTAAAATCTATTTAAGTTGTATAGTATGTTTGAGAAGTTCGGAAATTTTAACATGATTTGATCAAATGGCTCAAATCGGTTTCCACACTCCTACTAGATACACGGAACCTTTTATAATTCAAATGTGTCAATAGCAATTCGCTAAAGTAATACTACCATTGGATAACTCCGCATCTGGTTTGGTGGATATTTTCAATTAAGATATTGTTGAGCTCAGAAGGGTCTTTCCACGACATTTTCTCAATCGTAGGTCTTGACTGGGAGACTGATTATTACATTTAAATTGTATCTTAATGGTTTATTTTTGTAATTCACTAATTTTATATTTCTATTGATTGTATTATGCCTTTTTTTTCATTCAGCGCCGTACGTGTTTTGAATTGTGTTTAGCTTCTTTGAAGATGTTGAAATTTTATGTTTTGTTTGATAAATCGTTCTACGACTTGTAGTGTATATATTTTCAATACATAAATCCAATTTTAATGTTATGGCCTTTTGCAACGAAAACACTATCAGAATTTCAACTGTGTAATTTTATTTGAATAATCGTTGAATTACATTGAAGTATAATATTAACAGTATTGTGGAAGTAATAATAACGATGATGTTAACATCGTAGTGGCTTTAAGAATAATGATTGCTGCCTCTGATACGACGCCTATTTAAAGCGAAGCGTCTTCCGATAACGTACTCTTAGATAATTAAGAAAGAGTTTTGGCTGGGTATGTTATCGGTGCCCTTTGTAAGGTCAAATCGATATCGTGCGACTTATTTGGAATGTCTCGTTCGCCGTTTACTTTCATTTAGTGATATCAAATCTTTATTGAATTTTGATAGTAATGGTTCCTTATAATTCCGACAAGATAATAAATTTAAACATAATACATTGAGTTAAGTTTGACATACACGTGATAACACTAATATTTATTGGATGTAAATAACATAGTACATGATATGGTTAACATTGATAAGTTATAATATTTATTGGATGTAGATAACATAGAACATGATACGGTTAACATTGATAAGCTTAACATTAGTTTGACATACGTTACATGATTACTTATAATATTTATTGGATGTGGATAACAGAGTATATGATAATATTAACATTGGTAGGGATACATTACATTAAAAAGAGAAGCTATTCTTAAAAATAGAACTCTTGGTGTGATGATGTAATACAAGTTTCTAGGTTTTGAGCAAAAGAAAATATACGAGTATCTCAAGTATTGATTCAAAATCTGTTGAAAAATTAAGTAACTATGGTAAGGTTAAACCCTCTACGACCTAATACAAAAACGTTTTATTTCCGACTGAGAATTCGGATTCAATTTCTGACGGTGATCAAAGAAATTAAATATCCGTCCAAGTCCAGTTTATACACACGCAAAATTTTTGACATCTTTCCAGAATCAGGATTAAAAATCTGTTCCAGTATAGTTTACACATAAACTAGTCTTTTGACATCTTTCCAGAATTAGTAATGAAAGAAACACGGGATAGGGCATATTTTTTCTATATTTAATTTCAATCTACTGGTTTCAAATCGCATGAATGTCATTGAAATAAAATGCGAGAAATATCAATTATCAAATATTGAACAAATACCACTGGTATAATTTATGATGTTTTTTCACTTTTTTGTTTCTTATGTAGTTTTTATATTCGATTAAGTTATTCGAGAAAAAAATCGTAATCGAATCGAATCGTAAGTTATTTATCAGGCAATATACTTCTATGTTAATGTTAGATAAAAATAAACAAATACATATATACAAATAAAAAACTGTTCAAAATAAAATACTGTTAAAAAAACAAAATCAATAAGTATTTAAAAATATGTGGTAGGCATTTCTAGTGGTAATATTTTAACTTAACATGATAGTGGTAATACTTTAACTAAATAATTGGATTTTTCAAAAATCTTCTTTTAATGAATTTTAACACCACGTTTCTTGCTATATTTTCAAAAACGTATTATATGTATCATAACATATATCTAAAAGCATCTAGTGAATTCTTAGTAAGACTATTTCAAGTTAAATCAGGTGTTGAAACGCCTACAGGAAGGAGTGTTCGGTTTGATCTTAATTTACCTAATTCTGACATGACGTGTGTGGATTCAGGGTATGTTGACTTAACATATTATTAAATAAAATTTACATTATTTTCAACCGGTTCATGACTAACATTTTATGTACATACGAGTGCATGAACAAGAATCATGAATGCAAAATTAAATAAATGGACATTTATATAATTAAGTTATTTCTCATATAAACATATTACTTTTTTTAATTAGTGCATATTTAGTCAATATTTAAGCATTAATTTGCTATAAAAATATATGTTACATATACTGTTGTAAATAATGTAATATACTGTTGTTAAAAAGTGTTGAAACTTTATAAAAAATATATCATTTTTATTAGAAAATACTATTATATTCTGTAAATTTTCGTAGCAATGACCATTGCAATTATCCATATAAAGGTCCCTTCGGGTTTATTTGAGTATTCCACCCTCCATTCTTAATGCTTTGTAGAACATCGCATTATATTTTTCGAAAACGAATTGATTTATTTGGGGTTATATATTATATTACACAATATATTTTTAATAATTTATAAATACTAATTTAAATAAATGAATATTCAATTCCTCCAACGAGAAAAATGTAGGAATTGCATTACATACTGTTCAAGTTAATTTTTGTGTCGTCGAATTGATTTGATAATTTGTTAAGGAAATTCAAATTGATACTATACAATTTGAATTTCCCAAAGAAATAACAAATTGTATAGTATTATATTTTCATTATATACTGTACAGCCTGGCGGGTTTAATGCTTTGTGGTAATCTCTTCCAAAGGACGATAAACATTTTAAAGAGACGGAAACTGAAAATAAGACTTAAACCCTTTGAATCCAGATTCCAACGGGAATCAAGCCCACAACCACAACCCCAGTATTGGAAGACATATACTATAGTACGTCTTATCATCTAGATTACGAATTTCGACCGTAGAGACACATTGGTTATTTTCGTACGGAAAAGTAACTTGCTCGTCATTTATTTATTAGATGGAAATAAAACATGAATTCAGCTTATAAATCGATTACGGGATTCATGCAACTTTCAATAATATTTGATCGTTTCGTCATGCACAATTTTCTATTAATCATACTTCTTACTTTATTTTCTTTTAAAGTCTGGATCCCGTCACGTTTCCCTTGGTCTTCCTCTTCCACTCGCGTCTCGCAATTATGATTTGTACACTCGCTTAGTCAATCTTGTGTCATTCATCATCTCCACGTATGCAAACCATCTTAAAGTTCCTTTTTTCCTCTTATTTTAAACATCCATTCTACGCATCAATTCATTTCTGATATCTTAATTCCACCTTCTTTCATACATTGACACTTAACGAAGTTTTCATGGTGCATGCATCTACTCCGCATTAATCTTAATTTTATCCTTATTCTGCCAAATCCAAGCTTCACTTCCATATATTGAAGTGGGCACCAACTCTACTCGTATTATATATTGAAGAGTTTTGTATTTTTTCAAGAATATATACATATAAAATAAGCTAACAATCTGCAAAATACTTCAAATAAGAAAAAAAGGAACAATGTTCGATGTGTATAAATAATAGGTACAAATAATACCTTTTAAGTTTCATTAGAATTGATGTAAAATAAATTTAATAGGCACCAAAGGGAATACGACCTCGTCGTTCGCACCCCCATAAATTGGTTCAATCACCCCCGAGGCACGTAGTCACTGCGCCGGAAGGAGTCGCTCCGGCCGCGGTACATTATTACTATTTAAGCTTGTTGACAGTTAAAACAATTACTAACTTCAATTAGGAATGCTGGAGGACACACCATCATTTATTCACAAACTGCAATAGGCATTGTTCTATGTTTGCTTTAGATTTGCTCTCCCGAAGCTGACTTGATTTCAAACGAGAACTATACATTTATTTAACATCAATTCTTTTGCCATCGTTAATTGTCTGCTTTTAACGTACAACATCGTAGATCAGAATAAATTAATATTTTTTTATATTAATTTAATTCTTATGAAAATTTAAAATGAGCTAACGTAATGTTTTGTTCTGACATTGAATATGAAATATTGGCTCAATGCGGCAAAAATAAGAAGCCTTTGAAGGTTGTGTGGGAAAATAATGGGGTATTTATTGAAAAAGATGAAAAATAAATATATTATTGAGAAAATTTGTTAGAAAAATTACGAATAAAGTCATTTTACACAATGTGATACGGGTTGAAAGAAACTCATGCTTCGGACATAATAGTTTGACGAAATTAATTAGAGTTCAAAGTAAGAAAAATATGCGATAAGATTATAAAAATATCAACGTTTTATGTTAATAATAATTGTATGTTAGTCCTTTTTTTGTTTTATCTGCTTATACTCGTATTTATAAAAATATTGCGTGATGTAGAAATAATAAGTTCAAAAATTGTTAATAAGAAGAGTAAAATATTTGGAAAACTCTCCCATCACTTGGAGTAAAATATTTGGAAAACTCTCAGATTTGTGTTGATATCTAAAAGTTAGGATGGGTAGCAAAAAGGGTCAAGGGATGAGCAAGAAAGTATTAAAAGGGCCTAAATAGAGGCTGGTGGTAGATTTTCCAATTAATCTCGGGTTTCGGGGCCAGCTGAATATCTGCGTAAAATATTTGAACATTATCGTTGATTTGACTTGATGCATTCGAGACGCTAACCTCAATATTTATTGTTTAATTTATTCGTTTTTGTGACATACCATTTGATTTTGATTCATGCGTACTGTATTTTGTCAGCATTACTGGAAATATTTTAACAATATATTTTGTTCAATTTTGGTTTTAGAAGAAAATATTATGTTTTACTTCATAATTTCAATATATTTTAGTAGAACGTTTCATAAATAGTTACGCCCGAGTACACGAATATCACATAATTTCAATATATTTTAGTAGAACGTTTCATAAATAGTTACGCCCGAGTACACGAATATCACATAATTTGATTACGGTTATCAGTTTGTAAAATACCATGATTTCCTGGTGGTTTTGCAATATTGATATTTACATATTTTCATAAAAATGTTATATTTAATTTTTAATGATACAAAGTTTACGTCTTGGGGGAGTCGAATTCGGGCACGTTTATTTAACGACAATATTGGCGGTTTTCATACGATCGTAAAATATTGTAGCGCAGTTGGGCGCCACTTCGTCGTCTCAAGTTTTCGATATCCCTAAGTACTCGTACTGGCAAGAAAATATATTACTAAGTAACTTAAATTAACATAAATGTTAAAACATTTAAGAAAAGAGATAAATATTTATGAATTGTATAATATTTTATCAAAGGTAAAAAATGTATGAAACAAATGTTATTTGGATAAAAGCGAAAAAAAACTATAAAAAATATATTTCTGTAACAATTAATGTTAAACGGAATATTTTACTTAATACTATATAGAAGTTCATAAATCATTTATATTTTGCATAAAACATATGCTCTTCGTAAATAATCGTCGATAATCTTATTTTTTTTTCTCGAGATGCCGTCTCCTATCAAACATTGGTCACCGTTATGACAATCCTTGTTCTGAATTGCACCTAAGCCACTTACTAAGATTTTAGACCAAGTAATGCGACATTGACCTCTGCTTTGTTTACCATTTACTTTTTAATAGATGATCAATTATATTTTCAAGTTTATTGTGCCTCTCATTACGTGACTAAAATATTGCGAAATCTTATAGTTTTAAGCAGTTCCGGTCCATATACACACGCATAGGCACTTTCACATTTGTAAAACCATTCGTTCAGAGCATCTTGAGGATATCTCTATAAGCCCACATTTCAATATCCTAAATCATACGTGATGTTTTCTGGTTCAGTGTTCTCACCTCCATTCCATAGTGGAGAGCTGAGATGTAGCAGCGAACCATACGCATTCTGAATTCCAATATTGGCTTGTAAAAAGAGACATCATTTTAATAAAAACGTTTCTCGTATAATACTTTTAACAAACATAAAAATTTGTTCTTAGAAAGTAGCTAAGATTTAAAAAAATGTGTACTTGCGATATATGTAAATATATTTTATTTAAAGAAAGCTTCTATAATTGACTATAGAACTGCCCGTCAATACGTATCGTCAAATTTTACTCGATGTTTTTTCTACTTGATGAAGAATAATTTATTCGATAACATGTTAAACCTGTTGATGTTAAACTTATAAAGCTTTAAACTATATTCAAATGTTGAAGAACTAAAAAAGGCATATACTATATTATTATTTTTTCTAATTTGATTTAGTCAGAAAGTCATACTGATTAGAAGGGTGTTTTAATTTGATTTTTTAAGACACACCGATCTTGCTTAGGTCACTATTAATTTGAAGCTAGAGCCTTTTCAACAGGAGGTAGGCTACGAGGATGGAGAGGTGGGCGGCGGGTATTAGTAGAGTTAGGGGTGCGGATAGAAAGGGCCGCGCTGGTGTCGTTATTACGGATTTACCCGCTTCCCGTTAGCACTCTGTGACAGCTTATATGAAATATGCCATGTTATTAAATATCTGATCTGGCAACCCGTACCTTATTTTTTAGATACCTACATCCATATTTATTCTGACGTCCGTAAAGTATGTATACAACATCGCTTTAGCAAAATTTCTGTACTTAAAGGAAATATATATTTTTTTACCGTTGATGAAAACCTTAAACGTTCGTAAGAAAAAAGAGCTTAATAGTGTACATAAATTGAACTTTTTGAGAATGATTGGTATTTTTTTAGCTTAAATATAACTTCAATTCTCACTTAAGCGAAATTTATCTAATATTAGGTATACAATTTAGAATTCATAAAATTAAAAAAAAATGTTGGTTGGGTGCATTGTATTACAAAGTGTTATATGAAATAGTATACACTTTTGTTATATACAGTACAGCCTAATGGGTTTGTAACCTTTACAGTTTTGTTATATGTGTATACGGTACATTTTGACGGGTTTACAGCATATGAATATCGAATAATAATAAAAAGCAATTTTTATACAGCCGTTTAGGGAGCAAATGCCCTCAAAGGCGCTAGAATTCGGGACTCGAACCCACTATTATTGACAGATTAAAAATGTTACAAAATAAATATAAATAAGTTGAGTTTAAGGATAGCAAAGCAAAGCGAAGAATACAGTCATTATATAAGGTACTTCCCGGCATCTGCATATGTTCAGAAAACATACCAAGGCAACTTGAACTACAAATATACTTTTGTAGATCTTTCGATATGTGAGTGAACATATTCGACTTCAGGTATAGTACAGTGTACGTGTGCAGTGTTGTCCAATATATCAGAAATATGCTTCAAAAGTGAAAATAGACTGGATTATTTTTTGAAAAATCTGGATACGAATGTGAATCGAATCCACGACTCCCTGGATAGAACACAGGCCTCTTACTAACTAGACCACATAACACAAATACCAAACGAAATAAAAAAAAGAGTGATAATACTCGTACTTATCTTATTTTTGTCAAGTGCAAGAATTGCAAAAAAAAACTATTCAAATATTACAATTATGATGATTTTAACAATAATTAACATTATACGTGTAATTGGAAGCGGTGAAAATTTCTCCGGTCACTGTCAACTGATCTTTGAACTGCTTGTAGAGGTACAGGCGCCATACCGTCAATATCAGCTGCGACGTTTGCCTCCTGTTCTCCCTCAACGGCCCTTAAGCTCAGCAGTCCTGTAATTGCCTTAATGTATAGGTTCATCTTCCATCCAAATCTGTCTACTGCATACGATTTCCACCAATCATTCATCATTTTTGGCATTAATTATTTTGAACAAGATAATTGAGGTATTACGAGCCATAATCTTTCTCTAAGTATTAATTTGGACAAGTGGATATTAAGCGTTCACAAAATGTTCTTGTTCCACAGCAACCGTCCACAGATCCACTATCACAAATATGTAGATGTTCATAAAAATAATTTAGATTTTCGACCAAGACCCTGGATTCATCAGTCACAAATAACTTAATTTAAATTTTGATTTTTTTATTTATATAAAACGTAGTGTACGGTACATAATTGTTCTTTACACGTTGTGGCAATATTTAACAAAAAAACACATCAAATTAAAAAAATCAACACAATTGAGAACTTATACGGCGCATGAAATTATTGTTGATAAAAAGAAAAATACTAAAAAGCAATCAACCAAAATACAAAAGTTATTAAATACCAAAGAAAAAACAATAAAATCTAATAAACAATGCTGGTTACTTTCACATTGTATCAGCTACTTTCACATTGTATCAGCTATATCAAATGATATAATATTTTTTTAAAGTTCCCATTAATGTTTTTTTATATACCTGTACATAGTGTTGATAAATTCAGTTAGTTTAAAATAATCGTTATGTTCAAGAAATAAATTTTGCGTATCATAATTTTGTGAATTTCCTCAGATCACGTGAATTAGCAGTGTTTGTGTCCTTTATACAAATTGTAATATTAGATTGACTCTCTTGAAGAATAAACATCTAATCAAGGACGTCAAACACTTCAATTACTTTCTGTAATAACATTTCGAGTTGTTTCTTAATGAGAAACTCAAATTACTAAAATAAAGCCATTGAAATATCGTTGAAGATTAATCCACTGAGTGAGCGTTTAGTTAGGTAAAATCAACGCCACGTACTTTCCGTTGTCGGCCGTGGATTAAATCACGTGTCAAAATATCAACAGTTGACATTTTCCCATTAACCTCTGAAAACGATTTTCCGAAATCTCTCCCCCCCATTTCAGTTTTCGCCCCATTCTCCTTCTTTACAATAACCTTTTGCCAATATCGTTCCGCATTGTCAATCTCTTTATTTTGTAACAATAAAACGTTATAGATTATCTAATAACATTTTCCTTTTGTACTTCAAAAATACTATCAATTCTGCCCGAGAAAAGGTGCTATTGAAAGATTTGATGACACAATCTCGGAAAAAGGTAACTATGAAATTTAAACATCGCACTTAATCGAATTTATGTTTATTATTATTATTCTTAATTTTCTGAAACACAATATTTCGGGACATTTTTGTGTTTCAAGATAGTAAAATATTTTTTATTAGATAACGATATTTGTTTTGACATACGTGTATGTATTATATTTATATTACATCGGTACATTATTGCACGCATTATTTTATTATAATATACTGATTATGTATTTTGTTTTTATGCAAGTTTTTTTTAAGATTTAAGTAAAAACTAGGTCTTAGAACAAATATTAATTACTAGCAATAACCCGGCAATAATGACTTTATAAATAAAAAAGTACGTAAATGTTAGAAGAATTTAGCATTCTCCCTCCTTTTTAACTGCCTTCTCTTTTTTGATATTTGTATTTTACAGTTCAATAGTAAAGTCATCTCGTAGTAAATATATTATTTGTCATTTTTATTAAATGTCTTTTAATCATATAAAAAAATATTGTATTTTATTATACTTTCACAGTACAACCTTGCGGGCTTATTGCATTCTCTTCCAATCAACCAGAAAGATGTTAAGGTGACCTTTAGTGAAAATCAGACTGGATTCTTTTTTAAAAAAATGGATTCCAGCGGGATTTGAACCCGCAATCTCCGGGTTCGTCATAAAGTCGTCAAAATTGACACCTGTCATGTATAACATATTATAATATGAGAAAAATAAATATGTTCTGAAACGTGTTTTGACTATAAAATTCCTTGTATTACTAATTATTAATTAAATTAAGTACCATATCGATAATGATATTTAGAAACTCGATAAAAATGCATAAAATTCTTTCTTTAGAAGATGTTCCAGAACACCTTTTAAACAATTTGACAGCTGTCACTTCTTGATTATTTTTAGTGTTTTGTTTGTTTACACAAACTGCAAGAATTATTATGTTGATATTTATACAAGAGAAGAGTAAAATGAAAGAAATAGCTTAAACTAAACTAAATATTACTGAACTTGCAATTAATAAGTTTAAAGTAATACAATCCGACCCTTGAAATTTTATCTTAGATAGAATATTTATCTTTATTTTAAACAGTTATTATTTTCCTTGTACTTTAAAACTGTCCTACAGTTGAGAATAAAATCGAATTGAACGTAATATATTTTTGATCACCGTGAAATATACGGGTTAAATATTTGAAGATGTTATAGACAAATTCAAGGAAAATCTGTCAATGTGTTTTGAAATTGAATAAAAGATTTTGGAAGATACAATATTAGAGATGTTATAAAATTCAATTTCCTCGCATTTGCAAAGCTTTTGTGCCAAATCTCGAGGTGAAATATAACGATGTTAACTGTCTTCATTCTGTAGGCCGTGAAATGTTTGGTTTTGCCCGTGAAATAAAGGTTTAGCAGAGACTTCTCTGAAGAGAGGGCTTACGAGGCGTTCTCGAGGAGAGCTATTGAATATCGATTGTTCTCGTCGCACGCTTTTCTCCGACATGTTTGCTTCATTATTTGAGTAGACGCTTTAGGCGGGAAACCCTCCCTTAAATTCACTCTTTATGCCCGATGCGACTGACGCTGAGTTCAAAGAAAACTTTCGTGCTCAACAAAAATCTTAAAAACAATTTGATTAATCAGCTTGCTAAATTTATCATTTATTATTTGGCTAATTGGCATTAAATATATTTTTAAAACTTAAAAAAAATCTTATTATTTAATTTAAATAATAAACGTTATGTTTATTTAATAAACTTACAATTGGGTTTTTAAACGTTCGTAGTATTTTATCTCTGTATCATCACTGTCACGTCATGCCCCTGTGGGGAAGGTAGAAATAACAAATCTTCACTTTATTCTATCCTGGCACATATCTTTCGCTTCTACGTCGATACTCATCATCATCATGCATACTTTCCTATTATAAGTACTTTTTTACTCTTCTCTCTATAAGAATTCGATTAATTTGGTAATGTCCCTTAAGTAAAGTGACATATTTCACTTCTGCGTCGTCTCGTCAGGCATTCTCTTGTTTTGTATAATATGGTTTACTATTATCTTCTCAAATTGGATAAATTTGGCTATGAAATATTTTTCTACATCTTTCTAAACTTCTCGTACCTTTTATACTACCCGTAAAGATGATTTTTTTTTAAACATTCATTCTTTCTATGTATCTGAATCATCTCAATGCCCATGTCTTCACCTTGATTACTGCACCTTCTTTCAATGTACATTATATCTCCAGCTTTTAAAAAAAACATGATTCAGTTTAATATATTTAGTGAATTCCGAAAAGTTGCTTTTGAATCGAGTTTTTTGTATCGTGCCGTTAAAATTTCTCCTTATGTTTTACATAAATCGCAAAAACATATATAGAAAACTATTACTTGAAAAACATTATGGATGCATTGAAATAATGTTGAAAACACACTACGGGAAAAAATTAAAAACATATATAGAATACCATAATTAGAAAATTTCTTACTAAGGCGTATAAATAAATAAATACATAAAGCTATTAAAAAATTAAATTGCTATAAATTACCAGATAATGCAAAAAAACACCGCTTATTATAATATTTCCATTCCAATATTTCTATGAAAGATGACACCAATTAGATTTTGACATTTTCTTTTACCTTAATTTTCAATAATTAAATAATATAGGTAAGTATTTTGAGGTTGACTTCGACCGTAGATAAAAATAATAAATAAATATTATATCATGTTCTTTGATGATGTAAACATTATTTGAATATTACGTAATTTTATAAATCGCGTCTAGCAACTATTGTCAAGTGAAGAATTATCAGCTTACTTATTTGTCTATACGCCAACATGCTGTATCATTTTTGTAAGATATTGTGAGCGTATTAGAAACAGCAAATTCGTGTTTTTTAGATTTAGCTTGATCAATTTATTTTAGAAAAAAAAACATGCATGTTAAGTTTAAGTACTTTGTAAAGAATATTATCCCAAGAACGCTCTTGAAAATTTGGAGAAGCACTTAAATGCACGTATACAACAGTGTTGATATACAAGGATTATGTTCGACGTTGAAATTAAATGTTTATCAAGCAAGTCTATGGCGTTTTGGTAAAGAGGTACAAGTCATTAATTACTTATTTGTCAGTTTGAAGTTTTGCAACACTTGTATTCCTGAAATACAGACCTCAGGTAAATTTTAAAGGTAAAGTTTACCTTTAAAATTTACCTGAGGTCTGTATTTCAGGAATACAAGTGTTGCAAAACTTCAAACTGACAAATAAGTAATTGATGACTGGTACCTCTTTACCAAAACGCCATTGAATTATAAAATTTAACTGGTGTTTGCTACTGACGTTGACTTTTTTCCATTAAAAATATTTATTTTTACCTTTATTACTAAGACCTGCGACAGGTAATTAAAAATGGTTTTTGGGATAAATTAAAGATATTGATGAAATAAACAAAGAAGCGAAGAGTCGATACAATAATAGTAATGTTTTCTTATAACAACACTTCAATCTTCATTTTTCGTGGAGTCCTTCAGATGATTTAAGATTTATACAACATATAAGATTTATACAACAACATTTAAGATTTATACAACAACATATCGATTGAAAATGATAAATATAAAAATTGTATTATTTTTAACAAATATGTGTATCATATACGATTACATATATAAATCAAAGTGACTGTTTCAGCTGAGTGCTGTAAAATTTTGGAATTATATTACATATAACTGAAATTTGTAATAAAATGATAAGAAAACTTCGCCACATGCCTATCCTAGTGAAGTGGTTCTGTGTATTTATAAAATGGTGGAATTATGCACTGTTATGTACTTATATTTAAAGGTTTGCATTTCTTTTAAATCTTTTTTATTCAAATGGTCAATATCATGCTGGATAATAAATAAACACAAAAAATAATGAAGTGTTTTTTTTGTAAATTCTTCATTTAACTTGGTATTTTTTTTTACTGTCTTCGACTATTTTCTTTTTTCGATGTAATTCTGTATATAAGATATTTTATGCGCTGCGTGTTTTCTGAATTGTGCTGATTTTGTATATGAAATTATGATAGTGCACTAAAGTTGTTGATTTTTTATCTTTTATTTAGCAAATTTTGCTATGTTGCGTAAAGGAAACATACGTTTAGTTTTGTAATTTGTTACTGTTAATTCCATTTTATATAAATACTATTACCCCACTGGCTTCAAGGTTTCCACCTCATCATCAGGGGAGCACAAACAAGATCTTTACCGTTATATAAAGTAGAATAAACAGCGTTTAACTAAACGAGATGAAAATGAGGTCAAAATTTGGAAACCGGTTGGGTTATACCGTTATATAAAGTGGAATAAACAGTGTTGGACTAAACAAATTACAATGTCTGTAAACCTCCAGTGTTAATGCCCTAACTATAAATAACATAAGTTAAGTTTATAAATAAAATGCTTATCTAGCTAACAAGTAAACCGGTAAAGTAATTATGATAATACTCAAAGTCGGAATTGCTAGAACAATGATTTAGCTACTGGCTTATGATATGTAGATTGAATTTAAAGCCTCGGCACATCCCACGCTGTATTGTCTAGGTTTGTCTCCGTATGACAGGTGTTCGGCTCGAAGGGGTGGCTGAATGATTATGCAAATAACTGGAGGCATTTAATGGACGACGTTGTACAATCATGCTTTAAGCTACCTTCATCTTGTCGAAATTGTGGTGTATTTTGCGCTTCAAAACTCATTGAAGACGGATAAAAGAACGCTGTGTTTCCATTTTTTTATCGGGAAAAAAATGTATTCTTAGGTAAATTAAAAGGTGGGGATAAATTTAAAAGCTTTCAAAATTTGGACGACACTGAAAAATAAAGATAATAATCTCTTAATGAATTTTACACAAAGAAACAAAAAAAGGGTTTTATGTAAAACCATTAAGCTTTATACTTAAAAATTCCTTTGAATTTAAAGTTCTTCGTGTTTTTACATTCTTATTTAAAATACATATATAGCCTATAATCTAGAGAGTGACTGGTCATAAGTATTAAATGAGGTATTGTAATTTAGGGGATCCATAAACGTAAATAAAGATTTTATGAATCAAGCATATATCAAGACCGTTTCAGAATATGTAAAAATTAAAAACATAATCAGATTAAAAAATAAACACTCCACCAACATAAGATTCACGTTCTACATGTATTTGCTTCATTATTATAAGGCGAGGAATACGGGGAGGAATTTAATATATGTATTAAAGAATATTAGTTAGAAATCCATTGCAATCGAGTTTATTAATACCATGTATTCATTAATACTAAAACAGGAGAGTTCATTGTCAAAGGTTATACGTAGTTTATACAGAATAAAGTTTAGTTTAGACGAATGTATTTTATTCTTTCAATAATTTCTTATTCTTACATGTCATCTTGTCCTATATTAGATATTTATGGATTAAAGGTTGAACATTTTGAATAATTGAGAAATATCCGAAAAACGTGAAATTTAACAGCGTTCTTAATGCTCATATCGTGAACATATTTCGAATTAATGAATAAATAGGTCTTATAATTATATCACGTAATATAAGTGTATTTAATTAATGCCGTCATTATTTTTTTTTCATATGGTACCTTTCAATATATCAGAATTAGTGTTTTGGATACTATGAAGCGCGTGGCCGGGAGACAATATTGTTTTCAGCTCTTCCATTCTCCAGAGCCTTCGAGTTAAGAATCTCTGGAGAGGTCGTTATGAACGTATTGCCAACACTAGCACTCGACGTATGCGCGTATTGTTACTAGACTGGCACCCTTTTTTTGGTACCATCGAGAGTCGAACCCGAAACATTCAGGTGGAAGTCTATAATGTTACCACTAGGCTATGGATGTCGTCTGAGGAGCTATCAGAGAAGGTTTGAAGTTGATTGAGCAATCGACAAAATTATAAATGAAAAAAAAAACACTAAGAGTTTAAAAATAACAAACAATATATTATAATAAAAAAAAACAAGAATCAAACATTGTTTTATTCAATAAGGGTAATTAATTTAATTAATGTGTACCAAATAGTATTTTAATTGTGATATATTTATCATATATAGTATGGTACGAGTATATCTACGTCAAAGCTACTTTTGAAATGTATGTTCTTTAATTTTTATTTAAAATTAAATTATCACAATAAAATCGGAAAGAGTTCAATTGTCTTAATTACTCATTATTTCAAGAAATTCAAAATTACAAATACACCATTTTTAAAGAAAAGATTGAAAAAACTAGATTCATAGTAAATGTTTAGTATGCTTCCGAATGATAGGTTTATAAAACAAAGCTTCAGCAGAAAGCGTGTCTTGCTGAGGAAAAACATTTTCTATTTGTAGGCTGCTGAGACGAAAACAAGCTGTCGAAATATAAGTATTTCAGATAACCTGACTAGAATAAACAGCTTGTATCTACATCCATTTGAAAGTTATTGTATTTTAAATATCAATTCATTTAAAATTAGTTAAAGGCAAGTAATTAAATATTCTTAAAACATGACTGAATGTTGGACAATTACTTATACGAGTTGTTTGGTGTATGTACGTGCAGTGGGTGATTACGACCTCCTCTGGTCATTATAATTTTTAAAAAACCTTCGTTGAGTTTAAAGATTTGTGTTCATTTACTATTCTTCGTTTTCATAACTTTTCGATTGAAAAATGAGACTAATTAGTCTTAAAACAGACCAGAAAAAATGGCACACGTAACAAAACATTTACGAATAAGATTTCACATTTAATTCGAATAGAAAAATTGAAAATTGAATCAATTTTATACACATTTTTTTTCTAAATAAAAATAAAATATGGATTTTTTAACACGTTTATTTTTTTTATTACTTGCATGTTTTTATGTAACAACTATTTTCGCAAAAAAATAGAATGTTTACAAATGTTTTTCAAAGATACTCGTATATGTTAAATAATATATTAGGATAAAATTGAATAAATAATTTATTTAAATCTTAGACCATTACAATAATTAATATAATGGTAATAAATAAAACCTATTATTGTTTTGTTTTAAGTAAAAATCGTTTTTTTTATTTCGTGGTGCACCGAGTATGTTCTAATATTGCTGAGAGACTAAATTAATTGAAATGAAATGATAATTAACGAAATCAAATATTATTCGGAGGGAGAGGGCGTTTGTCAAATGGTTTTGAGCGATCGCTTTTAATTTGAAGTGTTTGGATATCTGATTATTGAATTGAATCAACATTGTCAAGCTGTTTCTTTCAACAAAGAGGGATAATTTGAGAACACTTTGAATGAAATGTCAAAATTTTATTTCATAAATCATAAAATACTTTGATATTTAATTGAATTTCATGTCTCAAAATACAGTACAAACTTTGATTTGATTTTAATTGAAAAAAAATATCTCTGTATTATGATCATTTTATAAAAAAAACAGGTGAAACGAAAATTGGTAATTTTTTTTAAATAAAAAAACATTACGTTAATGTAAGCTTATTTTTTAGTCATAAATAAAGTAAAAATGGACGAATGACTATGATTAAATCAAGCTTTAATTTAATTACGATAAATTGTTAAGCATGATAAAATGTAGATTCAGGTTTGTTAGAACGAAAGTCTTATGTAGCCTGTTTAAAAATCTTCTTGTTTAAAATTCTTTAAAAATCAATTGTCTGTTCAATTGTATCATTAAACAAAGAGAACGAGTATTATTTTGATGAAAATTATATTAATGAATAAATAATAGTATCCAAACAATGATAAAATACATAATTGATAATATAAAATTGTTGAAGCGGATTATTGCAGGACATAAATCTAGAACAAACAATTGTTGGTCGTACATATTTATCCAGTGATATCCGAGATAAACTTAAAAGCTTATAAAGCGATCTAAAGCATATTTGGCGAATAACATACGTAAAATGAAATGCATAATGTTACAATAAGTGGCAATGGAAAGATGATTTGGAAAAGCCTTGGAATATATTCAGCAGTGAATAAAAAAAAGGGGAATGATAATAATGATGACGTATACATAGATAAATTTGAATAATTCAACACGAATTCAATAAGTTAATAGCGTTATTTGAAGGTAGTCAGTGAAAATATCCTCTTAAGAAGTGTAATGACAAATAACGTGTTGGTAAAAAGTTTCCCCTTTGTGAACATCTGCGCTGGTTCTCAGGGCAAGTGTCAACTCGGAGGTACATTCCCATATTTATTTATGTCTAGTTCACTCCAGTGCCAGCGTTCGCTGTTCTCTGTTCTCTGCCTCCAGCGCGGCGCCTTAATCAACTTGAATGCCACACGCCGAGAATACGAGTACGAGTACACTACGTCATTTGGAGAGAAACATAAAAACATTTTGGTCATAGGCGTGAACTCAGGGCATGTATTGTATCTGTACATAAATAGTGACATTTTAAGAAAATGTGCATTTTTCGAGAACAGAATATCTAACCCACCGTTTTAGGGAAAATATCGAAATAAGGTTTGAGTTTGTATTGCAGGACGATAAAAATACCAGTATATTTAACCGTTAGTGCTGAGAGTCTATATATTGACGTTTTATAGTATTGAAAAAAAAACTCCATCAGTAAAACGGTTAATATAAAGTTTCTTATAAAACACAGTTGATTTATTTTTGTAAATCTTACATTTTGTAATGAACATACAGTATAAGTATTGGAGGAAAGAGTTTTACTAATGGGATTTTTTCTACTGAATGCATCTTTGTCCTTGCACTGAGTCTAACATCAATTCTTGGAAAGTTTTTGGGGTAAAATGTGTTAAGAAAAGCTCTGTGTTAACTCCGAGATATTATTTCAAATTTTTAAATACCCCGCTTCGAAAAGGCAATATAATAAAAGGATGTTTTCGTAGGTGGCAACCGAACTCATCATCTACTTCTATACGGGAAGATCTTCACTATGCTTCTGCTAATGATTTGCAGAGATTGTAACATAACTTCTATCCGAAGAGAACAGATGAAAGACAATTCATTCATGAATAACTTTATATTTGGAGAATAATAGTAAAATTGATAATTTTGAATGGCCACACTACAAAGTTAAAGAAATTAACGACGGTTTTTCAGTGTTGTGTATTCTTTACAATATATTTTCGTAATTTTATCAGGATTTTGTGCTGTCAACACCAATATTTACTTCGTCATTTTAAGGATTAAATCGTTTAAAAATATAATGATCCCACGTCACATATTTAGAATATAAAAAGATGACTCGGATTCAGCAAATCTGATTTGCGGCTTTGAACCGCCTGAATTCTGGATATCAGTTAATTATCCCTTCGAGGAGTTGTCACCCCTTGTCATTCTCCACAGCTAAAGCCGTAGGTCCCGCAGGACTCTGAGACAATTGTTTTCCAGCTTTTGGAACTGTCACACAAGTGTTAATCTTGTTTTTTCACCAGAGAATATGTATTTTAAATGTGGCAGTAGCATCCTTATGAAAAGCGATTTCAAGTAACTGAGGTACACAGGAATTAGGTCAATTAAGGGAAGATTGAACTTTTCGTTTTCGTGTCCTTTGAAGTTGACAATCGCTATGCGAGTACTACCCATAATGTAATTAATTTGTGAATGAAATAAAAAAAAACGATAAGTAATTTAAAAAGTTTTCCGGTTTATACTTTTGATTAGAATTTACTCTCTTGTTATGTCCTAAAAATTATCGATATTTTGAAGTTAAATTTTAAATGAAAATATGCTCCTCTACGGGATTATTCTCTCTTTTTTTCGATGATCAATTAAAACATGAAAAAAGTATAAAAAGTTAAGTGGTTTCTATTGATTAGTAAAAATAAATTTCATATTGTGTCCAAGTCGCGTCTTCCAATTTTTGTATTTTTTTATTCGTCAAATTTTTTGAAAAAAAAAACATTTTTAGCAAATCTCTTGAAATCTTGATTTTTCTGCAACAATTAGTTTTTAAGTGGATAAATATGAAAGATATAAAATTATTTTACATATGTATCATATAGGTATATATGATATACATATGTTATATTCTCTAAAACAAATTTGAAAAAAATATTGCTCGTCTTCGAAGAAAGTAAAAGGACGTTGGTTTCGAGTCCGCGACTTACTTTACAAAAGTACAAGTACAACACATTTACCGCGCGGTCATACAATTTTAATTATTAGATATGTATAAGTTAAAATAAAAAGTATCGATGTTGTTCCGAAATATTGTTTTCATTAGAATCGTTTTATTTTATATTGTAATTTGTATATTAAATCATTGTAGAAAAAAATATGCGTTTTTTATTAATCCAATTTAACAAGACAAAAAGAAAATGAAACCCTTTTTTAAAGTAATTTAAAAAAAAAACAAGATAATATATTCACAAATCGTAGGCGGAAAGTTGTCGTTTCGAGCGGTAAATGGCGCTAGACGACACCGCTACTTGAGAGGGATGTTAGTTTGCATAATTAATGGACCAAATGAAAGATAAATGATAGGGTCGGGAAGGGTTTCATACCTCCCCTGTGGCCGGACAAGGTGACTTCAATTACCGCGCTGGAGAACGTACGCATGTAATATTTCAAAACTCTCAGGACACGTTAAATAACCGAGATTGCCTCTGTGAAAAACGACACTTGTTACTACGTGTAGTTCGGGATTATCGTGTACACTGTATACGACATTTAACATCTGCACACGTGATTAATGTACACATATATGGTTCATTTAAATATTTTAATTTAATTTTTAAGCTAGATTTCTCCTGATGAGTATTTCCTGTCAACGAGATATATGGGTTGTTATGAACTAGATATGTATATTTTACATTATATATGTATTGAAAAACAGACCACAGCACTGAATCTAAAATAAAATTAATATAATTACCGCTAAACAAATAGTAAGCTCTAAAAAATCTTGCATTTTGTCTACGTCGGTGGCCTAGTAGTTGGCGTGCTTGTGGAGCTTGTGTCTATCATGACTTAATATTTTGTCTACGTCGGTGGCCTAGTAGTTGGCGTGCTTGTGGAGCTTGTGTCTATCATGACTTAATATTTTGTCTACGTCGGTGGCCTAGTAGTTGGCGTGCTTGTGGAGCTTGTGTCTATCATGACTTAATATTTTGTCTACGTCGGTGGCCTAGTAGTTGGCGTGCTTGTGGAGCTTGTGTCTATCATGACTTAATATTTTGTCTACGTCGGTGGCCTAGTAGTTGGCGTGCTTGTGGAGCTTGTGTCTATCATGACTTAATATTTTGTCTACGTCGGTGGCCTAGTAGTTGGCGTACTTGTGGAGCTTGTGTCTATCATGACTTAATATTTTGTCTACGTCGGTGGCCTAGTAGTTGGCGTACTTGTGGAGCTTGTGTCTATCATGACTTAATATTTTTCTTATTTCAATTTTGTCCTTACTTATAAATATTAAGAAAACTACAATGTTACTAGTAATTACTAAATGTTATTTTATTACGTCACTAGTTATATTTCACCTCCATAGCATGTAGTTTTACTTCGAATCCCAAGGGTTTCTTCAAACGTGTTGATAGAAGGTAGAGACACCATGAAGTAATTATAAAGCGTTATTCATGGAAAATAGCTTAAGAATATATACTTAAAAGGTTAATTTTAAACATTTGATACACATTAAGTTTTTTTACATCGCGTTTTAGTACATTTAACTTTTCGTTGGACCACCTCGACTCCATTTTACATATCGTCACCAATCTGTAAAACTCTGGAGCTAATCGACAACAGGCCAATCCTCGGTAAATGGAGATTCTGTTGGACAGAATTACACGTGCTTAATGTACAAATATATGGTTAATATTATGGGTAATCCGATGATGGAGTTGCCTAGTTTTCTCTTCCTCAGATAGTGGTTCATTTTGAATAGGATCAGATGCGAAGTGGATGGTACTGTATATCGCCTGTTGAGAATCATAGTGGCGAAACTTCAAAAAATAAATTTTCGAGCTAAGTCTTCCAAATGGCACTAAAATGACTCATTTTTTACGTGCGTAAGTGGCGAAAGTATATTTCAACTCCTTGACGATTCAAGGAGTTGAAATATACTTTCGCCACTTACGCACGTAAAAAACGAGTCCTTTTAGTGCCATTCGGAAGTCTTATATCGAAAATTGATTTTTTTGTAGTTTCGCCACTATGATTCTCAACAGGCGATATGATATGTACAAGTGGGGCCTAGCAGCTTTGTCTGCACAGCTGTTTACTACATGCGGATCCTGGAGATGTGCAGTAGCTACACTAATTAACACCGGACGCTGTGACTTAGCTGAAGAGGAAAATTCCTTTGTGAGGGTCACACGCAGAAGAAATTCGAATGGCAAAGAGTTTCATACTCGTAATATGAAATATTAAATATATTATACGAGTACTATCGATCTTTCAATACAGAATCACATAATTTGATCCTTGAAATCTTCCTATATTTAAGTTTTTTTTTTTTGGTATTTGATATGAAGAAAACACATTCAGCAACTTTTACAATTCTTTATATTTTTGAAAAGTGAAACCTTCAAAAGCTTTCGCGCACTCACCAAAACTTTTATACCTACGTTTGAGCATAAATTAAGCGATGACTTTATCAGTTGGCATTTTGTTCCTGTTATCGGCTCTTACAGCGTCGTGCACCGCATAATTTAATAACCGTCGAGCAACTCACTTATCTGGAAATTATAAAAAAAGGAAAAGGAAATTAAATTAGATTTCCTCGTGGAAACATACTAATTAGCCGGGTGTCGACACCAGACCATTCTAAACGACAAACAAATAAGCTTTTAGCAGTCAGTATGAATTCCTAATTTTACATTGTAAATATAGGCTAACAATTTAATCTAACATCCATACAACACGCACGGGTTTCCAAGCTTTATTGTGTTCATATATTGTGTATGATAAAAGGCTCCCTAATCACGTCGTGAATACAACATATTTGTACTTATATTTTTAAAATATTGTCTAAATTTACTTAAGTTCGCACTTTTTCTTTCGTATTATTGATATGTTAGTTTGTTTACATACACGCACATATCATCACGCCGTGGGGGATAAGCATAGAGAACAGATCTCTCGAAATTTCTATCTAAATACAAATTACATTCGTCAACGTTCATATATCTCGTTATGCATAACATTAATTTTTTTGTGCTTCTGTAATTTATCAAAATCTCGCTCATTTGATCCACACTGCGCACTTCTGACTTATCTACGAGGCGTATCCTGAAACTAAGTGTACTGAGGCTCTCACGACCGGATGGATTTTATTTTCGACATGTTGGCTACACTTCCGTATAGCCTGACCCTTCCCCTCCACAACGAGACCGGTTCGAGGTCAGTACGTTGAGAAGTGTCGACGCGACAACACGTTTCGTGAAAAATGTCAATCCCATCTCCCGCCAAGTTGAATCGAGTGGAGGCCGGGCAAGAGTTTTTGAGGCGTTGCAAACTCCATGGAGATGAATTTCTCCGCTCCATCGTTACTGGAGATGAAACTTGGGTTGCACACTACACGCCTGAAACCAAAAGGCAGTCTCAACAGTGGCGTCACACCTCTTCACCCTCCGCCAAAAAGTTCAAAACCTCAATTTCAGTCAAGAAAATCATGGCATCCGTGTTTTGGGACTGTCAAGGCATAATTTTAATTGGATATATGCCTCAAGGGGAGACCATCAACTCTGCAAGATACTGTGAGACTCTAAAAAAATTGCGGAGGGTGATTCAGAACAAGAGGAGAGGCATGCTGACAAAGGGAGTCTGCCTGTTGCACGACAATGCCAGACGGAACTGCTCGCCTCGTTTAAATGGGATGTCCTGAACCATCCTGCGCATTCCCCTGACCTAGCACCTTCAGATTACTATCTCTTTACCTCCCTGAAGCTGCACATGGGTGGAAAAAGGTTTTCAACCGACGAGGAGGTAAAGGAAGAGGTGGAGAAGTGGACGGAGGGGTTGGCGGGAAACTGCATCAAAAAGTTGATACCCCGCTTCACCACCTGCATTGGAAGGAATGGCGACTATGTCGAAAAATAGCTTACATATGTACTACGGTAACCACGTAATTTTTTTGTTTAAATAAAAAAAATTGTAACCTACAAAAATTCAGTACACTTACTTTCTGGATATGCCTCGTAATATATTATCTAAATAATTTAGTATCTCCACATGTCAAAACTAACTTTCAGCTCCACTCTTCATATTACAACATATTGTGGACTGTCAATTTATGCTTTCTTTCATGTTATTGACAGTCCATGAAGTTCCTTAGTGTGTGTGTCTCAACAATATGAATTTTATCTTAACGTCACACATTTTGATAAAAATACAAGGCTTTATAAGAACAAAATTATCAATTTGATTACTTTGTTACAAGATAAAAAATATCACTTGGAACCAGTTGGCTGACGTTGGGTTTATATTTTAATTTCAAAACAAATTGGATAATATTTTTACAATCGTTTTAAATGCTCAGTAATATTTAATAACTTCTATGCTGTTCTTCGACAGGTATCTCTCATCTCCTGATACGCGAGAGTATATTTCACTAAAGTTCCAGAAGCAAGAATGGTCCAAAAAATATATAAAACTCTATATTTAACACTCTATATTTAAGTCTTGTTTATAAAACTCTATATTTAAGTCTTGTTTATAAAACTCTAAACTTATAAAACTCTATATTTAAGTCTTGTTTGCGCTCCCCTGAAGATGAGGTGAAAGCCTTGAAACCGGTAGGGTTATACCGTCACAAAAAAGTGGAATAAACAGTGTTTGTTAAAAATAAATTACAATGTCTTTAAACCTCCACAACGTTAATGCCTTAACTATAAACAACATATTAGGTGTACCGGAAAAGAATGTCGTTTTTTCAGTAAAACAATTTGGTGCATTTAATGTATTTATTTATTAAAAATGAGTTCAAAATATAAGTGCCATCGTTTAATATAACCTTCTTCCACCTCTCAGTCAATTTTTTAATACCGCGTTCGTAAAATTCAGCTGGTTTCGATGCAAAATACTCAGATATGCCTTTTTTGACATCCTTATAATTTTTGTATTATTTTCCGTTTAAAAAGTGTTGCATTGACCGGAACAAATGGTAATCCGATAGAGCAAGATCCGGTGAATATGGTGGGTGACGTACAGTTGTTCAACCTAGGGCTTAAACTTTTTCTTTCGTAATTTTCTGAGGTATGCGGTCGTGCATTATTGTGCTGTAAAAACACTTGTCCACAATTAGCCAGTGCAGGTCTTTTTTTTATTATTTCTGCATCTAAATGCTCTAGTTGATCACAATACACTTGGGCGTTAATTGTCTGTCCGGGTTTTAATGTTTCGAAATAAATTATTCTCTTGCAGTCCCACCAAACCGACAAAAGAACTTTTTTTGCAGTGAGCCCGGGCTTAGGGGTGGGTTTTGGTACCTGGCCCTTTGAAAGCCATTGTTTCTTGCGTCTTTGGTTTGAATACAACACCAATTTTTCGTCACCAGTTACAAAATGTTGTAGAAATGGAGTTTTGGTATTTAATTCCGAATACTCAGTGCACGCGTTTATACGCTCACCGAGATTCTCTTCACTTAATTCATGACGTATCCATTTTCCTTGTTTCCATGTCTTGCCGATTTTTTTATATGCTCTTGCACGCTTGATCATGAACATCCGAGTTGCTTCGCGAGTTCTTGAATCGTTGAAGTTGGATTTTGCTGAATCAGCTCAGTTTAAACATCGCTATCCACTTTAACAGGTCGACCACTTACAGGGTTATTTTTTAGATCAAAATTGCCGGATTTAAATTGTTTAAACCATCTCTGGCATTAACGAATATTCAAAATATCTCCCAGTAAATCACAAATATTTTTTAAAGCACATGTTGCACTTCCTTTCTTCATGAAATGGTAAAGCATAATATTTCGGATAAATTCCTCATTTGGTACAAAGCTCACCATTGTATAAAGGGTTGTAAATGTTTTTGTTTAAAAGTCCTAATACACTCCAGGTATACGTAGTCAGAGAAACAACACAGAACACGTTGTAAAAGTTCGACTGCCGAAGCACAACTGACTACTCAAAAGCGATAACAAAAAAAACGACATTCTTTTCCGGTACACCTAATATATTTAACATATTATTTCCTTAAATAATCCCAAATATACGCTTTATTTTATAAAACTTCATTCAAATTTGGTAAATATAAATGTTGTTGCAAAAAAAGTGACGATGTTAATAATTTTTAAAGTGAAATATATTCTCCCCTTTGCTATGTTACTTTGAAATAAAGGAAAACAATATTAAATATATTTGTTATTTATTTCAACACTAACTTTTAATTCGAAATTTCATCGTTTTGGAATTTTATGCGTTTTCATTTTAATATGTCGCTAACCCTTACACAAGAATCGAGTTAAACGAAAACACGCAGACGTTCCCTAAAATGACTGCACATTCCGCTAAATGACAACATTTGTATTTTAATATGAGCGCGCTCAACACGGGCGGCGGGAAAATGGAAAAATAAGGCTTTTTTTGATTCCAGTCACGAAACATTGCGGAGGGTTAAGCCGGCAAGGACATACTATAAAAACAACCCTAAGATATGGGTCACCTTACATATTTTCAGCACTCTTTTTAGGAGTCTCGGTAAAGCAAGAAAGTTTATTGCATTTATAAAATATAAATTTGACAACACTTCCCAAGATTAAATCAAACTTTCAGATAACTTAATCTGATTATTCAAATAAAAACCTTAAAGCTGTACTTCAGATTAAATCAATTGATGATTAAAACAATTTATATATCCTGTATATTAATAAGATTTCGAGTTGACGAAATATTAAATTCAATATTATTAAACAACTTAATAAAATAAGATTTTAAAACCACTGTCATAATTTCTTTAATATCTTTTATGTGCTGACTGTGATAATTTCTATATAGGAAAGACAGGAAGATCTTTTGAAAAGAGATTTCGTGAACACCAATCTGCCTTAACAAATCCTCTAATTTATTCTGAAATGGCTAATCATTGTCACCGTGAGAATCATACTTTTTCTATCGATGATGCCAAATTCTTACATATTAGCGGCAACGGAAATAAATTGGACAGATTAGAGGCCCTAGAAATTTCTAAGTCAGTATACCGATCGGAGCATCTGTTGAACAGTTATTTCCCCAAAATCTCCCCGCTCTTGGCCGAAATTATCCGTAGCCTTCCTCACCCCCCAGCCTCCAACCGTTGAAGTGTCTATATCGGTACCAGTTCGAACAGCATTTAGTCTTGTTTGCGCTCCCCTGAAGATGAGGTGAAAGCCTTGAAACCGGTAGGGTTATACCGTCACAATAAAGTGGAATAAACAGTGTTTGTTAAAAATAAATTACAATGTCTTTAATATCTGTTTTTACTTCAGATAGATTTGAGACAAAAAATATATTATCGAAAATAAAAGCTTAGTTATTTTGAACGATTAGTTAAACATATTTTTAAAATAGTTTTGTGTAGTTTCTCGTTGTTAAAACCTAGAATATAAGTGAAAAACAATTTAATGCGATCAACTCACTGTTTTTTTTTTAATATTGAAGAACCTAAACAAATCTGTACTACTTAAATGAAATAACATGGTCAGGCGCTATTATACCTGCCAAACATGATTTGTTTTTTTTTTAATGTAAATTGAGATTCCTTATATTTTTTAGCATTTCTAAAGCTGTGCACAATATTCCATTATATTAGTATATTGTCTATTTCTTGGATAGTTTAAGTCGATACAGATGATTTTTTGTCGTTTGAACATATTTATTTTGTTATTACACCAGTAATATTATAATTGCGTAAATTGTATGAATCGATTATCTTTATTTTGGTTAATGTTTGTTTTCTAGTGTAATGTTTCAATTGGATCGATCTTTTATTATTTTCAATGTTAAGTCAACCCAAAACCAGATGTTTTAAAAAATTATTCATAAAAAACTAGAATTCATTATGTCGCTTGAGTAAATACTTTGTCTGCCTCGAAATAGGTATTAGAAATATGGGTGGCGTGTGCACGCACTTTAGCAAGCACTTGAAAACAATTTTTTTGGGAAGTCGTATCAAAATGTATGATTATATATGAACACTCTACACAAACATTACACTCCATGTAAAACCGAATGTGCTACTATTACACATCAAAAGATCTACAAAGGTTTCCTAGTAGTTCATCTCCGTTTGCTAAGTTTTCTGCGTTTTTTCCCCTAATTATGTTTTTTCCTAAACATTGCAGATGCAGACAAGTTTGTAATCTAATGGCCATAGAAACCACTTTCCTATCCTTACACTCAACTTATTTTTTTGTCAGATTTTTATTTTGTCAATAAAAGTGGGTTCGAATCCCGAGCTAGAGGGTCCTTGTGGAGGGTGTGCTCTCTAAACGGCGCTATATAAATGATCCTTTTATTAATATTAGTATAGATTCATTTAACAGAACCAAAATAAACAATAACATTTTTTTGCATCGATCCGAACATCTGGTGAACAGTTATATCCCAAAAATCTCTCCGCTCTTGGCCAAAATCGTCCCATTCCTCCCTCACCCCTCAGCCCCCAACCATTGAAGCGTGTATATCGTTACCAATTCGAACAGAATTTAGTCTTGTTTGTGATCCCCTGAAGATGAGGTGAAAGTCTTGAAACCGGTAGGGTTAAACCGTTACAAAAAAGTGGAATAAACAGTGTTTGATAAAAATAAATAACAATACACAATAAAAATTGAGTTATTTTTTCTTGGTAATGGGGAATATTATTTGTTATATAATTTATTTAGGATACAAAGGCAAATTGTAGAAAAAAAACATTTTTTTATAAATTTTAATATCATTTTTATTTTATATATGTTACAATCACAAAAAAGGTGTCACCAATTATGTAAACTGTGTCGTATCCTGATTTGAATGGGTTTTACTCGCTATTACTCGTAATAGGCGCTTATATAATATAAATTCAAGGCAAAAACATAATTACGAGTACATTTAAGAAACATATCACGATATATTTTAATACATCTGTCAACGAAATTTATTGCCTTTCCTATGACATCACTGTCTGATTGGCTTCCTATGTTTAATCATTCGTATTATTTCTTCGTGGCGGCGAATGAATAAAACCTTGTTTCGTAATCAATAGTTTTTTATTGGGTTTAAAATGCTTATAAAGCATTTGTATCATCAATATGCATTATATAAAGTGTTACAAAAAACCTTTTCGATAATCTTTATCGAAACCTTTCATCTGTTTATTTAAAAAACGGTATCTGGTTGAAATTTTAAAAATTTATTTTTAAATAACGACACCATTAAAATTATTTTAAAGGTGTTCTAATTTTTTTCTTGAAAATCGTGTATTCCATTTTTTTTAATCGAAAATTCTGGTAGGAAGCATTTCATTTTTTTTTTCATATTTACGAGTCTTGTTTATTTCTTTTTTGATACCTACTATTTGTTTAAAATTTCATCTCTTAAACTAACAAGTACAACCATTAAACTCACCTTTTTCAATAAATTACAAAACTAAATAATATTTTTATTTAAATAATAAAACGAAATGCACGGGAAAATTTTCTTTCTCGAAAATAATTTTGACGAAGATTAAAAGCAGAATCATTTTCGTTGAAATAATGAATGCAAAATCTTTTAAGAGCAAATAGAAAAGTTTGGAATTTCTAACAGCGCAGATACCTTATGAATAATGAATGAAAGATAATAATTTGAGACCAGTAGGGTGCAATAGAAATTTATTCGTTTCACACTAATTTGTGCAAAAATATTCAATTTCGATAGATCTATCCTGTGAAGATATTGAATAAAATTGGATTATTCTGTAAACATACCTATTCTGATACAGTTGAGAAAAAATCAGTCGTTAATTTTAATAATGATCTATGTTGTTCCAGCTGTTTTATTATTTTTGAACAATTATATGAAATGTAATATTAAAGAATGATACTATATACTTCATTACAGATCTTGCATGTCATTACCTAGTGAAGTGGTTATTTATATCCACTAAGTGGTGGGGTTTTTGCAACGCTATGCACTCGTACTTTATGGCTGCCTTTCTATTAAAACCATGTTAATCGTAAATATTGTTTTGTGTAAAAAAACAACAGTAAAAAATATATCCAATATCATTATTTTCAACTCAGACTCCTATCAACATAAAGTTGACAAATATTACATATTTTTAAAAATATTCTATGAAACCAGAAAACAGACTTCCTCGTAATATTTCTGCGCTTATCACGGCTATTTCTTCACAAACGTTCGTTTTGAACTGCTGTATAGTTCGTGGTTTATTTACGTACACTTTTTCTTTAAGGATGATCTATAGGAAAAAAAGTTGTTGCTGTTAAATCAGATGATTGCGGGGGCATTTTAAATCACCGTTTTTGAGATAATTTGGCTTAGAAAATGTTCCCTTAAGAGTTGCATTGCGGCCCTGGCTGCATGAGCGGTAGCTACATTAATTTTAAACCAAATATAATGGTCGTCTTCCTGTAGTTGAATCATTGCCCCGTTAAAACTTTAATCATTGCCCCGTATTGATTGCCCATTGACAGCCACAGCAGCACCATGATCATTTTTAAAGAAATATGGGAAATACAAGATTTACTAGTACACCAAACCGTCACTCAAATTGGATGAAGGGAATTTTGACGAAGTTGTCCATGATTATCAACACCATAGAATTGATCATTTTGCTTATTGACGAAACCATTAAAATGGAAATGTGCCTCGCAACTATTTATTAATTTGCAGTGGGATTTGTTCAATTTTTGCGTTGTTCAAAACTGCGTGAGTGTATTCGAAATGTTACAGTTTATGTTTAAGATGAAGTTGTTGAACCTACTAGATCTTATAAGGATAGATGTGCAAATAAGTTTGTAAAATTCGCTGTAGCGGGCGTCGAGAGAGCTGTAATTGACATTTTATCGAACTTCAAGTGGACTAGGGAGAATGGTTTACTGATTAATCCTACGAAGTCTCAAGCAATCCTCATTGGCAGTCCTCAGCTTCTCAGTAAATTCAACACTGACGTACTCCCTCCAATATTACTTGATGTCTCTATCATACCAGTACATAAAACTGTTTAAAACCTAGCAGTGCTAATAGATACCACTCTCATGGCGAGATCAAATAAATGAGGTAAGCTGAAGGATCTTCTTTAGCTTTCATTCCCTTAAAGTGTTGCAAAGATAAAACCCACTAAAACTCAAAATTTTACTCATACAATCTCGGCTCTTTCCGATTCTGGACTATGCGGACTTATGTTACTTCGATGTTACAGAGGAACAGCTGGACAAATTACAGGGTCTTCAAAATGTTCGTTTAACATTTATTTTTAACCTACGAAAGTACGATCATATAACTTCATACCAGAATGTATTGAACTCGTTGAACATTAGAAATAGACGCCAAATTTACATACTGGCTATATTGTATAAATCCTTAATTGTCCCGCCACCCCCTCTTATCTCGCAGAAAAAAATCAGCGTCTTTCCGATCATGGGCTATTGCTACGCTCAAACAGAGATTGTTTATTGGCCTTTCCAGCTCGCCGCTCTTCTTTTTTTACGTCGTTCTTTACTGTCCATACGGTGAGACTCTGGAATCAGTTACAAACCAATGTTAGACTCGCTCCGTCCTTGGCATGCTTTAAGAAGTGACTGAAATAACTCTTAATTTTTTGTCAGTAATATAACGTGTTTCATTCTTGATTTTTTTTCCTTTCCTCTCCACCATCCCTTTCTTTTCCTTTGATTGATGATATCTCACTTTATATGAAACGGTATGTTCGGGTGATTGTTCGTATTTGTGGGCATATGTTCACGTGTGTGTTCATGGATTTCGTGGGGATGGACAGTTATTTGAATATTTTTTGCGGCCATGTAACTTGCTTCATTTACTTCTGTCTGGCTATTTGGAAGATATTACAGCCTGGCAATAAGCCTGACAGATTGTATTTCCAAAAAAAATGTTAACAAATATATAATTGAGTAGCGCGTCTTCTGGTCGATGTCTCTGGTTGTTCTTCAACACCCACCGTTTCATGCGTAATATTGATGTTATGTCGATTGATCTGTGATCTTCCTGTACGACTTGCACCTACTACAGATACACATTGCATAAAATGTTGAAACAAAATTCGAGTTGTATGTGCAGGAAGGAGAGCTGCTGCTGCGTCAAAAAATCGCCTATATTATCTTAAGTTCAAAAAATTTATTAATTGTTTTGAAAGTAAAGAATGACATTTTTTGTCAGCTGTGGTATTGGGTATCGCTTTATTTTAAATATATTATTGTACACCTATAAGATATAAAAATATATCTTAAATTACAATAAGCAAAAAAATTACAATATTTTTAATTAGGAAAGATACTTTTGCGCCACTCTGTATATTCAAAAGCTCCGTGACAACAATTAAAATATTATTTATCGGTTTTAAGGGTGATATATTTAATTTTAAACTTTCCCAAATTGGGAGTTCACCAGTTTCCAATAAGAAGAAATGAATTGGTTAACGTATTTCAAAATTACGTGTCAGAGGTTTATAAATTTGGAGAAATGTCTAATGCGACTAAATCGGCTCGATAGTTATACAATATTAACAGGAACCGCGAAATTGCTTAGGAGCTCTTTGCGTAAGAACCCTATAGCGTAAGAGAGCTGGGTTTTGCGTACAGCCACAGAATCCATTTTGCCATATGAGAACATCCTTATGGGAATGAACGAGGTTTAATATTAAGGACTATTGGTAGAAATTTTGTTTGCCGTTTTACCAAGGACGTAACGAGATTTGAATGATTGTCTATAACATACATGTAAGTTCAGAAGGACAAATACATAATTCGTGTGGGTATATTTTTGTTGAGAATATTTCAAATAAGATTTATACCAAATAAATAACTTAAACATGCAGTTTCTAATCACTAAACAATAGTAGCTAAGTGGCAAAATTGATCAATAATTTTTCCTACACAAATAATATATCTTATTGAATCTGTTTTTATGTTTGAAATGCAGTATATGAAAGGTATAATATATTTGTTAAAATAATATTTTTTTTATATTAAACTTTAGTTGTATACAATCTCTTCCAACTAACCAGAAATATGTTAGAAGCCTGAAGAACCGAGCTAATGTCCTTTTTAAAAAAAAACATTGTTACTAACGGGAACTGAACTCGCAACCACCGAGCTGGAATCCAGGTATCTTTTAGATGACAGAGAACTATTGTATATTTCAATGTAAGCCATGAAAACAAAAATAAAATAATGTTGTATGACAAGAACTGTCAACGAACGAATCTTAAAACACTGAGATAACTGGGAGATAATAATTATTTTAATGTCAGCAAATATTCTCGTCTCAATAAAATTACAGTATTTTTTTTTAAATTTTCGTCGATGGAAATTCATATAGTATTGGTTAGAGAAAGAACATAAAATAATTGGATTTTTAAATTTATTAATATACTTATTCCATCTACAAATTGTGGAATAATGAAGTTTGTAAAACAAGTAAAGTTTTTTTTTAATATTTCTTTGAATTATATCTAAATAATAAAGGTGAATTAAATTAAATAAGTTATGATTTCCTAATTCTGTCCACTACAAATTGTCGCTGTGTATTTATTGCCTGCGAGTGAATGAAATTGAATATATATTAGGCATTCAACTGTCACTTTGAATACAATCAATGAAAGCCTTATAGGTTATAAAGTCACTTGCTTCTCATAAAACGCGCTCAACATAAAACATATCAAACCTGACATAAACATTCATGGCTGAATACACAACGCTGTGAGAAATGTATTCTTGTTTAGGTGACTGCGTGATTTAAGCGGCTATTAAAAGTCACCGTGTCATAAATATGTAGTTCGCATCACAGGACAAGATGGCGAATCGGCAAGATGACGGAAGACATATAATCGTGACTTGACCGGATAAATTATGGGTTTTAAATACACTTTTGTCAAATTTTGATCCATGAGTCGTGATAACATTTACATTTTTCCATACTGATGTGACCAAAATACTTCCTTAAAGCTAATCCTACTCGGCGGTGACACTAGTGGATAATACGAAATCATAATTTTACTTTTCTATAGAAAGATACGAGGTTTGCAATGTACTGGTTACCTTAGGCACATTGAAATATGTTAACCAGCTCTATTATTTAAAGAAGTATGTTATCGCGTAATTAAATAGGTGAAAGTGATATCGAAAGGAAAGTAGTGGCAAGTAACAAGGTAAACAGAACATCAAAAATCATGATAAACAACAACGTTATATTGTAATTTGTTTGTGCTACTCGGATGATGAGGGGGAAACGTTGAAACCGGTGGGGTTAACTTGTTATCTTAAGTTATATGAACAGTGTTTTACTAAACAAATTACAAAGTCTTTAAACCTCCACAGTGTTCATGCCTTAAGTATAAATAATATTTACGTTATATTATATTGTATTTCACTATCGTTGTATATACCGTAAAACCTGGTGGGCTTATTGCAACGTGGCGATCTCTTCCTACGAACAAGAAACATATTAAGATATTTTTTTAAATAAAAACGAGGTATTAAAAAAATGGGAACCAGCAAGAATCAAACCCGTTACCACCGGGCTGAAATACACTCGTCAAATAAGACTACAAAGTCGAATAAAAAAAATGACAACACACTTTGGTGTGTTCATGACCATCTTGATGTATGAAAATTAAACATGGATTTGGAAGGAGTGCAATAAAAATGCAATGTGTTAATGACCGAAATGTGAACAAATGAGGAGACCAGAAATGACTTGAACTTAGCGAAAGGATATCGTGTTAGTTTTGAGAAAGAAAGAAAAACTGAGATGGTTTACGTACGAGTATGTAGAGTGAATGAAGAAATACGTGTATGTGGCTAGAACAAGTCGACTAGTATTTCGAAGAAGAAAAGGTTAGAATTTTTCATTTCAACAAAATACAGAGTTTTTTCTTTCTTTAGTTATTAAAAAAAAATAGGTTTTTTAAAAAAAAATAGGTTCTAATTTAGTTTTTAAGTATCGTGTATCTACAATTCGACAAAACATTTTTAAAAATTTTCGTTAACTCATTTTCAAAAACTTAAAATAAAATTCAAATATATTTTGAAAACGAACATTTTTCTTACATCTTCATGCTGAAATGTAAATTTATGCTTTTTGGATTTTCTAGTAAATATTAAGGAACAAAATGAAACTCATACATGTATTCTTAGGTACAAAAAATAGATAATTCTTTTTTCAAAGTAGAGCAGTCAATCTCTATATACATAACTTAGGTATACATTTATTATGTTCGTGTAATTTTTAAAAAAAAAAGGACTAACGTAATTCTTGTCAAAAAACACTATCGATTTATCATATTTAGGATCAAAATGAGACTTCTAAATGTATTCTTAGATAAAAAAATGATAAAAAAACGTTTTGATTCAAAGTAGAGGAGTCTATTTCTATAAAACTTATGTTAGATAAACATTTATAATGCTCGTGTAATTTTTGAAAAAAAAAATATTTACGTAATTCTTACCACAAAGCACTATCGATTTATCTTACCCTTATTTTTCTTTCTCTTAAAATTTTCTTAGCTGAACTTCAAGATACCGGAGACTATAACTTATTAACAAAACGGTGCATGGTAAATGTTACTCAAATAATTATGAAATTTAATTATATAATGGATACTAAACCTCTCCACTGACTTGAGTCTTTTCGTCCAAGATATAAAAAATGGTCACAACGTCGGAAATATCGAGAATTTTTTTAATTGTTTAATTTTAAGCTTAAATGCAAATCTCCGTCTAACAAAAGAATATTTGAAATTTTTAACGTAATGAAAATTCTATTGAAAATCAAAATACTGTGTAAAGCGCAATATTATCAGAATCGGGGAAACTTATTCGTTCACTACCAAAGCACAGATACTTTGGTGAGCTACTGAAGGATTCCTTAGATGTTCAAAATTAATTGATTGAAACTTTTAATGAAATGCTTTGAATATAAACATTTCCATCACCGTTTTTGGCTCTATGCTTTTATAAAGAGGGATATACGGGGTTTTTACTTTATTTATATATGGTAATTTTTTCTACATAATATCATAACTCTATCAAATATTATTTATTGGTTGCAAGCGTTTATATACAAATAAAATTAAAAATCATTGAACGAGAAACATTTTTTAAGATTTTCAAAATATTAATTGGTTGAGGGAGTTTTGGCTGAGAATATGTTGTTTATTAGATTGTTAAAATTAATTGAAAAAGGCAAACAAATAAATCACTTGTGTAGCATCGTTTCTTAATAAATATTCGTCAAAATATTTTATCACCTCAAGTACGTTATATAATTAACAAAAATGAGCTTAAAAGCGAACTAAATAAATTCATGCTAAATGATGTCTGAAAGAATATCTTCAAGAGGAACGGAAATAATGAATAACAAACCTACCATTCACCATACTTTTAGCGCTGGTAATGAAGCCTTTAAATATTTGGTACGTATGTAAACAATTTATACGTAATATTGACGTAGGATAATAAATTCATTGTGGATTGTTAAAATATCGTTAAAAATAAAAGATCGCTTCCTCTGGTTTCCTGCCAAATATATTGAATAACGTTTTGTAATGTTTATTTGACACTTTTTACAGCTATTTTACAGAAAAGAGTTATTAGAATCTATTTAAATCTTTAAAAAAGTATGTATGTTTTTTAATGTTAATCTAGCCTTAATTTATTCATAAACGACTAATTTATATAAAAAATAAGACATTAAAGTATCGTTAAAAAGTTTTTTTTGGAATTATTTTGTTCTTTGATAAATTTAAGATATTTGCAGTTTGACCAAGAAAAACTTTCTTTTATTCTACGAGTATATGGAATGTGTTTACTATGTATGGTGATAAAATAATAAAACGGAATTCATGTGTGAGATAAAATCTTACGCTGAATCGAACCTGCATCAACGGTAATAAATTGTTGCATATATTTTATAAACAAGTATTTTCTGCACTCGATAATCAAAATTCTCTTTTACAAAAAATGAATTCGACTTTTTTATAACCCAACGCAAAACTCAAAAGCCAGGTCGTAATATTAAAAAAAAAGAACTTCTTGATTAAGGATATGCCGGTAAGAGGTACCCTCAAAAAGTTGTACATCCAATCAAAGTTTGTTAATTTAAGAACACAAATATCTTTTTATTAACATGGAAGTTTATATCGAGCATAGGTAATTTGCTCTGAAAACATTAATGAGGGTCAAACAACTTCAACACTTTACCTAACTTCGAATCTTCTAAATAATGCAGATAGGGATAATCTAAGAGGGATTTATTTGATTTATGCTCTATAACTTTGTATTATTATATCTCAATAGGGTTAATTTTCGATTTATAGAACAAGCAAACAATTTCTTAATTAATAAATGAGATTAGAATTAATTCATGCGAATACAATTTTTTTACAGAAGCAACCTTCTGACGAACTAATACCAAATTGTGTCTACACGGTCTATAAAGTTAAGAATGTGATAGTCTACTTACTAAAATAAAATTATACAGAAACAGTGTTTCTGCCTGAAATAAAATATGAATAGACGATCTCCGTGGCCTAGTTCGTAAGACGCAGATTCCCATCCTTGAGGTTGCGGGTTCAACTCTCATTGGAACTCAGATTTTTTTTAAAAACGTATCCAGTCTGGTTTTCACTTAAGGCCCCTTTTACATCTGTATGGTTGGTTGAAAGAGATTTCCACATGGCAATACGCCCACCAGGTTGTGCTTAATACAACGGAAGTGTAATACAATACACTAAATATATTATTGATAGTGTAACAATAAAAATATTGAATATAAACCTGTAAAACAATACTAATCATAATATAAAAGTACAAAACCATAATAAATAGAAAAAAAATGAGTTAGTAAAATCTTGGTTTCATACTATTTCATGTTGCTTAAATTATGATTTCATGTTGCTTTCATGTTGCTTAAATTATGATTCGTCGGCAGCCGTGGTCTTCCGGTTGCCATTCATGTCAAGCAAGCGAGCGCACCAGGTTCAGTTCAGAATCACTGAACCTGGTGCGCTCGCTTGCAGAATCACTTTCGGACTGGTTTTACAACTGAATTTTTTTTTTCTGTTACTTATATGCTGCTTATCAGAATTTTTTAAAGCGCAATCAAGCAACTCAAAAAATGCTCTATATAAAACTCTGCAGTAGTTTAAACCTTTCAATCGTCTTGGATTTTTGATCTCTTTGCCATGGGAACTTAGGGGTTAATCTGGCCAGACTCTCCGTTTGCTGAAGTGCAACAGCTTGCACACAATACACCAATGCATGCAGACGTCGTTCGTCTGCAGGATGGCTGACAATCATACTCGATCACGAAGAACTGCCTATCTATCTAAATGAAAATTTCTAAATGTTTTCAAATATTATTAGAGATTAATCTGGTCACTTTCCGCTTGCTGAAGTGCAATAGCTTGCACACAATCACCAATGCATGCAGACATCGTACATCTGCAGGATGGCTGACAAACATACTCGATCACGAAGAACTGCCTATCTATCAAAATGAAAATTTCTTAATCTTTTTAAATACTCTATATAGTATATCTGACAAATGTTAAATCAAAAATTTTTTATATCTGACGAATGTTAAATTAACAATATTAAATTGTAACATTTCAACCAAATTCAATCAGCCAATAGTGATTTAATATATTATAGTATAATACAATTAAATCTAATGAATCAATTACAAGTATTTTACTTTCCACCTACACTTTCATTTTTCGAGTTTATTACGAACCTACATTTTTTTAAATACTTCTGTTTTTGAGAAATCTGTCGAAATTACAAGAATAATTATATTTAAATTATTTGTGTACTATTAAGTTTAATTTCTTTGAAGTCTTTTAAAATTAATTAATTCAGCAACCTTTTTGTTCCATCGGGAACACAGGGACGCTACAAAATGCTTCCTTCTACGTCGGTCTGCAGCACGGCACTTCATGCCCTACCCGTAAAGCTAAGAGTATGAATATTGTTATCATAAAGGTGTGAAATACTTTATATTTATGTTTACTATCCTTTTACCCTGCGTAAAATATGTCTGGTTTTTAGAAATATTAGTTGCCAAATTGCTATTTTAATAACCAAGTTTTAGAAATATTAGTTGCCGAATCAATATTAAATTTTTACGTAAATCTGATATGTACGAGTATATGGCTCCTTCAGAACATAAATTCATCCTTGCATTTGTTCCAGGTCAGCTTCAGATAGTTACCGAATCAATATTAAATTTATACGTAATTCTAATATGCATGTAACTCTTTCTTAACTTAAACTCTTCCTTGCATTTGTTCCAGGTTGACTTCAGGTAGTTGCCGAATTAATATTAAATTTGAACGTAATTTTGATATGCATACTATATAACTCCTTTAGAACTTAAACTCATCCTTGTATTTGTTCTAGGTCGGCTTCAGGTAGTAGCTGAATTTATATTTAATTTATACGTAATTTTGATACCCATATAACTCCTTCAAAACGTAATGAAAAATATATTTACGCTCTAAAAACTCTATTACAAAAGTAATATAAATTTTGAATATATTGCAAAATTCAGTGTAGAAAAAAATGAACATAACTGACTGGAGCATTTTAAGAGGAGTAAAGATGGCTGCTTATAATGGAATCTTGGTCTCTTCATTACAATATATATATACGCAAAATTCGGACGTGGCAAAAAACAATTTGAAAAATGTGGTAGAAATGACAGCATTATGTAGAATGTATGGAAAAAACAAAGTATGATAGAATAAGTATTTATGATATTAGAAAATAATCTAAGCTAATCGAAAGAAGATCCATTGCTTAAGATGAAAAATGGAGTATTGAGATGACTTGGTCACGTAGAAAGAATGAATAAATAAATATTTACAAAATAATTTATACAAGTACTAAACAATGTACGTAGTTTGAGAAGACCTATAAAACATGGAACAATCAAGTGAAACAAAGGAAGAGTAAAAATACTACAATAGGACACAAAATATTACGAGGTGTAGTAGCAGAAGACATAATGCATGCCAGGATGTAGAGAATATCTGTTCTCTCTGCCTACCCTAAATGGGACATACCTTGATGATGATGAAAATAATGTTCTGTATTTTTTGCTTGTTATTGTTTCAATAAGTTGATGTTTATGAAATAAATAAATAAGCTAAATTCCTATGTTAACATTAACCCTTAAAAATATTTATGAATGTCAAGAGAAAAATTAAAATAACAAAGTTTGAATTATTGGGGTGTCAACCAAAAATGAACTCTGTTTTAATACACTTGACGTGTTTCAAAACAGATGGTAGACCATAAAATTCTAACTGGTTTTGCTTCAGACAATCAACCGTTTTAATTTCCATCCTGTCTCTAATGTCCCGACTCAAAGAAAACTTTAAATTACTCACAAGCTATCGATCCATCCAGCAGATTCAGCGTTTCTATCCAGATAGTACTTTTCTGCTGGAATAGGCTGAAGCCAAGTGGATTCCATTATCAATGCACTTAAGAAGTATCTTCTTAGAATTGATTGTTTTTCGCTTTGTGTCTCATTTAGACCATAAGTGTCATGGTGTGGCAACCAACACTATAAATACACATAGTAAAAAAATATAGATTTAGAAACTTGTTACGAAAAAAACAATTAATATCACCTTAGGAATAAATTCACTAATTACACGACTATAAAACAACATTTATTGCTTTATCTGGTATAAAAGCAAAATAAATTCGTTCTTCGAAATTCAAAAAGCCTATTAAAACACTGCATCTCCTTTCAGTGACAAAGCGTGTTTTTCCTGGTTAACCATTGTCCTTTTCCCCAAACTCATTTTTCTTCTCCGGACCACCACCGATAAAATTGTTGATTTTGTGTTTTTGTTATTTTGGTATTGGATAGTCTTTTTCTATACCTCAGTAATATAAATCCCCCTTCCCTTAAAACAGGCGGTTAGAAGTTGGAAAATGTTGTACATTGGACAATATAGTTTTTACATAAATAATATCAATAGGTGATTATATTTTATTATAAATGAGGTACGCTTATTATTAAATCAACCTTAACATTACATAAATATGTAAGGAGAAATATAAGTTTCATATCATATTTGCTTTTCAAAAGCAGCAAAAAAGGATATGTTTGTACAAAATGTATAATATTCACTTATGTTGAATGCAATGAACTTTCGTTTGATGAAGCACAAAATAGATACTTTTTAAAAAGGCTTAAGTAAAAGGTCTGTTCTATAAAAGGTTGTAGGCAGAAAATATTTGACATGTCTACATTATTCCTGGTTTGCGAAAAAAATATACTTAAATTACTGAACCAATTTAAGCATTTGTCAGATATCCACGTTCATTACATCTGACGATCATGACTGAATAGCAATCTTCCAAATAATTAGTCAAATGATCCACGTTCATTACATCTGACGATCATAACTGGACAGCAATCTTGCAAATAATTATTCAAATGATCCACGTTCACTACATCTGACGATCATGACTGGACAGCAATCTTCCAAATAATTATTCAAATGATCCACGTTCATTACATCTGACGATCATGACTGGACAGCAATCTTCCAAATAATTATTCAAATGATCCACGTTCACTACATCTGACGATCATGACTGGACAGCAATCTTCCAAATAATTATTCAAATGATCCACGTTCATTACATCTGACGATCATGACTGATAATTATTCAAATGAGTTTTTATTTTTTTTTTGTACGCACTATTATTAACTATCAGAAAAAAATAACGGAAACCATGCTCCTGGGAACAAGCTCTTATTTTGAAATTAAAATAGGTTTTTATTATCACCAAATTAAGTAGAAAAATCTACACATGAAGAACATATTTCATAATTCCCCCAAGACCTCACTTCTAGGTATTGGATATCCTGTGCTCCTCTTCTTAGTTGAGAACCCGGTCGGGGCCGGGGGTAGAGTGCACATAATGGTGACCACGTTTTGGTAGACGAGTATTAGAACACTTAGAATTTATGTAAGAAACTCGAATACTCGAAGAGCTTCACAACTTATCCAGTTTCAAGTAGCTCACAGCTTATTTCATTTTTATGATTTTCTTTTTAAAAAAAAATACAATGGAAAAAAACTATGACCATGACTGGAAAATGTTAAAACATAAATTATTGCCCGATGAAATTAAAATAATGTTTTATTTTCATTTTACATGACAGCTTCAATAGCTCATTTGAAATTTTCTCGAAAGGAGATATTTGGTTCAAAGCCAAAAAATACTTAGTTTACCGGAAACCATTTTCGTTTTCATTCAAGTTATTATACGAGTACATAGTTTTCACTTTCATTGATTTTTCGTTAGGTCCATCCAAGTTTAGTTTACGCAGGGAAAATATCTTCTAAAATTAAAATATTTCACCGCTGATTCATAATTTTAACAAGAAGAAATTTAAAAATTGAGAGATTTCATTTCGCATTGAATTTCGTCTCTGAAATATGTTTCTTGTCATAATTTTTTAAGAGAAACATGCACCTACAATGGTTAACAATATCCGTTTAAGAGTTGTTTTAAAGAAGTGTCAAATAATAAACTAAACACTTCTTTCAAAGTCAACCGAGTCATTACAAGTAGTAAGTTAGTTCTTCATAAAATACCTGGGTGTATGACCATCAGTTTTGGAAATTATTGCACTCTTGATCAGGATTATAAAATTAAAATAAATTTCCACCACAAAACCCATTATGATAAACTTCGTCGCAGTTCAAAAACTTAAATTGAAAGATCTGTTGTAAAATAACCTTAATCACTAGTACAAAAGTAAATCCACCAGATGGATATATTATACATAGATTCATGAAAGAGTTAAAAATAAAAGTTATATTAAAAAATATATACATTAGTCAAAGTGTAAATATTTGACCTAACATATTGCTATTCACTGGAAATAAAGTGAGATATTTTTTTTTATTGTTCCTTTTTCTTTCTTTAATTTTCCACGCAATGAATATGGATTGTGTAAAATATGTGGTCACCTTACATACGCTAAGGTTAGCTTATATTGCCTCATTAGAGAGCGCATCACGTGTCCTGCACGTGTATTGCACGTCTCTTCACACGACATTTATCTCGTCCTCCCCAATACTCAAAGACCTCAATCAATCTTCAAAATTATTAGAACCCCTTGAGAAGTGTCACCTCGCATTTAAAACAAAAAACGTATTTACACACTTTGGTAAGTGCTTTGTTAAATGTGGTTCGATATATTTAAAATTAAAATAAATACATTAAAAAAATTGTGTGGCAAATACATACATACGAGTATATGATATTAGGTTGTATCCTTCCCCTTTAAGTTCAGAATAGAGAACAACATTTATTTTATTACAGGGCCATTTTATTCACACATGCGAGTATCAAGATACAGGTTGGAGGGGCTTCAAAAGGGGTCTGAGGAGTTCGCCCCTCTGCGATTTTGTGAAAGTATTTCTTTAAATCCCTTATTATTTAATTAATTGATTGGTGAATTCATAACATATATTATAAAAAATGTAAAGATACTAAAATAGGAGCTTGGGGTCTCTGAAATACAATTATCAATCATTCCACGTTTATAAGCAAAAACCCAACCCACAAAACATATTTGTTTTGGTCTCGGAGTGTAACATTTTTTCGTGTTACTGATACCTTATATCTTAATTAAACATCCACACTAATAAAATATATGATTCGTATGGATGAAACTGTTTAGAAACATTTTATCACCTAAAGAGTACTTTGTTTTTGTAGGTGGCTCAAAAGTGTCACGAAATAAAATCATGTAGAATGAGGTCTACAAGTAAGTTTTTGACCGAATTATAAAATTATTAGTAGGAATCGGTTAGAGTACCGTTGTATTTGGAGAGATTTCTTGATTATTGGGACAAAAAATTGATGGAGAAGGATAATTTCATTAACGGCTGTTATGAATGAAGCTAGTTAAGAATACAACACTCGAATCTATTATTAAAAGTCCTAGTTAGCGACCAAAATAGATAACTTATTCGGTTTTCTGTATAACTTCAAACGATAACATCAAATTAATTCAAAGATGCGTTTCTCCTAAGCTATTATTTTTTTAAATTTTATTGACAGTATGTTTTGTATTCTTTAGCCAAAAAAAATCATAAAATAAATACCGATTTCATGCGCCGTAGTTCACAACCAATAACGACATTTTAAATTAATAAGAAAATTTATCGTGCATTAACTTAATTTCAGTTTTCACCGAAAATGAAAGATATTGAGATTAAAATACAGCAAATGGAAATATCTCTAATTATATAGTATTGTATTACAATTGCAGTAATGAAAAACAAAGGATATTGTACCCTGTTTATGGGGATACATTAAAGTGATGTATTGTGTATGTAGTATCTCTAAACATTTCATAAATAATAACTTTCCTAAAAGATATTTAATGTTTCATTTATCTAAAGATAAATAAAATCTTAAAAAAACTCGCCTGAAAAACTGGTTAAACTAAAATTATCTCATTTGCGCTTTGCAAGATATATTATAAGTGTTCACAAGATGAAAGTACTAGAAACTACAGTATTTAACAATGAGTGGATTGCGTGTATAGTGTGAGGTTTTAATTGGTTTGACTGTAAAAAAATATCGGAAGGAATTTAATCCTTTGACACCCTAGACCGCCCTGAAGATCGCATGTCTTTTTGTGCGCAATTACTTGTACATATGTTCGCCACCGCGACGCCAAACCGCCGTCGCGGCGCGGTCTTTTAATTAAAGAAAAGTTTTGCTCTTTTCGACTGCGTTTCAGACTGATTTTTATAGTGACAGCAATTTGTGGTTTGCGAAGGAGCAATTATCGATTCAAGCGATCCTTTGATGTACGAGGTATCTAATATCACTTTATATCAGTAATAGTCCATTAAAAATATATGAACATAGCACCATTTTGCATTGAATTTTTATTTTCGCTGTTCTTTTAGAAAAAAAGAGTAAACATTTCTTGCAGAGATATAACACACAATTCCAATGATACAAAAACAAATAAATATATATATATTTTTTTTTAAATAAACGTAAGAAGATATTTATAATTTTTTTTTCGAATATAATAATTAAAAAAAAAACTAAATACATTTTCAATAAGTTTTGTTTTACTGACAAATTTAAAAAAATTAATAGTGAGATTTATGTGATGTACAAAATGTTGATTTACTATGCAATTTATATTTTTTCCACTGAAATTGTTCCATTCGGTATAAATTCAGTTTTTAGATGACTTTGAAATTGCTGAGTGGCAGGAGAATATTGAATAAAAGAATTCAATGTTTCTGGATTTATAAAATACAACTCATAGTTGGCATTTCATGTAGATCGAAACTAGGGTGTCAATAATGATAATAATTCTAATATCCACCAGATCATTGACAGCGGTAACGCTACCTCTAATGCTTGAGCAGTTATCTATCGCTTCCCTGTTGAGCATTGAGGTACATATAAGTTAGGGAGAAAATTAGGGAGGCGATAGGGCTTTTAAATGCGTTATTGTTGTACTTATTAAGTATTCCAGAAATAAAGAAATCTTCCCTTGATTGCATTATAATTCATTTGTATTGTATTACAAATTCTAAAAAAAAGAGAGTTATTCAAAACATGAATCTATGATTTTCAGTTACATCGGTGACTTTGTGTATGAAACAAAAAATAGCTGTGGCAAATAAACAAAAAAGACACAATGAATACTATTTATTGTTTTAACAAAATAAAATAAAACAATTAATATTATTTCGAACGCGTTTCGTAACATTCTACACGTTCTAAGAACTAAAAATATCCAATGTTATACTAAAATGACTGACTTATTCCAAAATTATCTAAGGAGGCGTTGGTCCAATAAAGATTGAAAACCCCTGTTTTAAAGTAAATAATTAATGGTATTTTTATTTCCATAGTTTTGATATGAGTTTCCATTGTTTGAGAAAAATCTTTCCGAGATTATCGAGTTACATATGTTTTTATAATAAAACAATGGTGGAATAAAGAAAGTAATGGTATATTGGAGGTGGGTTGTTTAATTGCTCTGGCATCTTGAGCTAAAAGTTGGCAGTTTGAGACTGAAAGTAAAAGATCTCATACAAAGTATTTACTCACTTGATTTCCGGAGATATTTAAAAAAATGTATTTTATTCGTTTATTGATTTAGTTGACCTCTGTTTTTTTTATATAAACCAAAAGCAATAAAATTTTGAAATTGAACACTTATTTACCATCACACAAATATTTTTTTCTTAACCATTATATTATATCTCGAACGTGTCATTTGAATGTGAAATAAATTTTGCATAAGATATATTTTGTTGTCTTTAAAAATATTGCAGAATGGTTAGTTTTTTAATTTTACTTATGTTGGCTGAATTTTGAACAATTCGTAGCGAGTATTTGTAATGTAACAAGATAAAATGTTTGTTGTGTCATTGAATGGACTAAAATTTGAACAGTTTAAATTTAATATTACAGAAATTCCTGAACAAGTATAACAACGTGTGAACATACTCATACGTTTGTTGTCATTGTTTCAACTTTACGTGTCTTTAATAATATGTAGTATTGTGTTATCATTTTAATTTATAAACAATTTGAAAATAAGATGATTTTTCATCGTCGGACTCAAAAGAAGTCTATAATCACCTACAATAATAGTGAGGTTCTGGAGGTGGTTGGGTCACGTATTGAGGATGTCATCAGGAGCTGGTCAATATTTGCGTCGTTTTTAGCCCACTCGACGAATAGGACGTCTATCTTACTCCATACATCGATATCAAAAATCGCAATCATAACATCATCATCATCTTGTAAAAGGTGATCTTTTGAGAGGTGGCTAGGAAATCTGATTATGACTTTGGACATACATTATTTTCAAATATTTTGGTGTAATAAAAATATTAGTAAGCCAAATAGAGATTCGATCCAACTAAAAACTTGTGAATTAATGTGACCTTGTCACTATGGAGCTATTTACGATATAAAATCAAATCAATACTTTTATCAGCGTATAGAAAAATAAAAAAGGATTTTTCTGGTGTTGTCTATTGTATTTATCGGAAAACGATTTTTATGTAAAACCTCTACGTTTTTCTGTCTTCTTTGAGTTTTTACACGGAGTCATTCCATCTGACTTATCGAGAATTTTTTTTTTTTTTTTCAAGAGATCTCTGGGATAAAGATTTAAATATATCATTCACGTCATATAAAACTTATGAATTGGTTTTAAATTGTTAGTTTAATATGCAACGCATATTGTTTATCTAAAACTAAGTTTCAATTTGAGCAAATCAAACAAATTAGAGGTTGTTCAGAGAAGATTTGTTGTAGAGAAATTATAAATTGGGTTCATTTTCTTTTCGATAGTTAAAATGTGGAACTGTCAGACTTTAGTTTAAACGAGGGTCGTTAACTTTATCTCTTCTAGCGTGCCGAATTGGAGATTGAACTAATTTCCACCTGTCTATGACACAAACTATAGTACAAAAGTAGTCGGTAGCGTCCTTTTTCAAAATGTTTTAGTTTCATAATTAAAATATTTGAATAGAGAAGATAAGAGTTATTAATTTCAACATGATTTGTTGAATACTGAATCTCAATATATAGGGAATATTCTACAGGTTCAAGCATCAAAACACTCTACATTTTACAACAAATATCGTGTTTGTTTTTTTACATGCATACACACGTACTTACACATATATAGACACTCGAATAGATTGACCAGCATTAAGTAAAAAAACAAACACCCGGTAAACTTTCATAAGTTTTAATTGATCCCATTTCAAGTTTATATAATCAAAACGATAAAGTATTTAATTAAAAATAAACGAATAAAAGTATTCAATACAAATATGGACGACCCTATAATTTATTGAAAATTAGCTATTATGTATGTAAAATTTGCAATTTATGTTTTAATACTTATTTGTGTAAATATTTTGAACTAGTTTCTAAAGGGGAAAATATTGTTTCATGTACATTTATTTAAAAAAATTGCAAAACAGAGACGTCATCTAAAAAATGATTTTTTTGTTCATTAAAAGTGAGATTATGTTTAAAATGAATGAAAATAACAATAGTGATTGAAAAACCAGTAGATTCTTTATAAGGATAAATAAAAAAAGTAGAACTATTTACGCCACAAAGACGCCGGCATTTGTGATCCTACACAGAAATACCGATTGAATGTGTAACTGATGATAGGTGACACCATCGCAACCAGATTATTAAATGTTACATTTGATTTATCATCACATAAACACAATATAACATCAGCAAATATGGCGAAAGATTGATGAAGCCTTAAAAAATAAAATATTTGTGTAATATCGAGCTAAAAAGGAGTATTATTTTTCAATACTTCTTTATACAATATTTTGTATGTAATTGCTACTTTTTATAAGTAAAAGCAAATCAACTATTTCAACATAACGAACTAACCTAAATGTATCGGACGTGTGCCGTCACCCTTGTGTGTGTGTATGTGGTATAATGGAAAAGGACATTGATGTGTAGATCTGTATATTAAATTGAAATGTAAACTATGTGGAATCTGTATGTTAAAATGATTATGTATATGTTGAGATATTAAGTGTATAATCATTCTGTAATGTTTTTGTATTTGAAATGTATTGGAAAATGTATGTAGAATTTATGTTTGTTTGACTCCGATCGCGTTCGCGACCGCAATGGAAATAAGTGACTTGCTGGGCGATGCATCGGAGTAGGTCGGTTGTTGTATTTCGCGGGCAATGGGCGCTTGTGATGGCCGACTGACCATTAATATAGAGGGCCCCCTGTTTGCGAAAGATTATATTCTCAGTACTACCGATTATACCGTGTTTTACTTGAGACCCGCTACCTACTTCGACCTGCCTGAGAGGAATCTCTCCACCCCGCTACCTTCTTGTTCTTCTGGATCTTCGCTTGGGAATTTGTGACCTCAATTCTCTGAGCGCGACGCGGCAACCAAAGTGCCTACATACAGTTCTTTTGTGCCCGTCCGGTACACTAAATAATAATAGAGTGATTAATTTATGAAAAAAAATCAAGAAGGAAAAATTATGATATATGTTACGAATGGCGAGATATTAGCACATCGAAGGATAAAAAATACGGACTTCACCTATTTAGTAGATGTTGGAAGTGTTTGGAACCTGGCAGGTTAATTACAATGAGGTAATCTTCTACAGCCAAAAGAAAACTGAAAACCAGTCTGGAACGCTTTTTTAAATAGTCTGGGTACCAACAGGAATCGAAGCTACAACCCATTGGGCTGGATGACAGGCGTCTTATAAACTAGACCAAGGAAGTATATTGAGGTACCGTGTAATACCATTAAATAAATATGCATAAAAAAAATTTTTGGCAATAAAAACAATAACGTTAAATAAATGTGTATGAAAAATAGTGACATTTAATAGTTTTATTCGTTACTCCTTAAATACGATGTCACATACGAGTATATCTACTTTTCTTTTAGAATTTTAAATAAATAAGCATTACAATATTAAATTACCATATAACGCTATTAACCTATTTCTTTGTCCCAAGTTATTGTCAGACGGAATAGGTCTCATTCTTCAGAATATTTTGAAAATTTTATTGCGAGTTGAAAAGTTTAGGAATCGTCGTTCAGAAGTAAATTCCCAAAAGGTTTCCTCTTATAATAATGAAAAGTCTGAGTGAAGAAAAGAAGGAAGGAGTTTGTTGAGAATAGCTATTATATTATGCTTATATTTTTCCTACGCTTAAAATGAGAAAAAGTTTGTCACCAAAGTAAAGAATGAAATGGCGACTTGAATGCAGCGGAATAACGATATGACTGGATATTATGAAAGGAGAATGAGGTTGGAAAATACTGAATTCTCTTCTGTGTTCTCGGTTAGTTATTATTTTGTTTCTCTGCCTTGTGAGAGTTTTATCTTTCCACTATGTTGTGCTATGAACAATATGGTTTACAAAGGGAATAATTCACAGAAGCAAACAAAATAGATGTCATTGTTCAAACATTAAATATGAAGACGCTGCGATCATACTTTTCTAAAGAGAAACGATATACATATATTATATTATGAATGGAACTCATTTTAAGGTTTACGATGTTTATAATTAATAAACCTTATGTATTTCATTTGACGACTTTATTATAAAATAACGCTGTTTGAGAACTAAACCATAGGTAATATGTGTTATAAGAGAAAAAAAATCCTTTTATAGAATAAATCGAGGAAATCGTACATACACATATATCTTGGAAGTGTGATCACATCAAATGGCTGAACAAAGTGCGATATTGAAAGAAGAGTAGCATCAGACAATATGGTGAATGCTGGGTTATACAATGTGTTAACCTACTGGAGCATTTCAAGGGAAGCAAATCTGGTTGCACATAATGGAATCCTAATCTCAACATTAGAAGATGAAAACTTGGACGCGGCATAAAAGTAATCAAAATTCGAAAGAAATGAGAGCTTTGCGTAGAACGTTTGGAAAAATAATGTATGATAGAATAAGAAATGAAGACATTAGGAAATAATTTGGTTAGAAAGAAAATGGAATGCTTTGTATGAAGAAATGAGCATTGAGATAGTTCAGCCATGTACGAGTATGTTAGAAAGAATGAATGATTAAAGAAAGATTTACAAACTCAATCTATATGGGTAGTTTATAACATAGAAGAAGTAAAAAGGTTTACAAACATAATCTATGCGGGTAGTATAGAAGGTTAAAAAGACCTATAAAAAATGACACGGCTAAATTAATTAAATTTTGAAAGAGAGAGGAATGAAAACTCTGAATACTCTTAGGAGATTACCAGGTCTGTAAATATGAAACTGGAATTTGCTCATAGATGACTCTAGTTTTCAATGCAGTGACTGTCAAACCGCGTCATTGGCACCTTTTTCTTGTGTTAACATTTGTCAATGACTTTTAAATCACAACAATAAAAGTTTCATACAACTAACATACATATGTTTTCATAGCGTTGAATATGTCTGTTTTTGTGCCTGAAAACTACGATTTGCGGACAGCATTGATTTTCTGTTACCATTTGAAGAAAACTCCTGCAGAATCGCATCGAATGCTTGTCGAAACTTACGGTGAGCATGCACTTGGTAAATCACAGTCCTTTGAGTAGTTTAAAAACTTCAAAAGTGGAAATTTTGACGTGAGAAACGAAGAACGTGGAAGACCACCGAGAAAGTTTGAAGACGCCTAATTGCAAGCATTGTTGGATGAGGATGACGGTAAAACGCAACGACAACTCGCGGATCAATTAAATGTGACACGAAAAGCCGTCTCCATACGTTTGAAAGCCATGGGAAAGATCCAGAAGGTGGGAAAATGGATTCCACATGAAGTGAATGAAAGACAGCAGAAAAACCGAAAAACCACTTGCGAAATGCTGCTCGCCAGGTACAAAAAAAATCATTTCTCCATCGAATTGTGACTGGCGATGAAAAATGGATATATTTCGAGAGTCCTAAGCGTAAAAGATCATGGGTAACTCCAAGCAAACCAGCGACATCGACTCCAAGGCCAAATCGCTATGGACGAAAGACTATGCTCTGTGTTTGTTTGGTGGGATCAGAAGGGTGTTATCTATTATGAGCTGCTAAAACCTGGCGAAACCGTTAATACTGAACATTACCGACAACAAATTATGGATTTGAACCAAGCATTGCGTGAAAAACGACCAGAATATCAAAAGAGGCAACACAAAGTGATTTTGCTTCATGATAATGCACCATCGCACACAGCAAAACCGGTCAAGGAAACGATTGAGGCGTTTAGTTGGCAAATACTTTCCCATGCGGCTTACTCACCAGACTTGACTCCATCCGATTACTACTTATTTGTATCGATGGGACACGCACTTGCTGAGCAGCGCTTCATTTCTTACGAAAATAGCTCGATGATTGGTTTGCCTCAAAAGAGTAACAGTTTTTTGGCGTGGCATCCACAAATCGCCAGGGAGATGGAAAAAATGTGTAGCTAGCGATGGGCAATACTTTGAATAAAATATTTTTTACCATTTTCATACAATAAATGTGTATTTCTATAAAAAAAATCCGGTTTCATATTTACAGACCTATGTATGCATGACGACGTGAAAGTCGTGGCAGAAGCGAAAAACTAAATGAACCGTATTTGTCAGAACAATAGAGCCAAACAAATTTATGCAGGTACAAAAATATTTTTTCTAGTACAAGTAAATTAAACTGTGAAATTCGTCAGTTGGAATGTTGTAGGTTTTTGTTAACGAATATGAAAATTGATTCAAATGAAAAAAAACGTTTCATTTTTATATTTCGTTGTATACAGAAAATGTGCACAACGAAAGACAAGTTTTTAATAATTAGACTCGCTCCATTCTTGCAGAATGCCTAATATACGTGTACCATATGTACATTATTTTTTACCAAAACTTCTAAGCAATCTACTCAATCTGGTGGCACCATTAAGATTTTATATTGTATTTATCTGTAAGGTAAGGTAGTTTATAGTCTTACAGGTAAATAAGAGTTAATTGTATATGAAGCCTTTAGAGCTTTTCATATTAGTAAAATATTAGTTTATAATTTATCATAGAGTTATAAAATAGGCAAAATAAGTATTATTTGTTATTTGAAGACCTCTGTGGCCTAGTTGGTAAGACAATTGACTTTCATCCAGGGGTCTCAGGTTCGATTCTGATGCTACTAAAAAAAAGGTGCAAATCTGGTTCAATAGTTCATCTGGTAACAAAACTCATGACAACGTGACATGTGTGAGTGTTGTTGCCTCTTTACGTGCGGAGTATTCTAAACACGTGCAATTACTAATTGCGAGTTCTGTGCCTACTCCAGTGGTTTTTAACCCGAATGCTCAAATTATGGGATCGAAACAATGCTGTCTCCCGACCATACTCTTTAATATGTAAGAATAATTTGGATGTGTTAAAAGGTTAACATACTAATTAATGAATATTATTTAAAATCATATACCTATTATTGTATATTAATTACACTTTCATTATATATAGTACAATCTGGCGGACTTATTTCCATGCTGCAATTTTTTCCAATCAACCAGAAATATGTTAAGGATTCCTTAAATTACTATCAGACAAGTTTTTTTTAACTTGGATTACAACGGGAATCGAACTCGCAACCTCCGGGCTGAAAAACAGGCGTTTTACCAACAAGGCTACGGAGGTCGTCGATACTTTTCCATCGCTTTTTTTAACTATACTCGGGTAAACATAAGTGCTGAGCGCAGATAATAAGACGTGACGAGCACGCGATAAACTTGAAGCGTCTTACATCTCAATATTAAATAAATATAATTATGTTATGTGCTCTTTTAATATAAAAAAAAATAATTCCTTAGTTTCCAAATTCGAGTAACATGTATGATGTAATCGATCAACAACATGTACAAACTTTCCTTTACTGGATTCATTTCGTGGTGCCTGTTGCATCGACACATGAGAAAGCGAGGAACTGTCCATACTTCTGCACCTCATCCTGTTCTAGTCACCGTGCACCATGCATCCCTGACCATTATTAAGACCGCTAATCGCAAGGGTAATGGTGCGGATGTAATGTGAGGAATTCCTGCCGGGAGGGGTTAAGAAGACTGGACTAGTGGACTGGAATGCTTTTCTCTAATATCAATTCTGTTCATATGATCATCATTCTTCGTTTTTGTCCCTCATATAATGAATAAAGCAGTTCACGAAGAGCGCGATATTCAGTGATGAACCAACGATTGCTAAAGTTATCCATCTCCAAGTTTAATTTTTTTTCGAAACAAAAGAACTAAGAAAAAATTAGAAGATTTTATTGTTTTAATAAATCGTTTCTGAAATCTATCGATCGCGAACCCCAGAGGGGGCGTGAAAATATAAATAACATAAAAATAACGCGAAATTAAAAGGATACTAAAAGGAAATTACACATTTTCTGAAAAAACTAAAACATTTATTTAAAAAAAATACAGTCCAATGTCCAAATTATTGCTATATATATTAGGGACGTTGCGGATATTCGCATCCGCATCCGCAATTGCGGTGCTTCCGCATGGATTTGGACATCTGCATCCGCATTCGCAATAATCAATGCGGATGTTCATGCGGATGCAGATGTACCGCAGGTCGCGACAAGAAAGAAATTGGGTTGGGCCGGCGAGTGGCGCGTGCCGTGAACACGTGCTGATTGACCAATAAGAGCGAAGATTTCGGTGACAAGATTCGACGTGTTTGTTATTGTTTATCATTTGTTTCTCGTAAATCAAGCATAACGTGTTTAGTTGCGCTTATCGTATGAACATTTCAGTTTTTGAGTGTTGTTGTGAGTATACAGTGAGTATTGTGTGTTAAGCGAGTTTTCTTCAGTTAATAGTTTATTGGACAAGTTAATTTACAATGTCACCACCGACACAAAGTGAGATTTGGACTTATTTTAAACCAGATGCACATGACCAGGATAAGGTTCATTGTAAAATATGCCATAAAACCTACTCTAACAAGGGCCGTACCACCTCGTCTTTGAAAAATCATCTAAAATCGATGCACCCAGAAGAGTTTAGTTTCTTGGAAACGTCGAATAAAACAAAACAATTGCAGAAGATAAAAGCTGACACAGGTAAATTTTATCATAAAAAAGGTTAATTAACCTTACCTGGTGCTGTTCTTGTGGCATTGTTTACATTTAATTTGTATGGCTAGCTCTAACCGTAGGCAAAAAATAACTTATGATTTAAAAAACAAAATAGCCAAATTAGTTTCTTATAATAGTGTTTTCCAATTGCAGTGCAATTTCATGTTCTACCACGCGTTTTTTTAAATCTGTTTTCACAAGTTATAATTTGTGTGTGTACTTTTTTAGATAAAATCGTCACTCCTCTACAAGAAGCGAAGAAACAGCTCTCGTTAGAGGAAGAAGTTCTAAAGGAAAAGAAGTGGGACACTGACAATTCCAATTCGAAAAAAAATGACAAACTCATTGGAGAAATGATTGCTCTTCAAAATTTACCGTTTAACTTTGTGGAGGGGCTTGGTTTTCACAGACTGATACAAGAATTAGCACCAAGATATAATTTTAGAGGGCGCAATTTTTTTACTGATTTTGTGTGCAAGGAACTATATGGTAAAGTTACTGAAAAAGTTAAAGAATTGATCGAAAAATTTGATTACATGTCGTTTACTTCTGACATTTGTTCGGATCTAAGTTCAAATGCCTCTTTGCTTAGCCTGACTTGTCATGGAATAGCAGAAAACTTTGATAGATCATCAATTGTATTGAAATGCGAGACATTCGACGACCGTCACACTGGTGACATAATTGCTGAAAAATTTGACACGATGCTTTCTGAATAGAATATTAAAAAAGAACAAGTGCATTTCCTCGAGACGAAGGCTCCAATATGAAAAGAGCTATGCGATTAGCAGCATTCAATGATATGGATGGTACAGTCCACAAAATGCAACTTGCTATTCGCAGTTGTTTACATTCGCAAGAAAACATAAAAATAGTCAAACAAAAATGTAAGAAAATTTCGACTCATTTTAACCATTCCACTATCGCTCAGAAACAACTGCAAAAAATTCAGGACAGACTGAATCAACCGCACCTCAAAGTGTTCCAAGATTGTATAAATCGATGGAACAGTACATTTTACATGTTTGAGCGTTTTTTATAGGTAAAGGATGCCTTAAGTCTTTATATCAATGACAGTGAGATTGACCCTATTTTGCCAGAAGAGTGGAAAATCATTGAATGTTGTATTGAGTTATTAAAACCTTTCGAGGAAGCCACGCGGGAACTAAGCAACTCTCATGCCCTTTTTTCATCTGTAACTCCAATAATTCAAATGCTTGGAAAAAAACTTGATGACTATTTAACAAGATCACACGATTTTGATCCTATTCGGCTGGCCGTAACGACTCTGAAAACTGAACATTCAGCAAAGTTTTCTACTTTGTTGGAAGATAATAATTTATATGTCATCGCCACCTACTTAGACCCTCGCTATAAGCACAAGTTTTTTTACACCAGTGACCGAGGAAAAGATTAAAGAAGATATTTTGAAGATGAGAAACACTGAGGATGACGTTTCAGGTTCTCTTAATTCCGAAGGGGCTAAAAGAATGAGAATGAGAGATTCCTCGGAAAAAGATACGGAACAACCAGGGACGTCCGGTACGGTCAGAAAGCCACGCTTAAAAAACGATCTTGCCATGATGCTGGATTCGTCAAGTGAAGATGAGAGTCAAGAAACACCAGAAAATGGTAGCGCTGACGCTGTACTCAAGAAGGAATTGCTATCTTACCGTAATAAAAAAAGGGTCAATATAAATGAAAATCCACTTAAATGGTGGAACGTTCATCGAGAAGAATTGAAAATATTATCAATAAAAGCACGCAGATTTTTATCGCCACCACCAGCCAGTGTTAAATATACTAAACGCCACCACCAGCCAGTACTAAATATTTAATTATTTACTAAAAATATTGAAGATTACTATCTTTTTATCTTATTTCTGTACCCATACGAAATTTCTTAAAAAAAATCTTAAGATCCGCATCCACATCCGCGGATGTGAGCTTTCGAAAATCCGCACCCGCGGATGTTAAAAAATTTGCATCCGCAATATCCCTACTATATTTTGTTTATTCTAGTGTCAATATATGAAAGCATGTGGAATGAAGACATCAGAACAGAATGTATACATAAAATGGATGATTTAAGTGATATGAAGAAAGTAGCTTTAAGGTGAGTTGGACATGTCGAGATAATAAATTACGGAAGAATGACTAAGCGAATATGATATACATGTCAGAAGTGCAAGATGTACGTGGAAGACCGAGAAAAACGTGGCTGAATCAAATGGACCAGATTTTGAAAGAAGCTACAGTGAGAAGTATGAATAATAGAATAATGTGCATGACGAGATTAATGACTATGGAGGAAGCGAAAGTTGTGTGCTGTGGATAGAAAAGTTAAGGTATCAATTCTTTCTGCCTAGCCCGCAAGGGAGACGGTGTATTGTTTACTCCAACAGGCGCGGCGTAGGCGACAATTTCAAACTGGTAACGTGCACACATCAAATCTAACTAGCGCTTATTGCGGCCTTCACGTCGCTACCAAGGCAACGAAATAGTTTGAACTTGTCGCTCGTATGCAAACTCGCCGTAAATTCAAACTGTTAAGCTTTTAAAGCCGTTAAATTTTCGTTTATCAATTGTTAAGCCGTTAAATTTTCGTTTATCAATTGATACATTTTTCTTTGAATTATTTGTGCTTAAAAAAGTAATTAATATCAGTCAGTAGAGAAACCAAAAGAAGTCTCAATATGTATATTAATATGTTTTCAAAAAATTTAATTTTATATGTACTCAAAAAATATTAAAGTTATCTGGTTTCGTTTAATTTTAAGTTTTCCCTCATCACCAATTATTGCGACAATGATAATGATACCTAATCTAAACATTAAATATTGGGGTTGCAGGAAAATATACAACCAGATTAGATATTTCAAGTATGTCAAAGTAAGTGTTCTGATGCAATGATTCCGAAATATTTAATATTATTTACCTAATTATATCGTATAATTACTTTGAAAAAGAAAGTGGGAAAATTGATAAAATTTTTAGAAAGTTACAAATTTATTAACTCACAAACGGTGATTTCAATGTTTTTATTTACAATTTACAACGCGATCTTCTTTTTTAATTCGTAGAAATAAAACTTTAAGTTCTTAATTATTAATGGGAAAACAGAGAGGACCGAGCGCCACATTTTCCTATCTCGACACACATCCTTCGTCTCTTTCACATTCATACACCTTCTCATACAACTTATACGATTTCTCTTACTTTCTACGTTTCTTTCTTTCAGAAAATCACTTATTTAAACCAACCATACTTTTCTTGGTCTTCCTCTCACACGCCTTCCATTCACATCTGCACTATATATATGTTTTGTTAGTCTTTCTTCACTCATTCGTTCCATATGTCCAAACCATCTCAGCGTGCTTTTTTTCATCTTACTTAACACATCAGCCTCACATTCATCCCTTATCACTTCATTCCGTTTTTTTGTCAAACGTTGTCACTCCATCTGTTCTTCTAGTGTATGCTTTTTTATAGCATTTGTTCGGCTCCCATTAGTATTTTTCCACGTTTTTTTCCATACAATAAAGTTGGCACCGAAATACTGTTGTGGACTATCACTTAGCAGATTTTGATATTGTCCGATTCGAGAATATATGTTTTAGAGCTCATTGACTTTGTTTCTTATCGCTACACGCCGTTCGATATCCCTCTTAACTCTTCCATCATTTGAGAACCTACTACCCAAATCGCAGAAACCAACTTTCTTCAATCTTTATTCACCCATAAATCGAATTTACTTTTCTATGACCACGAATTTTTATTTTGCGTCATTCAATCTGAAAAGTCTTTCCTTCGCATTTTTTATACAATTTACTTATCAAATTCTACAATTCATATTCACTATCCGCCAACACGATCATGTCATCTGCATACAGTTATCCGCATACGTTCCCATTCGACATTTGTATGCCACCAATTGACCTGAGTAGTTTTTCCAAACATGAATCTTTATAAATATTGAACAACCATGGTTACATAACACATCCTTGTTTCACGCCTTTCGAAATATTAACCATTCGTTCAAGGTACTATTCGGTCTAATACATCCTCTATTTTTGGCGTATAGTGACGCAATAATACGTATTAATTTACATTCAACACCTTACTCAATATTTTCCATAGCTTGCCTCTTATCACGTGGTGATGTGCTTTTTTCCAAATACACAAACGAACAAAACATGTTTTTATTTTTTATCCAAGCAAACAGAAAATTTGATCCAAGAACCATCTTCCACTTAAAAAGGCACCCTAAGCATCCCACATTTTCTTCTCAGTCTTTCTCACTCTTTCTTTCAGATTTTTTCCGACGATGAATAATACAATGTTAACCTCTCCGTGGGAAAAACAAATCATAAATAGTGGTCGTAATCCTGTATGCAATTTCACTGAGTTTCTGCTGAAAAAATTAAAGGACTAAGGATTAATTTACAAAATTACTTTAATTACAACAAAATTATTTTTATAATTTAAAAAATATAACGAAAATGTTAAAATGATTCTGATGCAAATTGACAAATATCAAATGCATGCATTTTTTAAAGTTTTAAATCAAATTAAACTGTGTTTGAATAAGCATAATTGTCTCAGTGAATTCTAAATTATTCTAATGACCGAACTAGCTTTAGATTGAGTGTCTGGTATCTGGCATGATGAAGATGATAATGATCTACTCGTTTCCAGAAATTGATCTTAGTGATTATGACTAGGTCTGTGCCGTGCAGCGGAGTAGCCTTAATTATTCTTGCAGGAATTCGCCGCATAATCAATCAATGGTCACTTGCAGATAGCCTCGAGAGTAATCACTCTGTGGCCAACTTTTCCTGATAGACAAAAAAGGGTTTGGACGGAAAAGTTCGAGACGTTTTCGCGCCTAATTTTCCCTCAATCAATTAATTATATTCATTTGTTAGAAACATCTGCTGTTTTTAAAACCCACTAACCATCCTACAGACCTTTTTTGGCTTATTTATCAGGAAATTTTAACTTTTGCTGACATGGATGCTAAAAATATAAAAAAGGGGGAAGCAATAATGATGAAAACAAAATTACTTTACATGAACTGAAGACGAGATTTACTATTTCAAAAATCTCTTCAGTATTATTATAAAATTTTATGTATTTCTGAACTTCCTGAAAGTTTTATGAATAAAGTGTTTTGAACCAAAAGTAAACTTTCATATGTGGCACGTCTAGAGAGTAGAATTAATTTTATCGAAGGTATTTAAAAAAAAATCAACACTTTCGCGTCAATTTGTAATAATTAATTTGAATATACTCGTATTATTGTTAAAAATCATACGTTTTTACTTTTTCATGCTAAGCAGTCTACTATAGGCAGCATCTTTAAAAATTGCCTCGAGATTTTTCTTATTACAATATCAGAGGCAGTATTACCGGTGCCAATAGTCTAGTGAGTTGTAGACTTTTCCATAATTAGCATTAAGGGTTGAAATATACTTTCAGACACCATTCCAAATGTAATCATTTAGGGCCGCTTTTGATCTGTCTTTTATAATTTAACGCTCTTGAGGTAATATTACCTTACAAAACGGCGTTACTAAATTCAGTTATTTGTGTAAGATGATGTTAGATTATTTATTGTACTAATTAAAGACTTTACTTGGTTAAAGTTTGGCCACCAGAAAAATTATCTGGAAGTAAATTTTCAATAAAATATTATCTTTATAATTTTCAATTCAACACTGTAACACTCTTGTTATTATATGCTCGACAATCCTTCATAAGAAGAACTAAAATGTTTCAAGAAGTATCTCGTTTGGAAGAAAATCATTTTAATTTAAAAAGTAGTTGGTACAGTGGTTTCCACGAGTTTTCTCGTGTTATGTTGAATTTCAAACTTCCATCAATCAGTTGATATAATTTAAAGAGACACAAAAATAAAGTTTGAACAAACACCAGAGCTTTCCATTTAAGTGTACTGTAAATCTCGGCGAAAAGCCGCGACAAATAATTTGCAGTCAAGACCAAGAGGAGAAAACAAGTTTACGCAGTCAGTCCGGAAATTTGACAGACATTATTTACCAAGACGACAAGTGCAACCATAAATTTTCACGCAGCGTAAATTACTCGTGTTTTACTCTTGTAGCTGGGCGCGGAGGTTGAAAAGGGAGTGCAATTTGCGTGCGGTATGCTCATCGTGCTATTGAAGAATCATTAATGACACCAATATTTCAGAATACACCCCCGGTATTGAGAATTTCCCATTAAATTGTTTCGATTATTTTGTAAAACAACAATGAGAAGACTACAGTAAGTTCACTGCTAAGCTATCAAATAGTAAACTTGAATACGAGTTATTGTAGTAAAATATGAATTATATATAATGATTAAATTATTCTGGAAGTAGAAAGTCTTCAGTACTGTTTGTTTTTTTATTTGCATTATACTCTAAACTTAAGAAGAAGGCAATCTAATGGGATATAGCAATGGTAGATTTATAATAGTATTTATTAGTACGTTATGTCAGCTTTGTTCCATTTAGTTTGGAAGTAACTGGACGATTGAGGAAATTCAAAAAATGGAAAGTGTCATTTAAGTCAAATTCATTAAAAAATCGTAAATTTAAGTAATTTAGTACACATCATCTCTAAAAAGTATATCTAAGCCACCTGAAAAAATAAGGCCTCTATAAAACAATCGAATCCATATATAATTTTTCCGATAAATTTTTTCTTTATAATACTTTAAACTGTTAAAAATAGTGACAGTTGAATAATCAAACGATACTGAAAGGTTTTATACTTTGAAAAAAAAGGATTCTGTCAATATTGAGATATTAATCAAAAGCTAATAAATTACCTATAACCATTGCATTAGTTTAAAACGAATTGTATTCCGATTTCATTACATATATTGTAGCACAATCTTGCTCAACCACAACACATGTCACTTTCTTCCAGCCAGAAATTTATTAAAAGGCCTTTATGTCACACCCAGACTGTGATATCTTTTGGAGAACTTTCAGGAATCAAACCCAAAAACTCCTAGTTGAAGAAAAACGTTCTATCAACGGCATATTTATAAATTTATGATTTTTTTTTCAATAATTGACATAAACTTTTATCTTATCTTTCAAAAATAATTTTATTTTACGAATTTCTCATCGCATTCAATTTTATTCGATCAACATATAAAAAAATAGATGTTTTTTGGTCACCATTGTACATTAAACCTGAAATGTTTGGGTGAAAATCAAACATTCCAGTGTATAAAGTAAAACTAAGTGGGATTACGTCAAATGTTTAAACGTTTAAAGTACAACGATGTGTATAAAGTAAAACTAAGTGGGATTACGTCAAATGTTTAAACGTTTAAAGTACAACGATGTGTATAAAGTAAAACTAAGTGGGATTACGTCAAATGTTTAAACGTTTAAAGTACAACGATGTGATTATTGCTGTGTAACAATTTCAAACATTCCAGTGTATAAAGTAAAACTAAGTGGGATTACGTCAAACGTTTAAAGTACAACGATGTGATTATTGCTGTGTAACAATTTCAAACATTCCAGTGTATAAAGTAAAACTAAGTGGGATTACGTCAAACGTTTAAAGTACAACGATGTGATTATTGCTATGTAACTATTTCAACTAATCAACTAGAACGTTTTTAAATATAGGCCTTGAAGGAAAATTGACTATAATACGTGTAAATTAAAAAAATACACGTATTAATGAAAATCAAACCATCAACCCTCGCATTAGAATACAAACTAGACTACGGCGGATGACTACTTATAGGATAAGAAAAAAAAATGCACTTATGACCTTTGCATTTAAAAATAATTTCATGAATTAATTTCGTTAACTTCAATTGTGGTTATGTGTAAAATAGTAAAAAAATGTTTATGATATTAACTTGTATTTTGATAGGAACGTCTCCCGCACCATAAAGGTAAGTAAATGAAATCTATATATTAAAAATATTATTTTACAAACATAAAATTCTACTGAAAAAGTTACTTGAGAATATTCACATATTTTATAGTGATGACAATGAAACTAGTTAAATCTTATAGTGATAAGTGAAACAATTATCATCTAAAAGCACGACACTAATTTACCAATTGAAATTACTGAACCCAAAGAAAATCATTGAACTACTTGTAATTTTACGTTCTGCTATATAAATGGCATTAGCAAATATTTAATTGTAAACTAGTTAGTAATAAACCATTTGCAGCAAGATAATCGATAGCTCTGGTTAATAAATTTAATTGACGATAATTTAATGAAACAGTTCCAGTGCAAGACACGATATCTTGTTAACCCGAGGTCAGGTGTTTGTGGTGTAATTGAAGTGTAACGACTATATATCCTTAGATATGATCAGGGTGCCACGCATCCTTGACTGTGAGTGAGCCCAGAGAAGATTGTCATATTGCATGTCACGTTAGAATCGTGCGGGATGCGCTGTCCAATTACAGCGGAGCGATCTGCGAATTTATCTGACAACAAAAGCCCATATTGTTGCTTACACTGTGAATAGTCTGGTAAATATATTTTGACAGAGGAAAGGATTGCTTTGGTGAAATTAAAAGGTTGTATTATGTGACTTGTGAAATGGAATATTTCATTAAATATATCTCTCTGTGTCATATTTCCATGTTGAAGATGGTTTATATACTGACGACTTACTGTCGAGATTTTAGATTAAAACCAGAATGGAAGTAAAAAAGATTATTACTAAGGAATTGATTGGTTTTATAATACGCTTAACTTATTTATTTATTTAAACCTTTATTATACAATATACACAATGGCAGAATTATTGCCTAGTGACAATCTCTTCCAAACAACCATTCGGTTGTTTTACAAAGTTTTGAGTTAACAGTGGGGGATTTGCATGATTGATGTAGAAAAAAAGCTTAGTAACATCAAATAACAAAAACAAAAAAAACAGGCAACAAAAATAAATACACGTAAGTCGCTTTTTGAATGCCAACGATGGTGTGAGTCTTATATTAGCCGGTAGTTGGTTTCAGAGTCTAACTGCATGGACATAATAAAACGACAGGAAAAGTGACGACCGGTGAACCGGGAAGTCTTTAAATATTTTCTATGAGTTATAAGGGGGCGGCGGCATAGTTAAGGACTTCATCTACAATATAAGTGATAATACATAAACATTTAAACGGTAAGTCACATTCAATCAGTTAAGAATGTATTATAAGGTATAATATGGTCATATTTTCTTCGGTTGAATATGAAACTGCTAAGGAAATGTCCAAAAATGCAAGTATTTTACATTCGTTGAAGTTTGTTCAGCTGTTTCTCCATAATATCCAGGCAAATTAGATTTTGATTTTAGTGGAACTTATATAGATTTCTAGAGACAATTTCGATTACGTCCTATAAGGAAATTGAGGTGTAATATAAATTGGAGTACATTGATACATTTAATAATAATCCACTTTTATATTGTATTAATCGTCTATTAAACCGAGAAATAACATTTTGTCTGCAACTTCTCCATAATTTGAATATGAGGTATACAGATTAATTAAGTATATGATCAAATTTAAATAAAAATCAAATTGAAATACGAGTATATTGTTTTATTGATACTCGTAAAAAGAAGGTTTTTTAAGTCATAATAGTTTTGAATGCCGAAAAAGAAAAAAAAGTATTGTAGAGTATAACAATTTGAATATTTACGTAACTTTTATCTTAAAAGGTTTGAAAATGAAAGAATAAAAGGTTAGTAAAACTATCTCAATTAAATATGTTTTAACTGTTTTCAAAAGAAAAAAGGAAATTTATTATCAAGTGAAAATTTGCTTTTCTTTCTCTAAAGCGAAATGTTCAAATACATCGAACAATTTTTCTCGAGTATAAACTCTATATCTCGCCTTCAAGAAAGTTTAATAGAAAGAACAAAATACTTTTAATAAGACCGTAAACTTTATGTAATGTGGCAGCCATTAGCGTATGCTCTTAGTTTCACTGGAAGATTTATTTTATATTCTCTTAAAATGTACGGCGTAGTTTCTTTGGCTCGCTGAAAGAGCATACCTACTGCAGCTTGCTGCACACATGTCCCTTGTTCTGTGAGATAACTCCCGCAGAACGGTTGTTCTTTTTTTGTTAACTTCATTTTATTAGGTTCAGATTTTTACTTCTTTAACGAGATTTAATTTGTGAGCTATTCTTAGAATGTTAGCAGTAATTACATTACAATATATAACCTTGTTATTTCTTTATGAATACCGCTCGTTTTGTGAAAAACAGCATGTGTTTTTTAATAAGTGTAATAGCAGTGACTAAGTCCATTCGGAGGTTTTTAAATAGCAACCACATACTTATGTGTATGTAGATATTTTGTATTCACATTTCATTAAGTTAATTATAATTTATTTGTTGAAGTGACAGCTTCCTCACAGCTCCTTCACAACATTAAGTAAAGAAAAGATAAACTGACAACATAAAAAAATCTACACAATTCAGAATACATACAGTGCATGATATCATCGAAGTTAACTATAAAACCAGTACAGAAAAAAACAAATAAAATGAAAAATGTACTAAACTACAAAAATTAATTAAGATAAAATATAAATCAAATAACCAATCTTCAGTCAAGACCTTAGATTGACAAAACGTCATAGAAAGACCCTCCTGAATTCAACAACATTTACATTTAAAATATCCAGCAAACCATCCATGGATTGACCAATTGTTTAATTCTCACGATTTATGAATTATAACGTACAATTGTCATTAGCGTAAAAATGACTGATGAGAATGTAAAGCATATAATAAAGAGTTGATGAGTATGATTTTTATGTTGCTGTTTATAAAGTTGTTGGAATTTGTGTGATAGCTTAGTATTAAAATATAAGGATGTGAACGAATAATGTGAATATTTAAGCTGAGTGTTTCTACGAGTAGAACAACTATATGAAATTTGCGATTATTTAATGAGATTACGAGTACTTCGTCATAGGCCTTGCTTAGTGAAGTAGTTCTCTATATCCACAATAGAGGGTTTTTAGTATTATTATCATATGTACTTGTACTCTACGGTTTGTCTTTTCATTAAAGCGATGTCAATTTTAAATGTTATTAAAAACAAATAAATATTAAAAAATACATACATAATTGATAAGGGTGGTATTTATCAAAAAGTAGTGTGAAAACAGTTATTGTCATTCTGATGTGATATAATATAACAATGCGCGTTCATGCACTATGATTGAAGTGGTTGAATGAGATTGCCACTGTGGTCAGCCATAGTTCCACATTGAAAGCAAAAATAATACAGTACACTTAAAATTTTGGTCATTAAGGCTCTCCGTAGTGATCTTATACGAGTATATTATATATCCATACTGTACCTTACAAATAAACGTCGAATGATGTTGAATAATCTTTAAGCCCTAGTTGGTAAGGCGCTTGCTTTTAAGAGTGAAGGGTTGCGGTTGCGTGCTAGATTTTGGTTAGTATTGTATGTATTTAAAAAAAAAGTTTTCGTTTGACTGTCACTTAAGGTCACTTGAACATCATTTTCGTTAGTTGAAAAAAATTTATACTCGTACATGGTAATATATACCAGCAAGGTTTTACTGTATTTAAGTTTAATACAATACAAAAGTGAGTGAAATCAAGAGCTATTTTCATCTGAATTTAATATTGTACTGCCTACCTAACGAATTTCTGGAGCCCCCTCAGAGTGACACGCGCAATGAAACATCACATAAAAAGTGCTTGAACTTTTTAACAAACCCGGAATGTTTCTAAGAATAATTTTGTTTAAATGATTTTTTCAGTAAACGTGAAGGACAATGTCTACCTTTTGATTTATTTTCTATTCGTTATTTGAGAAACACTTCATTATTTTATCAACGACATTTTAAAAAGTCCGTTACAAAAAAATATCCGAGAAAATGTTGCTGTCAACAACTTGTTAGCCACCATTCTCTTCTATTATGCATCTCTCATACCGCTCCATATAATGTACATAGGTATGTTAGTTGCTTAATTTCGGTACTAATAATATGTTTAGAAAAATTCCGATACGATCTCACGATAATGTCATCTACTCCATTTATGTACGTTTAAAAGGTCTTTAAACTAGTTTTATCTTATTTGAATAAAATGGTAATTCGAGTTGGTACATTGTGAACAGCGGATGAGATTGAAAAGGAAAAGCTTGTTCTGTATAGAAACTTGAGGATTAATAATATGAGGGAAGTTGTCACCTGAGATGACGTAATGGGTTTTATCATACGATGTCAGGCTACCTGTAGGTAACACGAAGCCTGAGACACGTATTTTTTCAAATTACATCAATGTCATTTGATATCTTTTACATTTGATGTTTATTATGTTGGTTTTTGTAAAGAGTTTTTATTCTTTTATTAAGAGGCAGGTGTGCATGAAATAATCTCAGGGCGTATTGATTTTTTTACTCGTGTTTTTTTTATTTTATACTCATAAATGTGATAAAAATACAATGAAAAAATTTGGTTTTTGGAATTTATACCGTTTATATTCGTGTTATTCATTTGTGCCTTTTTATTAGAGCTTGATAAAACAAGATATTTGTTTTATCGATTTCTTTAGGGATAGCTTTCATATTTAATAAATGATTTTAACATAATAAATATCAACAAAAACAATTCTCGCAGTCAGTACATTGGTGACAGTACAAAATCCATATCAATAAAAATAATCAAAAAGTGACGATATAAGAAGTTTGAATGTAGGTTTTAAATTTTTTTAAATAAATTTTGAGTTTCTGAATATCATTCTTGGTGTAGTATTTATTGCTTTAAATAATAAGTATTATAAGGGTTTTTATATTAAAAAAATATTTCAGAACAATTTCATTTTTTAAATTATTATTTGACAGCTGTCACTTCTTCATATTATTCAATAACATTATAAAACAATGTCTCCATTAAGAAGACAGGAAAATATAGTTAAAATGAGAGAGCAGATTATGTTGAGTGCTAGATTCTCTAAAATTAACCTTTTTTACATCGTCATTACTGATGGGTTATTGCTAGCGTTTTAGTAAAAATCTGAATTCAAAACCGATTATAACAAATTGTTATATGTAATTATATGATACGTACACAATACTTAGGTCTAATAATATGTTTATTTACGTTGATATCAAATACCTTGTCTGTAAATGTTCAATTAGCTATGTATTATTTAGCCCAGAAACAGTGACAATCCCCGTGACACAGTTTGTAAGACACTTGCCTTCCATCTCGAGAGTTTCAAGTTCGATTCACATTGGATATTTTAAAGGGATCCAGTAAAATTGTCATTTAAAATATCCCTGTAACACCTTTCTGGTTATTGGAATAATTACCACGTGGCTATGAACCCACATATTATGGTGATGTTGTGCCGTATACAAAAAAAGTGAATAAAAATTCAACAAGTTGAACCTATTGAGAAAAAACAAAAAACATATTTTCAATATGTTGAAGTTCCCCCATAAAATTTCCTCATTTTTTCAAATATACAAATCACATCTGTTTTCAGGAGAATTAAATTTTATTCTAAAAGCTTAAGTGAATTAGTTAGTTAAAAAAAATCCAATTATTTCTTTTCACTCTTTCTTCGACCTACCTCTTCTAAGCTTTCCATTCATTTCAGACATGTGTACCATATTTGTTTCGTAAGTCTTTTGCAACTCATTTTCTCAATGTGACCAATCTCAATCCTCTCTAGATTTCTTTCTTAATTCTGCTTATAACATTCACCTCTAACAAACAATTATCTTTTATCTAATAATTTGTATTGCATTTCATTTTCGTAATATACTGTATCACTTGGCAGGCTTATTTATATAATGCAAATCTCTTTTGATAAATCAGAAATATATTAAAGAAACCTTAAGTGAAAGCAAGACTGAATTCCTCTTTTTTTTAATCGGGGCACTAACGATAATCGAATCCGCAACCCCTGAGCTAGAAACCTTAGCAAGTGGCCCACGGAGGTAGTCATACTAATTTATCATTGTATCAAATATAGTAAAATCAGATATTAAACGCATGGCACGCACTTTTACCTCATTTATTCTGTTATTATATATTTATATTTAAAAATAATTATTTTTGATCAACATGCAAAAAAAGTAATTCTTCTATAACACATTTTCTGAAGCTTATATACCAATAAACTTAACACAGATGTGGTCAACAGTGGGCATTTATAACATAACATGGTCAATAAAAAAGGAAACGTGATTATTTTTTTTGAGCAGTTAATTTAGTATCCAGGTCAATTGAGTCCATTGGTCCTTTCGAAAGAGAGATTATATCCAAAGCGGCCAACTTCAAACGCCGGCCTAAGCATGTGGGTAGAGAATTTATATTGTTTTTAACGGTAAACATTAAATATACATAAAAGTATTTAAAGAAGTACACAACAGCCACGTATTCCGAGTATATACCATATAACATACTGTCGCAATACAATAACGATCAAGGTGTAAATAAAAAAATATATTATATTTCAGATATCAATGGTTCAATAGAAAATATATTTTAGATATCAATGGTTCAAAAGAAAATTTAAAAATATATATTAGTAAAATGATGACGACTTCCATTGCATCCAAAAAGGTCCCAATTTCATTTTCCACATACGGTTATTGAATTATTTCTGGTCGGTTAGAAGAAATTTTCAAACAGTAGAAATTTCCCAAAGTTGTCCTGTAAATTAACAACAGGATTGTTTTTTCAATACAAGAAAACAATTGGTTTACTTTTTATTATATACAGTTACTTTTTTTATACCCAGATTGTTATTCAATACAATCAAATTAATGATTTACTTTTTTATATACAGTTACTTTTGGTTTGGTACTACAGTTACACGGTTATTGAATTATTTCTGGTCGGTTAGAAGAAATTTTCAAACAGTAGAAATTTCCCAAAGTTGTCCTGTAAATTAACAACAGGATTGTTTTTTCAATACAAGAAAACAATTGGTTTACTTTTTATTATATACAGTTACTTTTTTTATACCCAGATTGTTATTCAATACAATCAAATTAATGGTTTACTTTTTTATATACAGTTACTTTTCTCATATTATATACGGATTGTTATTCAATACAGAAAAAATATTGGTTTACTTTTTTTATATACAGTTACTTTTTTATACACGGATTGTTATTCAATACAATAAAATTATTGGTTTACTTTTTACATACAGTTACTTTTTATATACGGATTTTTATTCAATGCAATAAAATTATTGGTTTACTTTTTTTATATGCAGTTATTTTTTTATACACGGATTGTTATTCAATGCAATAAAATTATTGGTTTACTTTTTTTATATACAGTGGTGGATCGGTGGATGCTGGTAAAAATAATTTAAGTAGTTTAAAAATATTTTTTGGTATTCTCAAATGTAATACTTATCCATTATTTTTTTCTACTGTATAGTATTACATTTTTGTTGTATTGATTAATTATAACCTTTCGGGTTTATTAAAATGTGACAATATTTTTCAACCGACCAGAAGGCTGTTAAAGAGACCTTAAGTGAAAACCATACTGGAAACGTTTTTAAATTAAAATAAAATTGTCAGATTGAAATAATGAAATGAATACATAGCTATATTACTGTCCTTAAATAGTTTTATCGTAAATAGTGAGTATCTAAGTTGTGCAAGTTAACAGTTTATATAATATAAATGACTTCTAGTAAATAGGGAAAAATCTTAGACATCATACGATATTTGTATACGTCTGTCATTAAATTGAAGTTTTTTTAGAAGCGAGGAATTCTCATTCTAAATCATAAATATTTAATGTTTATGACTTGGAAGGATATGCTTGTATCCCTTTCTAGTGTATGCAGATAGATCTCCTCTTGGAATCATCACATGTTTTGTAGCATCGGCATGTTTTTGTGCATTCTCTTTCGCTCTTATAGATAATGTATATTGACCTGCTCTTTCTATTCAACGACTGCAACGCGCGCACGCGCAGGTCGGGTCCGATTCAAAATAATAATTCTTTTCAGTCGGGTTTGAGCTTTTGATGAGGGAGTGTTTTCAAACGAGCTTTCGCTTAAACACATACGAACGATTATCGTAAATTTTAATTGAAAGTTTCGAATTCTTATAGACCCTGAGGACTTGAACTGTGCAGCAATATTTTCTTCGAGACGAAATTTAATGTTTTCGGAGTTGTTAATATTTTTTTAGATCATTTCGTGATGTGATTGTGAAAAAAGGCTTTGAAATCTATATTTTCAAAAGTGTACAAATGAAGAAAAATGGATAGTGTCGGATAAAAAATAATAAATATGGTAAGGAATTTACATTTCTTAAATATTTGTGTATTCAAAAGGTATTTTCAAGAGTTGACTTTCAAGAATATATATTCTGTACCTTTTTTCAAAATATGTAATAAAAGTAGGTATGCTTTTAAGAATCAAGTTTTTTTACTTAGATTTGGTTGTATTTTATCTTAATAAAATATCGGTTTCACAATAAAAAAAAATTCAAGTTTTTTAAGTATTCATTCAAAAATAAACAAATTAATGCCAATACTCACAACATAACACGTGACAAAATATTAAACCATCATTTTCATTTAGGACTATATTTTTTAAATAGATTTTTTTCATTTGGAGATTCCCTGATACATAACTTTTGAATTACAAGTAGGTATATTTTTTTGTTCATTCATTACATTTATGTTTTTTACACTAAATATTTCATGCTTTATCTTGTCATATTTCCTTCTCGGATTTTATATCTTACAAAATTTATTACTTTTATAACTAATACAATTTATCATTAAACCACAATAATATTGTATCTAAGAACGGAACGTGTAATGCATATTTATTGTTTAATTTTATTTAAAAAAAGGTCAATTATACATCAGTGGCCTAGTTGTTTTGACTAGTGTCTTCTAACACGACGATTGCGGGTTCTATTCCTCTTGGTACCTCAGTTTTTAAAAAGGATTCTGGTCTTTGTTTCACTTAAGGCTTGTTCAAATACCTTTCTGGTTGGTTAAAATTTTTTGTCTCTTGACAGTAAATCTGTCTGACTGTCTGACTCTATACAACGAAAGCAGAACACAACTCAATGATACAACATTATTGTGAAACGTAAAATAAAATGTAAAATAATGGGTGTTTTTTCGTCACAATTTTCCCGCTTTGATTTCCGGCGGGTTCTATTTGCGGAACTGCTATAGAATTAATGTTCTTGGTATAGTACCATTTTGTCTTAAGGATATCTTGAGGATCGTGGCTGGGAAACGATACTCTTTTCTGCTCTATAATCGAACCTATGGGTTAAGAATTATTGGATTAGGCGCGTTACAAACAGGTCGTTATCGTACGTGTTGGACAAAGACGAAGAGGCAACAATGCTCATGCATTTCTTGCGATTGCGAGTATTGTTACTAGATGAACTCTTAACCCATACTCGTTGCTTTTTTTAATTTTTTTGGTACCCCCGGTTGAAAGTTAAGCTCTTGCCAACCAAGCCACTTTGGTCGCCAAAGAATGAACAAAAATAGTATTTTACATATTTGTCCGATGAAAGTCTGAAAAATATTCAATGTATCTTCCCTCAGGTTTGATGCATCAATACTGAAGACATGTTGATGTTTACAGTTTTCACATAATAAATTAATATGTACTCAAATAATAATTAAAATGGCAAATTTATATAGCACCGTTTAAATAGCAGAGTTTCCTTAAGGACGCTTTAAATCGGAAATCGAACATATGTGGTAATTACTGACAAATTAAAACATTACATAAAAACCAGTCAATTACAAAGATATGAAGGGGGCAACTGGGGATATTAGATTAGGAATTTCCCTACATCTGAATATATTGAAAAAAACATATTTGGCAAAAAACCGTAGAGACTTACCTTACAACACATTCGGCTTTATGTGGAGTGTAGTGTGTGTAACATATGTAGTGTTCATATATAGTCATAAATTTTGAGAAAAAATCTCAACAGGGATGTCTTCAATCACTTTTTAAAGCTACACACGCCACCCAATCCTTAACACTTTGAGGCACATAAAGATCGATCCGATTGAAATATTACTCGAGAAAACGAACATGAACCATAAATAAATATCATAAATTCATAAAATATTACGCAAAAATAATATAACTATTAAAACTCATACTATAATAATAACATAGAAGAACAAATCAAGTTTGGTAACTACAGTAGCGCCCGAGTATGTCACATAATAAATTGTTAGTCCCCTCAATCATGAGAAATTAAAATTCAAGTAATATACAGATTTCCCATAATATCCTAAAATTTACGTTCATTGTTTTCTTCTTAGCTCTATCCCACTACGTGAAGTAAGCTTTTGTAGTCTTCTCTCTCCTGAGTTGCCTAATCCTTCGCCATTCCCCACGCTTGGGTATTACAGTTTACATGTTCTGAAATATTTTAGGAAATATTCAATTGCTTCTGTGAGCTTATTTGTAACAGCACTTAAAAACATTTGAACCATGATATACTTATTTTATATGGCTTGAATTTTTTTCACTTACAGAACTGATTTTTGTACGTTTTTGGTATTTCTAATTACCAATTCATTCATGTAGTACCCCTCAGCATATTCGAATTAATGATATGGACATATTGTAAAACATACACTGTTGTATTCGGCTTCAGTAATCTAATCGTTTTATTAAGAACCACTGGGGTAGGCAAGTAACTCACACGTTTTAGAAACACTACCGTACGTCAACAGGCACCAACACTCGCACACGTCTAGCGTGTGCAAGTATTGTTATCATACAAACTCTTTAATCACACTGGTACCCTTTTTTATTATAAGGTCACGATGTTTGTCCATAAACTAATAAATGGGTTTTAGTGGGTTGGGTCTTTTTCGCAAGTATACACCCACATTGTTGAATGAATGACTCTCAATTTTCTTTAAAATAGAGAAAGCAATTTACCGCAAATTACATGGTGGTCTGAATAATTAATGTAAAATCACAGCTGGTTCATAACAATACTAAAGTTAAAAACTCGTCATTTTTGCTACGAAATGTAATAAGTTTTGCTTTTCATGTTTTGACTGTATGTGCGAAGGTGGGATATTGCCGTTTAGGTCGCGTGAGTGAGTAGGGTTAAAGGCTTACACAATACATCCTGGTGGCCGTTTATAGAGTTTAGTACAGGAATACAGTGCAAAGGACCATTAGTGTGACTGTAATAGTTACACCAGAAAGTATTCCGAGGCCCGCGACTTGATACGTTTGTAAAGGCGAGTTCAGTGGCTAAACATTATTGAATTTGTTTTGGGTCTATTTTTTAACTTACTAAAATAAGAATTTATAATATGGCGTAACCCTTTCACCGATGTTTTACCTTATGACGAAAATAAAGGATATGCATATTAAATTTTATTTAAAATATGTGAAATAAAATTGAACAATTGTGTTTACTTTAATGAATTATTATTTCAATAAATTTACGTAGTACACGGAGTTTTTTGAGATGATATGTAAAAAGGTCTTAATTTAAAAAAACATTATTGGGTGTTCTGCTACACAGTTTAACCTGATGGCGAGTGATACACCCTTAAATATTAGGCTATCTTTTTATTTGACTTTTGTTTTATCTTTCTTTCGATTGTAGAATTTTCGCTTTTTTTCATTTAAATCATTTTGTTTTTATAATACTCGTTTGTTACCGCTTCACGTATGAATGTGATTTTTTAGTTTGGATTAAGTAATGTTTAATATGCATAATATATACTAAAGAGATTCTTTGTTTTCTAATAGACAATAATCAAACAAATATAATGATGACAAAAATCACAATTTCTCGAAACATTCACATAGCTCCATAATCTTAATGAATGATACGAGTATCGCGTTCTTTCAAGAGTAAGCGTTCCACAATTTTAACTTCAATATTATTTAAAAAAACTATAATTTCAGGATTACGCTACTCTCTATAAAGATTTTTGGTTAAATTCAGAGGTGTATTCTCAGTTAATTTTAGTCCACCGTCTCATTACAATATTAACACTGATTCACTTTATTTTAGTCGATTAAATCAATAGTATACATCCTAGGTAATCGATTATCAAACTGCGGAAAATGCATTTTTTTTAATAACAACTGAATCCGAACCAAAAGCAAACGCTAAAATAACAATTTTCCGTTTCCGACGGTCAATAAATACCTATCCGTATACATTTATAGCAATAGTCAATTTCTACGTGTATTTAGATATAGGTAAATTTTGGTTCTAGTGTATTTTTATAAAAATATTTTAATGAATGTTCATGTTTTAAATTTAAGAGCATAGTAAAAAAACCGGTTAAGTAAGTTTAAATATAATAATAAAAAAATTCTTGTAATTTTAAATGATATATGTACCAACACGACATCAAATAAATCCGTCCAGTTATTATTAAATGAAAAAAAAAAGTGTTTTTAAAATATACTGTCCCTGATTAAATTTTTTGAATAAATAAACATGTCTGCTTTTATTCCATATAACTTAACAAATTATGGGCGTTTGCTGGTAAATTGTAGTCCTCTTGTTTCAATTTTGAATTATTCACAATATTTGAGCTTTATCCAAAATAAATAACCTTATTTTTTTCTCTTTTACTTTGAAAACTCCTGACATAATCAAACATTTGACTGAGAATTTCACAAATCATCTTTTATGTAGAATGTAAAAAAAGTTGTTTTTTATCAGTTTATTTTCAACTTACCATAAAACAATTTTGCTTAAAAGTTCGTCAGTAATTCTTAAACAATGAAAATAAAAAAAAAATGTATAGTATTATGTAATAATTTCTATACACAACACTATAGAATTCGGAATGGGGTATTATTCAATGGAAACCATCGGTTATTGAATGCTAAACCTTCTGGAATTCGTTATGCACTGAGCAAACCAAGTACGGTAGAAGTTAATATTTAAATATGCACCTACATAAAATAAACTAAAATTTTATAAAAAAACTATCAATTTTCAATTCAGACATCCTTTGAATGATCTATTGTAGATAGGTTGGTCAAAAATGATTATGTAAGCAATTCCAGGTAGAACAAGGGTTCTTTTTTCTATGTTAAACCACTGCCTACATCGTGCTACAGAACTATTACTTGCCTCAGAGAATCATGGACTGTTTGTAGTACATTGACACAATATACGTGTAAAACGACATCTGATAACTGTTTCAACGAACTGAATCTCTGTAATTATAAGAAAAGTATAACGTGCCATAGTAGAAGAAAGATGTGGGTGCTAATTCGATTCAAGACAACGTCGATAATTAAAATTTAAACTCGTTTGGTTAAATTGGTTAATGACGACCATCGAAAATAATTCATTTTATTTGAATTAATCTATTCACGATGACCGATTTTTTACGGTCCATTGAATGATAACTGCAGTGACGGACTTTTGCATGAAGTGTGCAAGAAAACGACTTAGGCTTTTAACTATTAAGGAGAGAAAATAATAAAATGTCCTTCAATATATCCTAATTGATGTGACGAAATGACGAAAATATGACGAAAAGTTGAATGTTAACTAAATGTATTCAGTACCAGTAATCGAGGGGTTGAGAACCACTGGAGTAGGCAAATAACTCGCAGTTAGTTTGCGTACGTTTTGAAAATACTACTCCAAGTGGATAGGTAATACTCGCACGCGTCTAGCATGTGCGAGTTTTGTAATTAGACGAACTCTGGAACACGCTCAGTGCTGAGAACACGCTTCGCGTGGCCAAAAGAAAGATGGGCTCAGTGCGTACGACACGTCAAGCGTGTTCTCTTGTTTCGGTTTTTGCTAAATTTCGCAGCTGAGCATGTACTGGCGTTAAATTGTATTCGCAGTGAATGCGTTCAACATACTAACTTTTTTATGAATTGTTGGTATCAACAGGACGAATTTCCTTTTACTTTAAAAATCTTAACCGAAATTCACGGTTAGAAGAGCAGGTCCTCACTAAAGTCACGAAGGTTGTCAATACTCAAAATACAAATCTATGAAAAAAAGTCCTAATAGTAACATAAAGCTTAAAAAAATGATGTGTCAAATTTAATACCAAGGATACCTTGATGACTTCTGGTACATAGAAACGCGGCGCCCATTAGTAATATTTAATACCAAGGATACCTTGATGACTTCTGGTACATAGAAATTCGACGCCCATTAGTAATATTTAATACCATGGGTACCTTGATGACTTCTCTATATAGAAACGCGGTGCCCTGTAATATTGTACCATTCCAAGGGCATTTTGAAGACTTCTTGTACAAGGAACTCGATTCCCCTCCTTGCATAGCTCATCAGGTATTGGAATAGTTGCATATACCTAAAATAATGTTTTTTAAGATTTACATAGCTAAAAATCACCTTTCTAGCAATTTCAAACTGCAAATACTAGTATGTAAACATTTGCGAATATTCTGTGAATTGCTTTTAAATATTTGTATAAATAAAAAGCCTCACCTCTATTTGGTTGTAGTTTAGTGAAAACATTGATTAAAAAACAAGTTTCTTTTGACATGTATAATTTCTAACACCAAAACGGATTTTTTTTCACCAGCTACTAGCAATACTGCCATGTTTGCTCTAACGCAGGATTCGTTAACATTATCGGTCTTAGACCCGGCCTGCTATTTGATTATAAATACTATTATGAGTAAGAAAATTAAACAAAAAAAATGTTCTGAATCTTTACAACATTTAGACCGGACCTGGAGAAAGTTTGACCAACTCGAAGTATCGAAATAATCTGTCCACGGGAGATAAGGCGTAGGCGTACGTATTGTTAGCAATTGCGATTGAAAACTACAGATATATAAATTCTTTAATTGGGGCAAATAGAAACGTACCGAGTTTCTAGAATACGTTTGTCATTCTGTGAGTTGTGCGATAATCGATAAAATACCAGAAGTACAGTGTTAACACAAGTATAGATTAATATTTAAATCGTCACTAGTGTTTATTTGTTCATAGCACTCGCCATAGAAAGGATTCTTTGAGGATACTCAACATTTAAAAACAACGACTATAAAATGACGAACAAGTAAAGATACCTACGGAAATTTAGCAATCGAAAAATGTAGTAAAACCATCGTTAAAATGCTAATATTATCTTTTAGAAAATATTAATTTTTCTCCTTAGTGAGCGCGAGTAACCACCTTCAGATATATCTTTGAAACAGGTATGCCAGCATTTCATTCGAAAACTGTTTAGTTCTTATTTCAATTAAAAATATTGACAAGTCCTAATGATCCGTTTGATTTTCTTTCCAGTTCTATATCCTTTTCTGTGTCAATCTCGTTTTGTTCTTATCAAGCCCTTTACCGTACAAATCCGTCACATAATAAAATAAGATAAAATAAATAATACACTGCTGTAAGCCCAAATTTGCGCACTTTATTCAATTATCTGCCCTTCCTTACAATGTTCATCTTAAAAAAATAAATGTCATATTATTAAGTCACACAAATATTCTACAACCAAGCTTTATTTATTCTAACTCGTGAGATAGCTAAATTATATGCTTATCAAATGCTGAATTACTTTTAAAAACATTGTTCAATTTTACAAGAGTTTTTTAAAAGTATTTCGTTCAGGTTTTATTTAAGGATTGTTCAATACGTTTTTGGTTGACTGAAATAAATTACTACATAGCGAAAAAAAACCAGGTTGTATATAACGAAAGTGTTTTACTTCAAAATCATTACAATTAGATAAATATCTATAATATCTGTATTTATCGCCTATTTGATTCAAAGTCTTCGTATTTCATCGAAGAATATTATTTTTGTATGCGTTCAGAATTAAATTGTAGTTTTTTGCGGTCAGGTGAAAGGTTAATCACCACGATTTGAGAACGCAACGTCGATACAAACAACATATCACCTACATAAATATATACCTTTTAATGCCGGGTATTTCAGTATAATTCGTGAGGCAAGTACTGAAACACCAATAAGGTTTGTAACACCGGGCCATTAATTCCTCGAGAAAGTTCCATTTCCTATTATTAGATCTTTAACGTCAAAACTTATTTTAGCCTTTATAATATGCATGTTAATTTAACTATTTTGTTTATTTATAATTTTTCTCTTTAATAATTTGAAATTAATCGACCGATGATATTAAAATATGTCAAGGAATTGACCAATAAGAATGTTTTCATCGATAAAATGAGGTATAACGTATTTTCTTGTTTACACAGTACATACATACTCTTCCAAACAATTCATTTCCATGTAGGCGTATGTAGATATAATAAAGCGTGAAGGTTTCCTATGACCATATATTTTTTTTGCCTCCTCCATATTCATACACCTTCTAAGTCTTCTAAAACTTATTATTTATTGTATAACAATGTGGTGGGCTTATAGTCAGGTGGCTCTCTTACAACCAATCAGATTTATTTCAATCTAACAAACCAAATTAACTTAAGATTAAGAATACCACTTGTACTCTTTAGTGATTTATTTATATATTTTTAGTTATTCTAGTGAAGACACAATATATTCCATTTTGTAATATTCTTCTTAAAAGGATATAAAAAAAATGATTTTCCAAAACCTTAATTTAATTAAACATAATACTCGTATGACAACCGAATTTGCGCCAAGGGCGCTACCGGATGACGCCACTCATGTATGAAATATGTCATCAAAATATGTTGGACAGCAGCCTCTCAATTGTTCCTGGATAGCATTACAAAACTACGACAAAATATAAATTCGGAGTAAAAAATTAAAACGGGATACGATAAAATTAAACTCTCTAAATTTAGCACAATGTAACACTGATAGATTTTTCACATGGAGTGTCACCATTCATGCCGTAGATGTGCATGTGTTCTGCTACCAAAAATAAATCATATTATTCTTAAAAAGTCTTAAATTTTATTCTCTCTACGAAATGTTTAATACATTATTCAGTTTTGTTTTGGAAATATATCCACGGACATTAATTGAAATTATTTAATTTAAATCTCTCACACTAGGTGCTCATTTATTTTTCAACTACCAATGCATTGCAGACATACGAGTATAATCAACACATCTTGTTTTCTTAAAACATCTGAAACATATGCATGATTTTTTAATCTGTCGAATAAACTATTCTAAGAACTGTTATTTTACGTATCTATAAATATTTATTTAGTGTCAACGTCTTTCAAATGCAAATGTTTTATTTTTTTGCTTACATGATGTCGGCATTTACACAAGTTTAACTTTTTCGCAGATCGTTAAAAATATTCTTGGAATTTGGACGCGAACTGTGTATTATTCAATACAACCATGTAAAGAATATTATATTTCTATTTTATACATATCATCACACCATGTTCCTTGCAGAATAGGCAGAGAGAAGACATCTTTAAACTTTTATATCCTAACACGCAACACTTGCGAGCTCCACATAATTTTTCATCGTTCATACTCACTTTACTTTTTATCAAAATCTCTTTCACTTGATCCAGCCACATTTTCCTTGGTCTACCTCTTTCACGCACACCTTTCACTTCCAACTTGTATACTCGCTTGGTCAACTTTTCGTTACTCTTCTCTTCACATGTTTAAATCCTCTTAATGCTCCTTTCTTCATCTTACTCAAAACATCAATTTTATTTTTGTATTATTTTCTGGTGTCTTTCTTTCACCTTCATTCATACATTGACACTCCACAAATTTTCCTTAATGCACTCCTCTCCATAGCATTGAGCTTACTTTAATCCTTCTGCCGATTCCAGGTTTCCCTCCTATACATCAATGTGGGCACCAATACTTTATTATCTACTAGCTGTACCCGGCCACGCGTTGCTGTGGCTCAGTCTGGTTAAATGGAAAAGAAAGAAAAGAGAAAGCACACGTATCTAATATTTTTAATTTCACAATGCTTGTGGGTATACAATATTTTTTTATGTCTTTCAGCCACTCTCAGTCTGTCGCGTTCATTCTCTTGAGAACGAAGCAGATCTGAAGCTGCAGAATGCGATCGCCGTGCTCGCAACCGTGCACCCTCAAGTTTGGCTGCACGTTGCTCTGCTGCTTCCTCGGCATTTTGATGAACTAAAGCAGATCGATTGCACTGAAAAAGAAGAAAGAAAGTTATAGCAAAAACATATAAAATTATACACTAAATTGCAGAAGTTATGAGGAAATGAAATTCGTCCTGAGGTCATATCAACCGGCACCTTTCCGTTCCCAATTTCCAGAAATTAATGTGAGAATACCTCAGCTGATCGATCGTTTTGCAGCTGGACACGCATTAGTGAAATAGGAGTATTGTTAAGGAAATACAGAGACAATTGGAACTAATTAAATGTTAAGAAAAGAGAGAGATTATTGGAATTCATTAAATGTTAAGAACGACATTGCAAACAATGCACGAATTTGATTTGGATGTGACATGTTGCACGTACCATTAATGCATACATCCCAGTGTCGGTCGTTCTCCAATAAATTCAGAGCTTGACATGCACTGCGTACGAGTGGCATGTGTAACGCCGTTGACAATTCTCAATTGCTGGAAAGATGTTGGACCGGGCACATTTACCAACAGCATGCGAAGAAAGAAGCATTCATCTTGATTGGGATGCACGGTGTACAGTCTGCCTATCGTAGTTTCTTTGAATAAGCTTGTCCTTTTTTGTTTGAGTTCTTTGAATAAGGTTGTCCGTCGATTTTCTCTCCTCGTTTGCGTCGTTCAAATGATTTTCTACTCGCATTCCACGTGTAATACGCAGGCACTTCCGAATACAGCAGTATTTTCGTAAACGCGTCATTTTGACATAACGTGAAGAAAGCAGTTAACGTTCTGGCCTGTGGATTCAGGGCTATTTGTTGCACATTTGCAGCTGTGAAATAAACGCGTTGTCCATTTTCTAGATGTACTGCTAAGTGAACAACAGCTGGACTTCGTCCATGTATGGGAAATGAAAGAATTAGCCATACAGCTTCATTGCTGCTTATGTATCTTCCAGCCTGATACTGTGCGATTTCATCGATATGTATGACCGCATTCCTATCACATCTTTCTGGTTGCACGCCAAAAACTGCCATGTCGCTGCCTTTATTCACGTACTTACAAATGTATTTGATCGATTTAACGGAGTTACAGTATTCCACGTTTATGTGCGCTTTATATGTTTTTGATAGCAAAGGTGAATATGGAACAACTCAACGGTTGTTTACTTCGATGTCACCGTTTCGCATTTATATGGTTGCTAATTTACCGCCATCTTCTGTTGATCCTCTTCTGTATAAAGGATATCCATAATTTCCTGTAACTGTGTTGGATACTAATGCTCAAGGATATCGCTTAAAGCATTTTCCGTCTATCATGCATGGTGAATTTGGATTCAGTGTATCGCAAGGTCCATGTATCATATTTTTCGTCAACTTCATATGCAAATCGGGTATTTCAGCGCATATTACATCGTCGATTTCGTTTGAAGTGATTTTGTTATAGAGCCAGATTAGTATATGTGCATGTGGCAATCCTCTCTTTTGCCATTCCACTGAGTACATCCAGCAGCGCACAGACCCAAATACTTCATGTTTTACCGTGAAATTCATCAGCGATTTCAGCTTCTGTCTGAAAACACGTGCTGTGATGTCATGCCTATCTACCGGCGATTGGCCAGGAAATAAGAGCTGTTGTATATCGTCCCAAGCTGGATTGCATGTGAATGTACTGAATAGATCTGGACACCCGTAGTGACGAACATACGCAATTGCATCTTGAGCGTACTCATGCATATGACGTGGACTGCTTGTATATGAAGATGGCAAAATCGTTAGTCTTCCGTTAGTTCTATTACTGTCATTTACAACTGGATCTCGCAAATGAACGTATTTTTCGGAGCAAAGCTTGGTCTGATTCAAACGGATGAATTTCAAACTAATTAAAAAAATCTCCATTTCTGCATACGATTTGATAGATTTTGAAATATAAACATAGAGATAAAATTAAATTCTATATAAAAAAGATACTTTTGATATTCCTACTGACCTTTTTCAGCCCCTATCAGCCTGTCGCGTTCATTCTGTTGAGAACGAAGCAGTTCTGAAGCTGCAAGATGCGATCGCCTTGCTCGCAACCGTGCATCCTCAAGTCTGGCTACACGTCGCTCTGCTGCTTCCTCGACATTTTGATGAACTAAAGCCGACCGATTGCACTGAAAAAGAAGAAAGAAAGTTATAACAAAAACATATAAAATTGTGAAACATTAAAAAAAGAAAATACACGAACTAAAAAACAAAAAAAATATTAACAAAATATTTCCCTTCAAACGCAGTTGTTTTTTTCTTTGGCTTGGTGGATTCCCTCAGTACATTTCTTGGCGTCTCTGGAAGATAAGGCAAATTAATCACATATTCGGTTTGATGTTTCTGAATAATGTTATTATATTTCGGAAACTTAGGAAGAGTCCTATGGCCCCAATACAACCTTGTAACGGCGTTAGTAATTTTAATTATTTTATCGACTTTAATATAAGGCTCGATTCTAATAAATAGCAAGTTATTTAGGTCAATATATTACAAAAACTAACAACAATGACAAATTAATATATCTTGTTACAAATTAGCAAAAATGTGGCAGTTCCTTAAAATCAAATGTGACATTTGTCAAAAGTTAGTTGCATGAAACACGTGAAACTTTTAATAATTCAAATGTTTAAAACATACACAGATAAATACCATAAATTCAAATGAAAATCAATCGATACAGTTCAAATTCACCGCTAATTTTACTGAAAAATATTAAAAAACAGTTTAAAAACACCGGATTAAAAGCGCACAGCTATTACGATGCCACAGTACAAAATGGCAGATAAAAATTTAGGATACTTTTACGTCCAAGCAGAGGGCGCTATTTTTCAATAAACGTATTTGAAAATTTAATATTTATTATTTAAATATTAAATATTTAATTATTAAATATTTATTATTTAATATTTAATATTCAAAATCAAAATGGAACTGTCAAAATTCCAAAGCAATCCGTGAAGAACTTTCGGAGATTGGAGATTTTTAATTATGGAACATTTACATTTTAATTTATATAGATATTTAATATTTATTATTTAATATTTAATTATTTAATATTAATTCCGAAACATCGAAAATGCAACGTGACATAACTGTTAATGAGAATTGTTTAGTTTGCGTATGTCGCTGCAGGAGGCGCTCTCGTCATTTCGTCTGATTTATAAACTTTTTTATATACAACCGTATATAAAAAAAAATATATAAACATTTTCATATACAAATGCAACTTTTTGTCAAAATTTCAAAGCAATCGGGGAAGAACTTTCGAAGATTAGAGATTTTTAATATACGAACATTTACATTTTTATTCATATACTCGTAGATTGTCATTTTTGTTACTTTTGAAATAGCGTGTTGTTATAACATATTAATTACTTTGTTTACCCTGTTCCATTTTCCTAAAAGATCGGTTAAATTTGTCGTTCATATGTTTTGAATATATGACTAAAGAAAATATTTCTCAAATTATTATAGTTTTTTACTACACAATTACACACAGTGGTCGTATCCTAGAAGGGTTAAGGGTTAGATGTAAGTTACAAAAAAATTCCTTTGACACATGTCCTTACAACAGACGATATGTGATAAGTTATGTTTCAAGATTCCATTTGTGAAAGAAAAAGTCCGTGACAGAGGGATAATTTAAATAACTCAACTCACCGCACAGAATCATCCTATTAGCCCCGGTACCCGGAACTTTTATGTATTTCCATGATATCTCGAGGTGGACCAATTGAAATGAGCCCTCCTATAATCCACTTTGGTAGCTCATTTGCGTTCCTTAATGACTTTACCAGTGTCGATGTGGCCTTCTTTTTTCCATAAAGGACTTTTCCTCTTAAAGAACATAACAAGATTTAAAAACCTAATAAGATTTCATCAAATTTTTACGACGGGCATTTTTAAATTGGGGTGGAGGATATATTAGTGTTCTACTTATTATTCATTCGGTGTGAAAAAAAAACTAAAATATTTAGCAGATTTGACTACTTATTTTCCTTGATATATTTCATTCAATAGTTTACTGATTACTAACGACAATATTTTTTTAACAATGACTATACTAACTACAGTCAAACTACTTAAAGTCTGACACGGCAAAATACCTTCTATGTTTATTCTATATGATCATATCACTTCCAAAATACGGAATGAAGTGGTAAGGGATGAATGTGATAACTTAAGGCTGATGGTTTGGATAATTGGAACGAGTGAATAAACAACGAAATTTATTCAGAGAATATCTATTTAATTTTTAATGATATACTCCTCACAGCTTCAAAATTGAAGTGTAATTTTTTTCCATTTTTTTTGTATCACCAACGGGAAACACACATTAATTAGCTTTTTTCTTGGTAAATACAATATATATGATCATTTCATCTACATGAAAAAGCTTTATAATGCACTAATGTTTATTTGGATTTTATAACACTGCACACTGATATGCCCTGAATAATTAATTCCTTCCGAATTCCAATTAGCTGGTAAAACTCTCGATTCCCAACCCGGCAGTTTCAGGTTAGATTCCCGATAGATCCCAAAAAGAGCTTACTTCCAGTTTTCCCAATTAGCCTGTAAACATTATTTTGATTGGTTGGATGAAATTGTCATACGGTAATAAGCCCGTCAGGTTGTATTCTATACAAGAACGTGCGATAAAATTATACAAAACAGTTATTTGAGAACAGTATATACTCGTAAGAAGCAAGGATAGACTTATTAATGCAACGAATATTGCAAGAAACGTTTTTTTCGCGGTTGATGAAAGTCTAAAGTAGACATTATTTACTTGAAAAAAATAATATACATCTGGGTATATAATGTGTATGTCGAATATAAAAAAAGATTCCAATAACACAGAAGAAGGCAGCTTGGCCGAGACAGAGGCTTTTAGATAACGCGCAGCAAGATCTGAAGGAGACAGCGAGTGACCGATCGGTTTTGAAAAAATCGTTCGGGAGGCTAAAGCTCCACATGAATTATATAGTATGCCCATCTGAGGTAGGAGGTAGGTAAGATTTATTTTTAGATTTATAATCCAATACAAATATTTGACAGTAGTCAAACATCTGAATACTTTGTTTTCTGCGAAAGTACGAGTCGTTTTCCATCTCTCGTGACATTGGACCTTAAGTCCGTCGTTGCTACTCTTTTTTTTATACTCAGGTATCTTGCCGAAAGAGGAGGACTCCCTTAAGGCATTTCTTCCTTCGTCGCCAAGTAATATCGCGCTCATAATAAATATATAGTAGATTTAGATATTTTTTATTTATTCGCGCTGGATGGGGACAAATTTTATCCCCACCACTGTTTGTTTGGTGATGAGATCGAACTGAACATTGCGTTTCCGTTGGAAAACAATTGCTTATTCGTTTGAAATAAAGTTACACTTAAAATATTTTACTTTACTAATTAAACTAAACAGGTTAGAACATATTGGGTGTACAAATTAGTTCGGTCCGTTTTTTTGTGTTCAAAAATGCATTTATTTCTAAACAAAATGAATGAACAGACCAATTAAAGTATTGTCCATCGCTGGCTACTACTTTTTCCCATCGCTCAGGCAATTTTCGAATTCCATCTCGAAAAAATGACTCGTCTTTTGAGGCGATCCAAGTTTGGAGCCAATTTTCGGTTTCTACGAAAGAAGTGAACCGGTGACCTACCAAATCGTGCTGCATCCTTCGGAACAACCAGTAATCAGAAGGAGCAATGTCCGGGGAATACGGCGGGTGCGGTAGAACATCCCATTTGAGCGTTTCCAAATATTTTTTACGACTTTTGCGACATGAGGCCGAGCGTTGTCACAAAGAAGAATAACTTTATCATGCCTGTATTCCGGCCGTTTTTCTCGCAATGCACGGCTCAAACGAATTAATTGTAGCCGATACCGATCGCCCGTAATGGAATCGCCAGGTTTCAGCACCTCATAGTAAACAACACCCCTTTGGTCCCACCAGATACAGAGCATGATCTTCGAACCATGTATGTTCGGTTTTGGTGTTGATGTTGAGGTCGATGGCAACGATTGACCGGGCTTAGCGTAGTATTTTTTCTTCTTGGGGTTGTAGAATATTCACTTCTCATCTCCAATTACAATCCGATGCAAAAGTCCTTTTCTTTGTTGCCTTTGAATGAGCTGCTCGCAAGTGAAAAATCGCCTTTCAACGTCTCTCGGTTTCAGTTCATAAGGCACCCAATTTCCTTGTTTTTGAATCATTCCCATGGCTCTCAATCGTACGGAAACGGCTTGTTGAGTCACTCCCAATGATTCTGCAAGCTTCTCTTGCGTTTGACTCTGATCTTCTTCGAGTAATGCCTCTAATTCTTTGTCCTCGAATTTTTTTGGCTGTCCAGAGTGAGGCTTGTCTTCGACGCTGAAATCTCCATCCTTGAAACGTGGAAACCATTCCCTACATGATTTATCAGTTGGAGCAGCGTCACCATAAACTTTGACAAGCATTCGATGGGCTTCAGCTGCACTTTTCTTCCAATTAAAGCAGAAAATTAAAACCTCCCGCAAATGCTGCTTGGTTAACACAAAATTCGACATTTTCAACACTGTACAAAACAAGGTTTTTGCATGAAACTCAAAGCGATATAAACTGAATATTATTGGCAGATGTCTAACCTCTCTGAAACCGCCAAAATCGGCTGTCACTATGAACCATTCATAACAGCCAGACCCATCTTTTGGAAACGGATCGAACTAATTTGTACTATCAATATATAAACATACAATTTTCCTATCGGGGTAGGCAGGGATGACAAAGCAGACTTTCCTATCAAGATGCACATTCTTCACCTCTTCTACATCCATAAACCTTCTCATACAACACTTACAATTTCTCTTAAGTTTTACGTTTCCTTCTTTCAAAATATCATTCACTTGATCCAAACATATATTCCTTGGTCTTCCTCACCTTCTACCGACACTTGCACTATGTTTTGTTAGTCTTTCTTTATTCATTCGTTCTACATGCCCAAACCACTTTAAAGTGATCTTCTTTATCTTACTCAACATCAGTCTTAAGTTCAAATTCATCCCTAATTACTCCATACTGTTTTCTGTCATAAATGGTCACTTCATATATTATTTTCATTGCATTCATTTGTACATTTATTGATAGTTAAATAAAACCTTTGCAATATAATTTTTTTAAATATTTTTCTCGATTTCTTATATTTGTATGTAAATTGTTTTAAATCATATTTATCTTGACAAATATTTATTTTACTTCGCATTTCGCAACGTCAACCGTTTTCATGCACGCAGCATGTTTAGGGATTATCTTTCGATTTCGGTTGTTTTATAATTTGGAAACGGGTCTGTTCGCTTTAGTACAAGGGAAAAATGAAAAATTCGAGCAAAGATTGTTTCAAAGTAACAATAAGAAAGGTTTTCATTAGAGGGCCGATGATAAATCAAAGAGCGGCTCGCACCGCGGTTTCCCTTCGCTGATTATGATTTACGAGCATTTGCAGTATCCCACGCGATGGGACTGACTCACTTTCTTTGAAGCGACTATAAAATGGTGGACAAAAAAGTATGTTAAAAAAACTTTAGTTAGAGTTTTTCATTAGAAATATAAACAGCAATCTAACGGATAGATTTCAAACGGGGTCATATAAATATATAGCTCTTTAATAATACAATACATTTTGATTGGTGGTTAGTCAGTTTGACAAAAACTAAATATAGTGAAATATATATAATGTCTATATTTTATTGAATACGAATAGGAAATTTTAAATTGTAAGCTCCACTTTCTAAGAACAACCCATTTATTGTTGACGTTAAGAAAGGTTGGGTGCTTTATTTATCTTGTTCTAAACATAAATTCTAAAATAATTACAGTTTATAGTAGTTAGTTAGCTTATAAAAATTAAATGTTTCTTAGATTTAAAAAAAAACGACATATTTTATTTATTAAGACAGATTTCCCTCTTTATTATTTAAATAGCCATAAAAATAACCATATTAAAAACGGTCTAAAAAGTGTATTTTTTATCTTTATCTAAGGGCGTACAAAATAATTTAAATTTATATGGTACTCTATTTAATGAGGCTGTTCTCCAAATAAAACAATCATCTTCCTCTAGCCAATGTTATTCGCGTAACGACAATACTTTAACCCAATGTTTCTTGAACGCGACTTGTTTGAGTCAGGTATTATATGCCACGACTCAAATTTCTATTCTAAGTCCACCTCAAAGATGTTAATCAACAGGATAGCGTCAAGAAAAAATGATCATATCTATGGAATGTGTACCTTATACTTTTGTATCTTACCAGATCTTCATACTTTCAATCGGAAATGTTGCAGTTTTCATCTTTATTAATTTATTTTATTATTTTGTGTATATGGTTAAACATGGTACACTTAGCAGGATTTTTGCTATACGGCAATTTCTTCCAGCCAACCAGCTTATTTTGGATACATTTAGCTGTTACAAAAAATATATATTCGTGTAAATTTAAGTAAAAAACCAAACAAATGACTAATAGAGATTGATCGAGATCAATAATGGTAGAACTACAGGAAAGGAATTCTTCAAGGATAAGGAAGGGAAGCAAAGGGAAATAAGGATCGAAGGATATTCTGAGGGATTTAATATTTGATCATTTTCTCTTAAACGTAAATAAGGATGGTGCACATCTGATAAATCTGGGATGTTCATTCTATAAATGTGTGCTTCTGATCGCCTGATCGAAAAGAACGTCAGTGTTCTGAAAGAAACTGAAGTTTTTCGAGATCATATCGAAGAGAATTGCTAAGCATGTAAAATAATGTTCACAGAATGTGAAAGTTCCTTCACTGCCTGATCGTAAGCCATTGAAGTTTGTTTCGAAACCTTGACTCGTGGTCATACTCATTTAGGTTATATATTAATCGGATGCAGACGTTTTGGAATCTCTCCAACTTTGGGTAAGTTGTTGGCATTCAAACCACATACTTCACCGTAATCAAGTAATGGAAGCATAAGACATTGATACAGCAATATAATTCAAAATAGTTAGAAAATTACATATTCTATTGATATAATGCAGATAACAAAGATCTTGTGGCTTCATTTTGAGGCATGATAACGCCAACTGAAATTTTCATCAACAAGGATTCCCAGATTTTTGTTATGTGATGAATACGGAATCAGAGCATTGTCGATTTTAATGGAGAGAAAATATTGGAAGGTCTTTGATTGGAAAATTCGACATCCCACGACAATTCATTGTTATTTTACAGGATTCATGACTAGACCGTTTTCTTTGATTAGTGAGGTAGTAGTGTAGCGATGTTGACTACTAAGTAGCCCTGAAGATGAAAACTGCAAGGTTTTTGAAACGTCGGCATCGTAATCCAAACCACGCGGTACAACACTCCGAAAACCTCATACAACTGATGTTTTTCTCGGTCTATCTCTTCCATGCACACCGTACACTTCTGACTTGTATACTTACTTGGTAAATTTTTCGTCATTCATTTTTTCCATGTGATCACCTTCTTAACACTGCTACCTTCATCTTATTTTATCCATTCATTCATTTCTGGTGTCTTCGTTTCACTTTCTTTCTTAAATTGACGCCCACAAATTTTTCTTGGTTTCCTTTCCATTTATTTTAATTTTATTATTTTTCTTCCTAGACCTAGCTTCTTTTCCTCATGTCATGGTGAGCACCAGCACAGTATTTTGTATTATGATTTTAGCTATTTTTGATATAGTGTGGTTGTTATATTTTACATTAAATTAAGAGTCCCGTTTTACCTTGTTTACTGTCGTTACCCTTATTTCAATATCCCGTACAACTCACCCAATATACGTAAATATATACCATTGATATTTCTAAACATGTACTCGTAACGTCCAATCTTTTGTTGTTGATTTTCACAATTATTTATAAGAAATAATTAAATTTAACTTTTATACATCTTGAATCGTAAAAAGATGTTTGTTTTACTATGTAGTATCATGTTAACCAATTTTTAATAAAATAAATAAATCATTTAGTTTTTCCTTTTGTATTCACCACTGTTTTTATTTTTGTGAGTTCACCACCGGTTTCAAAGACCTCCGTCTACCTGGTCAAGTTCATCTTTTCCTGACGAGGAAGACGGAGGTCTTTGAAACGGGTGGTGAACTCACAAAAATAAAAACAGCGGTGAATACGAAATAAAAAAAATAAATGATTGATTTATTGTATTAAAAATTAATTAACTTTTAAAAGTGCACACATCCCTGTTTATTTTGATCACATATAAAGTCAACCTCATTTCTTAATATTTATAAATGTTGGCATCTTTATCGTTAAATATTTAATAACTTTAAAATATATTTTTTAATGATATTAAGTTATATATAAAATAGTTTTTAATTTCTCGTCAGTAATATAACGTGTTTAATTCCTGATTTTTCTTTCCTCTCCACCATCCCTTCCTTTTCCTTTGATTGATATTTCACTTTTACTTTAATATGTTTATGTCCATAAATTTCGTAAATATAAATAATCTTTTGAATATTTTTTGTGACCATGTAACTTGCTTTATTTACTTTTGTCTGGTTGGTTGGAAGAGATTGCTGCCTAGCAATAAACCCGCCAGATTGTACTTACAATGAAGTGTTAAATAAATAAATATTTTGGTTTTTATTATACAATTTTAATTTCAGGTTTTAAGAGTAGGTGCCTCAAAAATAAATAAAAAAAATCAAAAAGTAAATTTTTTCGTATGAATTAAAAGTTTACATTTCAATCGAAATAATTAGGTTTGATAAAAAAATAAAAAGTGCTTGTCTTTTAGCCAGCACATCTTGGATATTTTATGTAAAATGAAAATATTATGATAATTTGTTATATTTTGAGAGAGCGAGATATACAGGAATAAACAAAAGTTCGAGTAAGAATACGAAAATTTCTATCCGAAATGTTTCCGCGATTGTAAATTATGATTCTTGAAAGATTTTTAAGGGGATTTTTTTAATGAATGTGTTGAATAGGTTTTAATAAAAATGCTTAACAAATTTATCACTTCAAGTTTATATAAGCTATATCTTTTTCTATGAAATTATGCGATAAGAAATATTTAATTTGAAAATGTTTGTGATGCAAATTGATTTTTCATTTATTTTTGTTCTTGTCATTTCCATTTTTTGGAAAAAAGTTCGCATAATCAATTAAATATTTTAGAAAAAAATTGCTAATTGCCTAAATTATGCTTTATATTGAAATTTTAATTTTTTTACTATGTTCTATAGTATATACTTTTTTATGACTCGTTTTTATTTTGATTTTAACCACTTTTATACTCGTAGTTCGAACTACTATATTTTTGTTGCCGAAAAATTCAAAAAAATATACGAGTCTTAAAGGATTTCACGAAAATCTCTTAAGTATCTCAATTTAAAGATATTTAGAAAGTCCTATAAACTTTCACAAGTCAAAAAAAAATTGAATAACAGATGGGAAATGTGATATTACTGTTGGCAATTTTCTGCAGTGACGTTGTTGTTTAGTGCTTTTTTTTTACCAAATAAGGTCTTGAGTCGCCTCCTACCGATAGCAATTTTTATTTAATCGTTTTTTTTGGGAAAATATTTTTATTGTTATTTATATCATTGGTCTTTTAAAATTGTCTCTTCAAAATAAAAATAACATAAGTAATTAGGAAATAATTTAACGATTTTAAATAAAATATTCGTTTTTATATGTAATTTTTGTATTATGGTGTATGTGTTGTCGCAAAGAAAACATGGAAAGACTCATTATAAGTGGACATATAGTATTGTGGGTTGAGGAGCAGAGGTAGGACACATATGCACTGGAGCGATCAGGCGAAGAGTGCTAATTTTGCCACAAGCTTTGTGGACAGTGGAATGCCGGGAGGACTGGAGAAGAATGTGCACGACAAACAATTCCAGTGTGGGTCGCGTTCCTCAGCACTGTGGTCATGACGCCGAAGAAGAAGAGGAATTACCATGAATATTTGTTTTCCTAGCTTAATTTGGTCGCTTAGCAGAAGAACCGATTTTTTAAATTACACAGGGGTTAAGTTGTACTTTTCTAGATATTCGCATCTGCTCAAATACTATACTAGAGGCAGCATTATTTACTAGCGCTTATAAGGTGCCTGTTTTACTTAAAAAAACAAAACCTCTTGAGGCCATCATTATCACGATTACGCCATGTTCCTATAGGGGTAGGTAAAGAGAACATGTTTCCCCTTTCATTCTATCCTAGCAACATTTTTCCCTCCACTAAGTCCATACACATCGTTATACGTCCTGGCACTGTCCCAACTCATTGCCTAGGTAGGCTGTTGGGGTCAGCTCTTCTCGTTCTCAGGCTGTATGTTCTTCGGTTCTGGGTGTCGCTTTCATCTAGGCCGTTTCTCTGCATGATTTTGGAGCATTGAGTTATCCAGGAGTTCTTTGGTCTTCCTCTAGACGGCTGTCGAGGAATATCCATATACATTGCCTGATTTACCGTATGGTCTGGTGTTCTCCGTCTTATGTGCCCGTACCATCTCAGCTGTCGCTCTTCCAGCTTACTGTTATACGTACTCTCTTGATATAAAGGATTTCCCCCCTTCCCTGTTTCAGAATTTGATTCACTTGGTCTTGATACGTTTTTCTAGGCATTTCCAAACTTTTCTTATTTGCATATATTATTTTTTGTAAATCTTTCAGTGTTCATTCTTTCTACATGACCGAACCATATAAATATTCCTTTCTTCATCAGCACTGCATCTTCTGTCATTCAGCATTCTTTCCTAATATTTTTTATTCTGTTATATTGTGTAGGCAGAGAATGTTGAAGTGCTACGTTTGGTCTGTTCTGCTGTATGGCTCGGAAACATGGACGCTGAAGGTTCATACTATGAATCGGTTGGAAGCGTTCGAGATGTGGTTGCACAGGAGAATGCTTCGTATACCGTGGACTGATATGATCACCAATTCGGAGGTATTGAGGAGAGCTAATTGCAGTAGACAGCTGCTGACAGATATAAAGGTCCGCAAGATATCCTATCTGGGTCACATTTTATGTGGAGAGAATTACGAAATCCTCCACTCTGATGGGCAAGATCGAGGGGCAGCGTGGTCCTGGTAGAAGGCAAACACCTAGGCTGCGCAATATAAGAGACTGGACGGGGATGAGGCGTGTGGAGGACCTGTTCCGAGTTGCGCAAGATAGAGAAGCCTTTGCCAGAGTAATTGCCAACGTCTGGGGGACCTGATAGGGCACAAGAAGAAGAAGATATTGTGTAATGTTTTTTCCACTCATCTGTGCAATACTCTTATTTCTACCTATTAATTTTGCTTTCGTCGCTCTTGAGGTACATACGTGTAGCGTATTATAATATATTTGTTTTTGTTGATATTGACCCAAAATGGACTGAAACGTGATATTTTCACATGACAAATAAATAAAAAAAAAGAAGATTTTTTTTGCAGTATACATTCATTTAACCTAAGAAAAGTCTTAACATCACAGCTGAGTTTATTTTATTTTTTAATTCCGGCTTAGTTGAAATAATAAATGTTGACCGAGCAGTTTTTAATTGAGTTATGACATAACTTCCTTTCGCGGTATCTCAACATTGTCAAAGATAATAAAATGCTTTTTCCTCGGAACATGGAGCTCACCGCCTGGAGGTTTATTTCTCTTAGCGGTTTCTAAATGTAGGGGCGTCTCGGACAAGCCCATAAAATCCATCAGCAACAAAGACGTAAAATTAAATTATATTTATGCCACGTACCTAAATGTGCTCGTAAAACTCTTTTGTTCGCCTTGTTTCACGTTTTCTGTTACACTAATCCAATTTTCTTATATTTTTTCCTTTCCCAAAGAAGTAACAAAGTTATGGCATTTATCGTTTAACTCAGTCGTATCTATCGATATTTTACACAACATGGATCTCGGTTGATTGCGACTTTCAAGAAGTCTCGAAAAGAAGTCCGAGCTGCAGCCGCTCGTATGATTAAACAACTCTCAGCAAAAAAATGTCTCTTAGTTTATTTCTCTGTTATACCTACATTTGTACTCTTTATTTTATATTCTCTCTTTACGCTGGCAATAAATCTGTGGTTGTGTGTGTAAGTATGAAGGGGTGCGTTTATATTTTAAACGATTTTTACACATATTTATTGAGTTTATTATCAACTGCATATTCAAATATATTCTAATTAGAAAAACAAAATTTAAGCATTAAATCGAGAAAGTTTTAAAAATAAAAAAGGCATTTGTTAACCATATATAAATAAAACATTTATGAGAAAAAAAGGCCGAACCCATTTATCGTTTTTTTGGTTTGTTGAAATCTCTAAAAAACATTTAATAATCAAATGTAAGCGAAATACCAGTTAAATGAGGCTTTCGTGATATAATTCTGACTTGAAACCTTTTTTAAAAAATGTCGGTTTTTATTCAAACTTTATAAAAATATTTTTTTTTTAACAAAATATGAAAATTAAAGTGTTAAAACCTTTGAAAAAACCGGAAATAGAAAATCTAAACGAATCAAATGTTTAACACATTTTAATACAATAATGCGATTCCACTCAAATAAACAATCAATTTAAGGTAGTAAAAATATAACATTATTATGCTTACACTAACAGAATCTGTTTACATAAATTTATAAAAGCCTGACAAAATTGTTCGAGATTATAAACGCGTTCCATATTTTCTATACAGGACGAGCCAGGAAAATTGGTCTGAACGCACGATTTAAAAAAAATTGAAAAAAAATAAAGTTTATTTAATGCACTTTCCAGCAACGTGTGGTTCGAAGCCCCTGGGAAGAGTTTGAGGAGAGTTATGGCCGTTTGAAAAATCATACTCTGAAATGAAATTGTTAATCATGACATCCTTTTTTATTGCGAGAGTTCGTCGGTTGGTGGTTACCTGTAATGAAAAAACTTGAATTAGTAAACCTTTTTAATCATACAGGAAGGGCTATTTACTCTTCACCAAAACTGATAACAGCTTCCATCCTTTTCCTCCATTTTCGAAATAGCAATCCATGACTTGTTTGATGAATTCTGGTTTTTAAATTTTCCAAGTTTTTGAATCTATTTATTTTTGACAAAATAATCTTTCGGATTTAAGTCTGGGCTGCAATTTTCATTGCAATTTAAACTTAATGGCTCGTCATTCTGTAGAAAGTAAGTGTAAAGTTTTTAGATTAAATTCGGAAAGCATTGTGCTCAAAACATCCTAGCAGTGAGTTTCTCCATTTCGCTGGCTCACCCTATATAGTTTTATATAATTTTCTTGTAAAAATGCTTTATCTAATAGAAAAAATTATAATAAATGTAGTAGAGATAAAGTAGACACAGTATTCTCGGTCAAACATTATTAAATGTGAAAAAATTATATTTTTTATTAGATAAAAAAATATTAAGGTCTAACTAATTTGTATCACCTATTTGAAATTGGCATAATAGTTTATAGTTTGAGTAGGTTTAAGCCTTCGGTTATATTCGGTTTACATTTCATTAATTTTAACGGCCAGAAGATAAATCTTTAAGGAAAATTGTAATGTATTTTATAAACAATGTTAATTTGGTTTCGAAATACCCAAGTCAAATAATTTTGAAACGTAAATTTGAGAAAACGGTCCAAAAAAGTTTTGTACAATTTATGAACACCAAAATTGAATTTTGAAGTTCTGCCAAAAAATCACTGTAAATTAAATCGCGCGCTGGAAAATTTCGCCCGCGGTCCAAGGCTCGTTTGGGCTGAAAAATATAATTCAAGTGACGTGCAATTAAAACTTGTCTATATGGAAATAATACATGTGTCTTTATTCAAAATACACGCATCATTCCATATATATATTTTTATTAATTTTTATGAAGTCTTTCAGCGGATATATGATATATAAAGGGAACATTCTTATTCTTATTTAGTACTATAAATGTGTGTTTAGTAAAAAATATTTTTTTATTTTTTCTTATATGTAGTTAAATAAATAATTCAGGGCCCGTCAGTTTTAAATATAAAAAAAACAATCGACTGAAACGATATTTTTACATGTGGTACTAACCCACGATTTTTTTTATGTTCGGTAAGCAGCACTTACCTCAGCGCTACTGAATATGATAGCTGAATTGGAATTTTTTGACGTTTAGAACAACATAATTTCTTTGTGCATACCGTCAACATTATAACGATGACCGTGACGACCTCTGCGGCTTCGTAGGTAAGACGTCAGTTTTCCAACTCGGCTGTTGCAAGTGCTATTCGTATTTGTGTTGAAATCACGTTCTTTTAAACAAGATTTCTATCTGATTTTCCCTTCCGCCTTTTTAAAATTATTTTTGGTTAGGTACAACCTTATAATTTCTACTAAAAGGCTTTTCAAACAATACTTTCTTCATTATTAATAAAGTTTTCTTTGTAGCATGCGTATATATGCGATTAAAAATTATACTGATCACAAATAATGCAAATTTTATGGTCGTATTTTCCCCATGGATTATTTTTAATACAACGCATGCATGCAAACATCATATATTCTTCCTATTGTACATTGAAATATTTGAGGACACATAAAGGCGCTTTACGAACTTAAACTTTTGTAAGGCAGAATTTTATTATGAAATACACATTTGATTGGATTAATACTTTTTACTATTCAATATAGAAAATAAACCAAACCAAAATAAACATAATTTGCAAAGGTTGTCTTGTTTTGGGTCTCTATATAATTATATTTTATTCCTTTTCTATCTTCCTTTTTCTATTTACGATTTGGTAAGGTAGCAGGCACGATGGCACCCGACAATACTTTATTTATTCTTTCATGTGTGCTGCTTACACGCATGTCTTTTATCTACCCCATACATTTATTTAATGTCATCGTCACTTAATATTTTATCCGATACACCGAAAAAAATATCATGTCATTTATTTTATCCCACGTCACTTGTTAGTTTATCTTCTTTTTAGATATTGTGCAGCATAAATAAACAAAATATACACAATCCTATCGTTGTTTATCAAAATCATTAGTCTTTTTATTTTATATACACATATGTTTATTTATTAATGTCATATAGGTTAGTGGGTAGTGGGAAAAATATTCAAATATGTGGGATTTACGAATTTATATAGATATAAATAATCTTATAAGAAATCTAAGTTATTTACATTTATTTTTTCATTAGATTAGGTTTTTGGTTTCTAAAAAAAAATATGCGCGACAAAATGCTGGATTATAATAATTTAAATGCTTCTTGATAAATTGACAAAACAATTTTTGTGCTCCGTCAATTGATAACAAACTTTAAAGTATGTATTTATAACATGTAAAGTATTTAACTTGGGATGAACAATTAAACTTGAATTTTTGACTGTTCGTTTTAGAAGTATGCACGATAATAAGGTACGGGAATACAATGAACGGGGTATGAAAAATTTGGAAATATGCATGAAATTAAAAGAAGCGAAAATAGCAAAACTTAAAAACATTACTTCAAATCTATGAAAAGGTGAGAAAAATTAATCTAAATTCAGGGGACAGGAAACATTATCTTTGAGAACATATTTCGGGTTGTAATCGTAACTTAATATCAACGAATTATTATTCAATTCAATGCTTTCCTGTCTTGGTTGTCATCGATTTCTTAATTTTTATTTCTGTAACGTGAATTTGAAAAAAAAGTATAAAATAAAAAACAAAACATTTTTTTCGAGATACAAACATTTCAAACAAATCAACCATATTCAAAATTATATCGATTCCATGTCGAGTAAAACTGAAGAATACCGTTCCAGAATTCGTTTTAAAGTATTTAAATGGAAATTTTATACTTTTATCATTAAAAATACTCATTAATAAAAAAATACTGGCAAAATGTGGAGCACAAATAATATTCAGAATATTTTATATAGCGGATATATTTTTCATTTATTCTTGTGGCTTTGTTGTTTATTCTCTTCTCCCCGGTCGTATATTTTTTCAAAATATTGTTTGCCTTCCACGGATCCTGGAAATAATGACCTGTGAGGGTCTCAGGTGATAATAAAAGAAATCGTGTTCCCAGATAGTGTCATTAATCATGCCGTGTGCCTAATAATTAATCGTATATTTTGCTACATTCGCTTAATCTCGTGAGAGGTTTTGATTTACGCAATTGTATTATTTATATGACAAGGTTTTTTCCTCTTTGGCAATTACTCCTCATTTTTCGTGTTATTCAATATTACATCTGAATTATCTGTGTTTATTTTTAGTTCAACAATTCGAGTGATGTAAACACGAATGGATTTACTTTAAGTTATTAAGTGAACATTTTTCAGACGTATGATTTTATTTGTGGGTTTTTGGTTTAATAATTTAACTTTTTAAGTTTTTTTTTTTGTAAAACAGTAATCTTCCTTATCCGCGGGGGATACGTTCCAAGATCACCAGTGAATGCATGAAACTGTAGAATAGTACCGAATCCTATATTTGTTACACCGTGTTTTTTCCTATACGTTAATATTATATTTATTATAGTTTTATTTTTAAATTAGGCCGAGTAAATACACAACAATAACTAATGATACACATAATAATTATAACAATATGCTATTATAAAAGTTACGTAACTTTGGTCTCTCTCTCTCCCTCTCTCAAAATACGATAATATAATGTATTTAGCTTTCTTATTCTTGTGATGATTTTAGTGATGAGGTGCTAAATGAAGAGAGGCAACGACGTAGACACTGTGCCATAGCATTAGGTTACCATTGCCCCGATTATATGTTTTTTTATTTTTTTTTATTCACTTTGCAATTTTATATTTAATATTTTTAAACAACAGTTGATCGCGGGTAATTGAAACTGTGGAAGGCGAAACCGTGGATAAAGGAGGACTACTGTATTTTCAAAGGTAAAGTGCTCGAAAAACTCAGATGTTATTTGATCAACAGCAATGTTTAGAAAAGGATCTCTTCAAAGAAAAAGGTAACTCGACTAACATTTAACTTTATACATATATCACTAATTTTATACATATATCACTATTTTATGAAAGCCTCCATGTGAAAACAAGAGCGATAGGATGATACTGTTGTATGGTAAACGTTTTTAATACAATAGTTTATGATAATTTTGTTTTCATATCGATTGTTGAATAATAAACTTATCGATTATCTCCAAATATTTAAAGAGACATGGTACATGTCTTCTTAAGATAAGTTGTTTTTTAAATATCAATAGGTCCGTAAATTTTCCTTGTAATATATAGCTTAATTTCATAATGTTTATGCTACATGAATATAAATACATTATTTGAGTGAACACAATAAATACAACTTGAAATTGAAAGACGATTGTCGGAAAAATTGTTTGAGTACACAATACAGTACTTGTAATGTACATCTTTCAGTAAAAAAATAAAAACGGGCGCAAAACTAAATTAAATTGTTATTGAAAATGCGAGTTGATATGTTCAAAATAGTCGGCGTTTGTATCAAGGCTATCGTAGTACGGCCTTGGTTTGTGTGAATAAATATTGGCTTTCGAATTTCATTGGGAGTTGTTACGTTTCAAGTTCAAGTGCGCGCAAAATATTTTTTCAAAAGGTAGTTGTTTGTTTATTTGTTTTGATACTGTCAAGTTATTTCTTGTAAAAAAAAATAAAGGAACGTTCGTGTTTAAAATTTTTGGAATATTTTTTTTGTAAAAAATATAAGTACGTGAAATGGTCCTATTGTATAATATTTTCAAGACGTCCATAAAACCCCTAAAGTTATACTTATTTATTGTCTCTTAGAAATACCCTTCGTAATGGTCATATTTGATTGAAACTTAGAGTTCGTTGATAAGAAAAGTTGGATACAGAAATACCGATAAATCAATTTCTTATTTTAAATTTCAATCTACATTTGAACGTGGTAACGATCAAGGTTTCTATTGATAAACGGCAAACAAATTCCTCTCTTTGAAGTTAGACTGTTAAGTTCAATCTTTAATGTTTCTCCAAAAGCCATTCATCCCGAGAAATGGTTAATTCCATTTAAGAGGTCGAAGCTCGGCAGTAAAACAATCTTGGGGAAGGGTTTATATTGAAACTCTTACTCAGACATTGCTTTGAATACTAAACCGCGGATGTTTCCAAATTGGAACAGAATAGGGTTGTTTTTAACAGGACCTAATAACACAAATTTCCAAAGTACTAATTAAACTCGAATCCTTGTTTGCCATTAGTCCAATGGGAGGGTTGGAGGGTTGAAATTAACAATGGAACTATTAATCTTATGCTTTTGTTTGGAGATTTTATCTTTGCATCTGGGAAATAAAATTAGATTCTTTTAATTTAAATTCAATGAGATTTAAAAAAATCTATTGGAATACGTTTTTCAATTTTACGATAAAAGTAAATGATCTTGAATATAACTTGAGCAAAACGAGACAACACCGCACACCGACGAGACAACAATATGTCAAATTGTAACATATGATATATACTGTTACGAAGAGTACTCCTCATTTTTGATTTTGGAAACAAACATTTTGGTTTAATTAATCTAATTTAATGAAATTAATGATATCACGTGACGAATTACAGCCATCGAGCTTTATTTTAACTGGAAAAATGTGTATTTTTTTATTATTTTTCTCTTATGCTGTCATATGAAATATCGAAAATTATTTATTTTATATTTATCATTTTCCGATACCTCTATATACTGTGTACGTTAAAATAAGTGCAGTTTTTAAACACCTTCAAATTGTTAAAATAAAATTTATTCACTGTAATGACAAGTACTTCAAATGTTCGTTTTTGGTAACCAGACATTTTGGTTTAATAAATCTAATTATATGAAAAATTGATGATACCCCACATGAACATTTGTGGCCGTATAACTTTGTTTTAGCTGAAATAAGATAGTTTAGTTTTTACTCTTTATGAAAGAGATTTGAAGAGTCGTTGCTTTTAAATAATTCTTTTAATTTTTTAATATATCTTTGTAACATGCACGTTAAACTGAGTGCAGTTTCAAATGATCTTCGTATTTTCAAAAAACATGTATACTCGTATTATGAATCTAAAATGACATATTGTAAGTTCATAGTTTTTTCTTTTCAATATTTAGAATTTTTAATTAAATAAATTTACTATAAAAACGATTTGTTTAACACTTTTTTCCAATAAATATAACTTCAAGAATACTGTGAAGTTTATAAAATACAGTGTATGAGGGCTTTTCAATATTTTTAGTCAGAATACGGTCTGAAAGTAAGATTTAAAAACCAGGATGTCAATAATAAAAAAAAACAGACTTACTATCCACTGTTTTATTCAAATTGGTAATAATGCCTCTGACGTTTGGACGTATATTAAGACAATAAAGACGCAATATAATAACTTGATTGGGGTTATTTTAGAAAAGCCTGGAATGAACTCTTGCTTTTGGAGGTCCTTTTCTAGTAGCAAATGTCACCTCGAATCGCTGATGTCGTTTTATGACCAGGTCAAGAATGCCTCCCAATATGAGAAACATCTCTCAACCATAACCATTTTATCAGTTTTAAAAGTAGGTATATGAATTGTCAATCATCTGGTACTGATTTGGAGATCAGTGATCTATTTTATGTATTTTAAACTATTAATTATTGAAAAAAATAAACTTAATAAGTTTGATGGAGGGTTTGTGGGAGTATTTAGTTAGTCAAAATATTTTTTTCGTATATATTTACAAGTTACAAGATGTTGTATTATTGTGTTGTTATTCTTTGACACTAAATTTTTAGAAGGGCCATACAGTTAGATTCTCCCAACATGGGTTGTAAAAAAATATGTATGTTGATTCAGGGAATAATCTTGGAAAGAAATAAAAAAAGTATTGCTTTGCATAAAACTTACTCGTTCCGTTACGAATTTCATATGGAAATTTTCATTGTGTCATGTTTGTTTTTATAACTCGTTTTGTTAGCTATTTCCTTGCGTAAAACACTAAAGATTACATAATAAATAACCTTTGAGTTCAAAACAACGATAATAATACAATATTTACGTACGTTCTTTATTAACTATGAAATTATGTTTACTATCCTAATAATAACAAAAAGGGTTAACTTTGGAATAGGTAAGGTCAAGACATGGCCGCGATTTTTTTGTGTTTAACTATAAAAATTGATTATTGATATTTGAACAACATTCTATCCTTCATAGAAAAATGACATAAATACATACCATCACGCCATCTCCCTGACGGGGTAGGCTGAGAGGAAAGAGCACCAGATCTTCCTATCTCAACACACATCCTTCGCCTCTTCCACGCCCATACACCTTCTCATACAACTTCTATGATTTCTCTGACTTTCTACATTTCCTTCTTTCTGAATATCATTTATTTTTAAATAAATATTTTTTTACATTTTTTCTTTCCATCAATCCTCTTTCAGAAACGCGTTCGCCTTAGAAATTTTATTTGTTTAAGTAGAGTTTAATGTGTACATTTTATTTTAAAACTATTAAAACAATATTAATTTACTTTCATTGAACGAGAGTCAATATCTTACGTGAATAAAAAATCTGAAGATTTTAATTCAACTTAAATTAATATATTCCTATGGTACTGTGAGAGAAAGTGACCGGGAGACGACATTGTCTCAATACTGCGTTAGACACCATATATCGAACCTTCAGAGAACTACTGCAGTAGGCACGATAAGCGGGAGTTCTTTTCGCACGTGTTGCCAATATTATTGCAGGTGAAGAGACAACAATGGTATCATGTGTCAAATACGTAGTAGTATTGCTATTAGACAAATGCTTTACTAGACTGGAACCCTATTTTTTTCCATATTTTCACCATCGGAACTCGAACCATCGGATGGAAAATATACATTTTACCAAGTCACGTAAATCACTTGAATAAAGTTAAAAAATTATTCGTAATTCAATTTTACAGAAACTTTGTGAATTAAAGTAATAACGAAAATGTTGTATATTTATTGAACATTGAACTTTAAATTAACTTCATCTTGAGATTCTAAATAATGACTATTGTTTTGAGGAGTACTCCACTGGAAAAGGAAGCGAATCTTCTAAATTATACCAATTGGAATATTTAAAACCAAGTCATGCTTTATGAGGGATTATTTTCCTTAACGATGTATTAAAATTTTATGCAAACAAAATTAAGGAATCGGATGTGGCCTCTGGCATTAATATTCATGTAAAAATGTCAGCGCCGTAATACTTAGGTGGAATAAATAATCATGTCGTGAGCTTCTCTTCCTGTGTCCTCGCACGACAACTTTTCCCATAGAAAAGTACACTTCTTGGAGATGTGACAAACTTCTTCAGTTTGAGCGAAAATTTTGATTAAAAGTAAAATTATATGAAGATTTTAATCATGGCTGATTCATATAAACCAACTGAGGATTTTTTTGCTGCCTTCTCAAATAATTGCATATACGAGTAACTAAGTAGGCATATTTTACGTAAGTATTTTTGTAGCAAAAAAGAGATGGTTTTTAAAAATAGAAAAAAATACTACTATATATGGTAAATTCTAGTCTACATGAATTTTTCTATGGATTTAATTGTTTGCAAGTTTGATCATAGTTTATTCGAAAAAGTCTCAAAGAGAACGATATTTTATATCTTGCATATATTCTACTGCGTGGTATCTTTTGTAAAATTCCTGTCTTCTAGCCCGGGGGTTGCGACTTTGTTACTCAATTTTAATAGCGTGTTCCAGTCTAAACTTAACGATTCTTGAAAATTTCTCAGGTTAGTTAAAGGCGATGGCCTCTTGGCAAGAAATGCGCCAAGTTGTACCGTATTCAAGTTAAATGTAAAATAATACAATTCTTAATATTTTTTTACTAAAAGTAACAATTTTTTTTGGATGTAAATAAATATTCGTGCAAAACGCGAGCGTGTTGAGTTTTGTACGAATTTATTATAAATTACTATTTTCTTAATCGCCTTTAATCGAGATATCAACGAATGAAATCCATTAAATTATATTTATTTTCTATATATTGTATGAAAAATAAAAGCTATTGTATCTACTTAAGGGGTTAAAATGATAGTTATTTTTTACATCGACGGATAATCTGAAAAACGGTTTCCTGTCAAGTAGCTAGAAAGATTATATGGTTTATGTATTGTTTGAAGATATTATCAAAATGTCATGAAGTTAAAACATAATTAGATGTCGGAATACACAAAACACTATCATAAGAAATGTAATAATATGGTAAACAATACGTCTATCATATAAAATAAATTTTATATATCTAAATATTTTCAGATAGGGATAGTTACTTTAAAAATTATTTTATTGGATTATTTCTAGTGACCGTTACTGAAAATTGGTAGTTACAAATATAAAGCTATTTAAATAATAATAATAAGTTTATTTCAGCCAGTGTGAAGAATTGTGCAATATAATATATGTTAGACTATACTTGTTCAAAAGTCATACACAAAATAAATATGTTATTGAACAAAATATGTTCTTAATCCAAATATTTAGATTGAAACAGTCTCAACAAATTCTTCATTGCACGTGGAAAAAAAATATATAACCGTTGTATCTGAAATATAACGTTAATCTTAAAATATAGGATTAATAAAAATAAACACACGATATTAGGAATAATTACGAGAAATTAAAGTTATCATGCAAAGAAACAAAATCACTTCCATTGAATTTTCAATTAAATGCTTTCGCTCTTTTGATTACACCCTCAAGTTCGTAATTTGCTTGATGATCCCATTTATTAGATTAACTTTGCATTTCTTTTGATGGTTTCTTACTCCTGTTAATGTCTAGTACAATAGTGGTACACAATTATTATGGAGCGCCATTCGAAACAGCATCATTTCTTTATTTTACGATCTATGCTAATTGAAGAATTGTCAAGTAATCAAATAATATGTAAAATTTTAGTATTCGCAATAAAATTATTATTTGATTGGTCATTATTTGGATTTTTATATCTTGTACGCTCATATTTTATTTAATCAGGTGTTTGAATAATGCTCCGTGGGCACGAGTTTTAATCTTGACTGAGAGTTAAGGTCCTGGAGTCAAACGTCAATTGTATAAATCAATGTTTAATTTAGTATAAAACTAGATAATAATATGATTGTATCATGGCCTGCCCCAATTATTTATATTTTAAAGATTCATGAATAAACTATTTTCAATTATTTTAATTAATATCTACGAATGGGGGGGCATAATAAATATATAGTCAGGTTATAGTATTACAAATTGTATACTTATTGTAAAAATAATATAACTTGTTTCTAATATTTTATTCATGTAAAATGATAGTATATAAATGGAACAAAAGAGTAGTACAAAAAATATTAGACATCGATACTAGAGTTACGAAAAATTAGACGTTAAATTTTAAACTTTCAAAAAAAATCGGTTGGAGGAGGCCAATTGGATTTAGCAATATGCACTTTTGCCTGCATTGAATCCACATAAGTTTTCATACATTTATTTGGCTCCTTTGAGTTCCCGGTCTAAAATATGATCAGAAAAATAAATACTTCCATGACAGGTGTCTTATAATAGGATTACCGCTTGGTATTTCGCCTAAATATTCATTAAGCTAACTTCGTACTGAATATTCATTAAGCATTAGTTAATCATTTTTATTTCCTTACAATTTATTTATTTATTTATTTTTTCAAAACAGGCTTAGCCCAATTACTTTGAAAATACAAAACATCAAAAAAGAAGAAAAATTACATAAAGGGGAAAAAAATAAGTTAAAAAATTATATAAAATAAAAAATAATGCATATGCATACAAACGAGTAAATACACACAAACATATTACACACATATATTCAGTCATTTAGGTATGTTGATGAGTGCCTTCTAACGCGCTCAATCTAAGAAGAAAATTTACTTTTGCTTTTGGTAATGTGATATGAAATATGTCAATATCCGAGGGTATTTTACCTTTAAAATGTGTCCATTTCAAAAGCAAATATTTTTATTTTAATTAACTATGAATAAATTATCGTTAATATTTGAAAAGCTGACTTTATTTTTTATGCTTTTAATATTATTCTCTTTTGTATGGTGTTAACAATGGTTTATGAGATGCCCAAAATCCATTTCAAATTATTTATTTCAATCAAAATAACAGTGTAGTAACTGTTATACTAAAATAAAATGTTATAATATATTATTATAACATTTTATTACAAATATGATTGAACCAATAAACCACCGTTAACGTATTCGCAGAAATATTAGATTCAAGACAAACAATTCATTCAGAACTTTTTCGTAGTCAAATTATCTGTTGATAATAATATTTTTGAACCATATATGAAAACAAAACGTTCCTGTTGACTCAATATAATATTAATTTTCATCTATTATACATAAACCAGTCAGAGCCCTACTTCTAATTGAATGTATGAAAATAAATAAACCATATGAAATATAATCAATAAAGAAATAAAATGGACCTTTATATTAATGTATAATCTAATAACAATCGTAACATTAGTTAGAATATGAAAAAAGTCACATTAACAAAAATAAATGACTCGCAGCCATACATCAACTCTGTATGCGGGCTGGGCTAGGCATGGTATATCTTATGAAAGCATAATAATTATTGCTTTCAAACTTGGAGTTGAAAAAATCTCAAAATAATTTGTATTAATCCCCAGGCGCATTTACATAATCGTATATCAACTTCTCATATATTATTGTTGAGAACATTATTATTTGCTTTTGTCGGCGTTGTGGCATATCGATTAGCATTAAGCAAACGGGCATCCCAAGTTCGAGTTCTGGTGAATTTACTTTCGGACTGATTCCCCCCTAAAACCTTATTTTATCTGAATGAATGTTATTATCTGACTCATCAGCTGTTTTATATAAAGTATTATAGCAGGATGTAGCAAAAAATGTCTTATAAATCTGTCAAATACAAAGGACTAGAGTTGATAGAATTTATCGACCATCTTGCAACTTGAATCTTTTTACCATAAACATTTGAGGTTTGAGTTATCAAAATAGCATGCGTACTAAAGTATACTCGTAACAGTTTGCGTACAATAAATCGATAAAAACACACATGTCATCTACGCATATCATAGACAATCATCATCGATCGTGAGGGATCGCCTATCGTGTATCATATTACGAGTATTGTACGAGTATGATTTCTCTCTTAGTAATTAACACTCTTAACATATCTTTAATGGTAACGTAGCACTTGCAGATCTCTACCTTCCTTGAAGATGCGGAGTCACCTCTTTAGATCCTCTTTCCTAGAAATCCCTTCACCCAAGCCCCTTCAGGTTGGCTAACACATTGTTCATAAATCACTCTCTGAGTATCTCCAAACGTCTGATACCACAGATTTACCTTGAACAGCATATTTATGCCTTCCATTCTTCGCATATTAGATCTCAGTTTTTTTTACAAACATTCTGATTATCCTGATTTCAAACCAGGACAATCTAAGTTACTGTTTCAATGTCATTCTCGATGATTGTGATATCAGTACGCTAGAAATTAATCAGTTATTTTTTTAAGTTTTAACGTGTAAAATTATTTTACGGCATATACTGTCTGTATACTATCTAATCCACACGTTAAGTTTTCGTTATTGTTTTTAATCCAGTGGAAAAACTTCATTATCCGGTGAGCAAACTTATTATCCAGTGAGCAAACTTAATTATCCAGTGAGCAAACTTCATTATCCAGTGAGCAAACCTCATTCACTTGTATACGCAAAAAATAGAGTTATAATTATTGTATTCAATGGTATAAAAATAGAGCTATAATTAATGTATTCAATGTATCTAATGGTATCCAACCAAAAATATCTTTGTCAATAGGTAATTTTTATGTAAATTCGATTAAACAAATAGAAAACCATTAAGACGTTTTAACAAAATTATTGAAATTTCTAAATATATTTTGAAACGTATACTTTTAAGATATAGAAAAGTATAAAATGGTTAAAAAAACTTTGTTTTTGCTTTAAAATGAGTTTAATAATTTTGTTATTCCTGTAATTACATTATGGCAAAATAAATTATATACTCGTAAGTATAATATACAGTTCTAATACAGAGTTTCACAAAGTTCAATTGCGAAGCATACGATACATTTTTTCAAAAATCATGTCTCAAGCGAAAATAAAATAAAATGTTTCATCATTACAAAATATGTACTCGTATGTATGTGTATATACTATATATATGTATATTATTAAATTAAAATAGCATACTCATAGAATTCTTCAAATACAATCATTAGCACAAAATGATTCATGAAGTATAGGAGATTAAATCACAAACAAGGAAAAATTACTTTTTAACAAATATTATATTATTTGGTTGTTAAGGGGGTAATCTATTTTATTTGATTGACAAGGCACTTGTACGTTTTACCTGATATGACAAATATTCCCATCTAGTGATCAATCATAAAATAAGAAATTTTCTTGATTCCTTTGGGTTTCCACCTTTTCCTTCAATTCAATAAAATTGGTAGGGTGATATAATTTTCATGTTGGTCTTTATCTTTATTGGAAGGTAACATAATTCAATAAAAACCTTTATATTATATCATAGCTAAATTAGTTAGATTCCTTGAACTAAAGAAACAAAAATTCCTTTAAAAAAAGATGTATCGTTGTTTTCTCGAATAATTGAATGTTAAACATTACATACAAAAATAACAGTATAAAAACGACGACAACCGTGGTCTAGTTGATAAAACGTTTGACTTTTATTTAAGGATTTCGGGTTCGATTCTCAAAGGCACGCTACATTTTTTTTAAATAGGTCTCAGTCGGGTAAAAGCGATTGTCCAATAATATTTGCATGAGCTAGCCGTGTGAGAGTTTATTGTTTCTGCACGTGTGGGTTATGATTCTAACATGTGCAATTACGAACGAGTTCCGTGCTTACTCCAGTGGTTATAAATCTGAAGGTTTGATTTATGAGACAGAAGAAATTGCTATATCCCAGCCACGCTCTTTAATATATCTTAGTTACAAATTCAGATAATTGGAATGGTACCATACGAACGAATTAACACTAGAGAAAACACCTTTTGGTACATAGTGAAATTATTTCTCATGAAATAAAATCTTGTTCGAGGAAGAATTCATAAAGCGCCTCCCACATCAGCCTCCTCCTAACAATTTAAATTTCACCTCACCAACGGTCTCGCAGGTTATCGAAAGCTTAAAAGTCGATAAGAGTAACAACTTAGGATTATATTGCTTTTGGACATATTGAAAGCATATTTGATCAAGGTTAATCTTTCTTGAGCTATTTTTTCATCTCAAGTAAGATTTGTTGAGTATTTTCTGAAGAAATACAATTTTTATATACATAAGTATCTTTGAAGTAAAATACTCAAATCGTTTTACAAAACATTATTTAAGCACAGTCAAATTAAATAAAGTCTAGTAATTTTTATTTGAAACGCACCTTAGAAGTGGAGTTTGAAAGGGTGTAAACATCTGATTCGCGCTTACTCGTCATTGACGGGCGATAAAAAGCGTATTTAAACTGGAATGCTTAGATTTACGTCAAGCGTTCATTTCAACACCGACATGAGTACTTATGTGGTCTAGTTGGTAAGACACCAGTCTCCCAACACCAACATGAGTACTTATGTGGTCTAGTTGGTAAGACACCAGTCTCCCAACACCAACATGAGTACTTATGTGGTCTAGTGAGTAAGACACCAGTCTCCCAACACCAACATGAGTACTTATGTGGTCTAGTTGGTAAGACACCAGTCTTCCAGCACCGACATGAGTACTTATGTGGTCTAGTTGGTAAGACACCTGTCTCCTAACCCGGGGCTAGGAGACAGGTGTCTTACCAACCTGTTTTTAATGAATGGTTTTAGTCTGGTTATCGTTTAAGATCTGTTAACTTTTTGGTTGGTTGGAAAATATTAGCTCACAATAACAAACCCTTAAGATATATATTTTATAACAAAAGTGTTAACAATATATTTTTTAACAAAAGTGTTGAATATAACATTGGCTAAGGGAAATATGAGTGTAAGATAGGCAGGTTTATGCAGAAGAAAGAAAATTTGGTTGGGTATCTAAAGTTAACTAGACTATTATCACGTTAATATGTATCAAGGATTTACGTATTCAGAGATTATCGAGGCCACTTTGTATGATTTTTATGGAAAAAAAAACTCTCAAGACGGAATTCAACGATGAAAAACCTTTTTAACTCGCTTAATATTTTTACAAACAGACGTGGTTGAGATACGCATATACGATATTTCAAATAAAACAAAAATATGTTTAGTGGGTTGGTTCTTTTTTATTCTATAGACTTTACAAATCAATATTCTTTTTTCATACTGTTCAACATATTCGAAATGATGATTCGGACATAATGAAAAGCGTAGATGGGAAACAACTTTGTCTTCGACCCCAGTATTCGAACTTTCGAGTTTAGAATCACTGGAGTAATCAAGAAACTCGTGTTTTATCATTGTAAATGTTAAAAACACTCGCATACATACTCGGTATGTGCGAGAATTGTTGCTGGATGAACTCTTTTACCAGTCTTGAATAATTTTATTGAGTTCTCTCCGGATTGGAACCTGAAACTACCGGGTGGAAATGCATCATTTAATTAACTAGGCCACGGAGGTCGTTCATACTCGTATTTAAGTATTGTCTTAATATTGACATATTGAGGTTATTTTTCTATTTGATAATGTAAATTTTCTAACCCTTGTTTATGCATAAAGATTTACCGTCAGTACCAGCGAAACACGAATGAGAAGGTAGAAAGAATTATTAAGGTAGAAAATATTTGGAAGGTAAAACATCTTTTTGAGCTGAAAGCCTTTAAATGAAACGTAGGGTTTCCAATCGAAAACTTTAATATTCGGAAAGAGAATAAATCCGAGACTCACTCAAAACAAATTACTTAAAAGTTTTATTTCTCGTGTCTTACAACATAGTTTATTTTAAGACAATCTGATTAAATGAACTTATCGACGTTAATTTATTATGCTTGATAGCAGTCTGGTAATTGAGCTGTTGAAAGAGCAAAGGTGTTTTGTATCATATATCGATTAGAAATTTTGGTAATTTTCTTTGTATTGTACCTTTAAATAAATGGTTAAAGCTAATTTATATTTTGTTGAAATATCGTAGGCGTTATTATTATTCCACGATATCATTTAAACTACAATACAAACTAATTTTAACTGTAAAACACCTTATAAAATATTTTTTATAGTATCTTAAGTTCATAGGATGTTTTTACGAACATAATATTATTTTTTTATTATTTGAAATACGAGTATAAAGTATTTTAATCATTCCTCTGGTATGTTTGAAATGTTAAGTAAAATATTTTTCATTTTATGTATATCATTAAAAATAAAATAAATTTAAGCCATAAGTAATAAGCCCGCCAGTATAAGCTGGCGGGCTTATTACTTATTAACAACTAGAAAGATGCCAAAGTAATAAGCCCGCCAGTATAAGCTGGCGGGCTTATTACTTATTAACAACTAGAAAGATGCCAAAGAGGCCTGAGAGAAAACTAAACTAACACCATTTTTTTAAAAACAAATATGGCACCAACGGGAGTCGAACCTGCAACCTCGGAGGACAGGTGTCTTGTTAACTAATTCATAGAGAGTTTTAATCGTTTCAATTCATCATGATATTTATAAAGTGTAGAAGCTTTTTGTTGAAATTAAATCATATTTTTTGATAATAAAATATTATATATTTTTAATTTTCGCACGATTTCACTATATTTCTCCATTAATTGTTTGGTTTATAGTGAGCAGCCACCAAGTTTTTGAAATTAAATTACACCTTTGTCAATGTATTGTCATATGTTCGCAAATCAATGCATTTTATTGAACGGGTAATTTAACCTCAACTATTTGACGAAATATAATTCACAAATGCATTTTGCATCAGATCAAGTTTTCATTATTGAAAAACCCGCTTTCAAGTAAATTAATTTATGCATAAAATATTCAAACCATTTACTACCTGTTTTGAGATATTTAGAAAAAGGTAAGACCTGCTGGTATAAAGTGCATGTTTAAAAGGTTACATTATTTTGTATAATATGATAAATCGTTGATGCCATTTAACATGTTGCTATGTGACTTTTTGCCTCCATTCTCTCTTCATTCGTTCCGAATGCTCAAACCATCTCAGCGACCTCTTCTTTACCGCATCAGCCTTAAGTTCACATTCTCATTAGGTATGCTATCATACATTGTCACTCCTCTCAAAGCACCCATTTTTACAGCATTTATTCGGCTCTTCTCAGTCTTTTTTCCAGGTCCACGTTTAACTCCTATACAACAAAGCTGTTCCCAAGATACTACTGTAAACTATAATCTTGGCATATTATCTGGTTCAAATATATATATATATATATATATATATATATATATATATATATATATATATATATATATATATATATATATATATATATATATATATATATATATATATATATATATATATATATATATATATATATATATATATATATATATATATATATATATATATATATATATATATATATATATATATATATATATATATATATATATATATATATATATATATATATATATATATATATATATATATATATATATATATATATATATATATATATATATATATATATATATATATATATATATATATATATATATATGTTTTACTGCCCCATTGACTTTGTTTCCTATCGTTACACGCCGTTTGATATCGCTCTTAACTCTTTCATCATCTAAGAAAATATTACCCAATTAGCAAAATTCCTCAACTTGCTTCGCTTATTATAATAGAACAGTAAAATACGGGTTGGATGATTTTTTCGCCTGTATATCATACATACATCTATATGTAAAATATTTCATAAAATCTAAAATAACGTATTTTGTGGGTTAAACCGTTTTTTTAGTAAATGTTCCACGAAACATTCAATTTTTAGCTAGCGGAGCGTGTAACTACAATGGTCACCAGTATAATGGACATCAATCGGCACTTACAAGCTCAATGTTTTCACAGCATCAGCGAGCCGATGTCATTTGAGCAGGAGCGGTGTATTAAAATATTTAGCCATCGGGGCTAAAGAGTATACTATAGCAGGACCGATCGAGAAGAAAACCCATTTGAGAATTGTTGGCGCATAATCTATTGAAAAAGTATCGTATACAAAAATATTTTTTAAGTTATCAAAGGTTGGCCAAATATATATTTTGCTCGGTCAGTGAATATTATGTGTAATGTTTAAAAATTGTACTTTTAATTCTATTAACTTGAAGAGTATAATTTAATATGTGTATCACTTTGGATGATTTCCTTTGAATTTAGTTAAAATCATAGGTATGAAGGAATTTAACACCCATGGTACCCGGGAGTACCCTGTGGTGCCTCACCTGCGGTGGTAAACCATCGTTCAACATATTTCAATGACATAGTTATCACGCGAGTGGCGCTACCCCGTGTAAACGATGTGATGCAAATATCAACGTGTATTTACAATAATGTTCAAACCTTCGAAATGATTTGAAATGTTGAATGAACATATTTCAATCCTTGATGTACAAAAATATCAAGACAGTAAAATATGTCGTTTTTCATACAAACTGTTAAAAAATAATCGTTCTATATATGCCCATATCTCAAACAGGTATAATGCAAGTTGAATCCTTTTTGTGAAGAATTAAAATAAATGTTAAATAGTGATTTCTTTAGATTTAAGGTCATTATCATCATTATTACTATTACCTTCATTGGCCATGTCCCAATTGAAGTGAATAGAAAAAAAAACATATATCTATTTCTTTGTATCTTGGCATACATTTTTCACCTTTTCCATGTCCATACACTTTGTCATATACACTTTCCTTTATTTAAGATTTTGTACTCTACCATCTTCCTGAGTTTTTATTCGTTAGGTAACATACTAAAATAAAACACATAACATAAATGTAAACTATATTTAAAAATACCTCCTAAACATCGGCAACAGTTTTATGGTTAAGCTTTTATTCAGTATTGTAATATAAACAGAAGCTCTTCATAAAAATATTTTTCTAAGGATTTTGTGTTGACATATTTTAAAATTGATAAAAAAGGAGTATCTGTAATACTACTACAAACCACAGACCGAGATTGTAATAAAATACTTGCTTTTCTTCATTCATTTTCTTGTATTGTATCATAGAAATAATAATAACCGTAGAGTTACCGTCACACATTTATCATTAACTCGTTAATTTAAATGGATAATATCATGAAAATATTCCATTTAATTTTTAATATACATGTGTTATATTTTACATATAAAGCATTTAATACCAATTAACAGGCACTCACTAAAAAAACTCAATTCCTTGTACCATCCTTTTTCACTTGTGGCTGGTCTCTGGTCCCACCTGCACCCCTCCATAATAACCTGTCGGTGCTGTTCGAAAGCTTTCCAGCTTGCTAGGATCTAATAATTTAGAAAATAACATCACTTAGCATTAACACCTTCTTATGATATTCAAAAGATGAGTTGCTCACTGTATATTTTATTCGATTAAAATCCCACTTATGTACAATATCGATCAATAATATAATATACAAACGCTTGTTGGTTGGATTAAACTGCAGAAAATGGACTAAATCCATCAGATAAATACTTAAGAGTTTAAAAATAAAATAACAAAATAGGATTATTTTTATGACACATCTGAAAAATCAATGCAAATTGATATATTTATTACTTGTACTATAATTCTTGTGAATGAGGCATTAAAACATTTTTATTTGAACCGGACAGTATCAAAATCTGCTTAAATGATAGTCCACAATAGTATTATGGTGCCAACTTGGTTGTATGGAAGTGAAACGTGGACCTGGATAAAATGAAAGGTGCCGAATAAATGCTGTAGAAATGCATGTTTGGAGACGAATATTATATGAATTTATAATAATATCTTACTTGATCGATCTTCGTATCTGCGTCTTTTTTGGTAAGATACTTGTCTTCCGATTCGGAAGATGCGGATTTGATTCTTGTTGGTACACAATATTTAAAAAATATTTTATTTAGTCTGGTTTGTACTTAAGGCCACTTACACATCTTTTCGATTGTTTGGGAGTGATTACCAAATGATAATAAACCCGCTTGGAAGCATACGAGTGTATATTAGGTCCTTACATATGAAATTGGCGTTTTGCCGTACTGGCAACTTTGATCTCAAATATCTTCTCTTTGGTTAGGAATTCCAAATTAAAATTTATACAGCTATTTACTCAAGTATTTGTGTTTCGAAAATTATAATTCATTTGTTCTTTCCTCAATTGTTTTTTTTCTTTGCGTCACTCAGTTTACAAAATGGAAAACTTGAAATATCGCGTTATTTACGAGTACGAGTTCCACCGTGGCACCAGTGCTGCAGAAACGGCTCGAAGGATTAATGATGTGTATGGCGACGGTGCCGCAAAAGAAAACACAGTGCGTTTTTGGTTCCAACGTTTTCGTTCTGGAAATTTCGACCTGCAGAAAAAGCCCCGTGGACGGCCGGAGACCAAAGTTGATAATGAAGAATTGAAGGCTATTGTGGAAGCGGATCCATCGCAAACCACGTCCGAGTTAGCTGCAGGCTGCGGTGTTAGTGATAAAACTGTTTTAATCCACTTGAAGCAAATTGGGAAGGTGAAAAAGCTTGAAAGGTGGGTACCTCACGAATTGAGTGAAGCAAATCAACAAACGCGCGTTGACTGCTGCGTTGCATTACTCAACCGGCACAATAATGAAGGGATTTTTGAATCGAATCATTACCTGTGATGAAAAGTGGATCCTGTATGATAATCGGAAGCGCTCATCGCAATGGCTGAACCCTGCCGAACCAGCCAAACCATGCCCCAAGCGAAAATTGACTCCAAAAAAGTTACTTGTGAGCGTTTGGTGGACTAGTGCTGGTGTCGTTCACTACAGCTTTCTTAAATCTGGCCAGACGATTACGGCAGATGTCTATTGTCAGCAACTGCAAACCATGATGGAAAAGCTAGCTGCTAAACAACCGAGGCTGGTTAATCGCTCTAGGCCACTGCTGCTTCATGATAACGCTAGACCACACACTGCACAACAGACGGCTACCAAATTAGAAGAGCTTCAATTGGAATGTCTAAGACATCCACCGTACTCTAATGATCTTGCCCCAACAGATTACTATTTTTTTCGAAATTTGGATAACTTCTTGCAAGGGAAAAAATTCAACTCCGATGGGGCAGTCCAAACCGACTTCAAAGATTTTATTGATTCCCGTCCGAATGGTTTTTTTAGAAAAGGGATCGATGAACTACCTATGAGATGGCAAAAGTGCATAGATAGCAATGGTACATACTTTGATTAAATAAATATATTATATTAAAAAAAAATCAACTTTATGTTCCTCCCAAACAAAACGACAATTTCATATGTAAGGACCTAATATAATAAGAGTTTTGTATTGTTGTTTAAGTTGATTGATATTATGAAATCAAATAAAAGAAAGTGTAGGACTTATCAGTCTTTTCTCTTGTATATTTTGACAATTGTTTGTAAACTAAAATATATAATAATGTTTAAACACTATTGCAAACACTTTAATTAAAAGTAAACAATTGACGGAAATGAATTCACGGATGTCTAGTCTTTTCTTCATCGTCTTCGTGTGGCCCGGCCCTCACACACAATGTGCTTTCTCTAGTCAGATCACAGCATCCACCCAGGTATCAGTTTGCGTAGCTCCTGAAAGACTCCAGGAAATGCATAATATTTGTCATGTGATCCATTGTCTTAGATCTGCACTCGCAGAAAGGGCATTGCGGCCCACTTCGTATCTGATCATCTTCATAGTGCACTAGGAAAATCCACTGTCGCGTCGCCTACAACATGCTTGTTTTTTATGTCATATTTTGTCCAACGGGACCGCCATTTATCGGCCTCCAGAGTCTTCCAGATTGGTTGACGGGAGATTAGGCGGAGGTGGTGGTGATTCTCTTTCTTTCCGGCTTTTCGACTGAACAATCTGAGCAGATGTGTCATAAGCGAATTTTGAAATATTGTGAACAGTCCTGCATAGAAAATGAGTTTAAGATAAAAAAAACATTAACGAGTAATAATTTGAGGGAAGATTAATAATCGCTTTTAAAGATTGGCATTTTACGTCCATAAAAAAGTTCATAAAAATAGTATTCACAGTTATTTACATCGACTACAGACTGTTTGACAATCACCGTAGTTTCTAAACTACTTGTCATTTAATCTCGTATCGAAATGTTAAGTTTTACGAGCCATCACCTTGATTGCCCACCGCTAGGACATGTTTCGCAATATAAATAGTCCACCCCTTTCTAGCACCAATATGTTTATCCTTTTCCGATACATTCCGCCAAACATTTTTTTCCTGATCACACTTTTCTAATGGAGTTTTCGTGTAGTGATCGCTCCAACGAATCCCGCAGGGGTGGAGCACTGAGAGGCATTTGGGAGTATTTTTTATGATCATACCATACCTTGTTTGGGTTTACGCAAGTGTCCTATTTTCGGTCACATAAACCATTTACCTTTTTATGCAAATAATATAAAGCTCTAGGCAACTTCATCGCTCTTATATAGAACAGCCCGGATTCAACCGGGTTCACTAAAACACTATAAATTTTGTTAAGCGTGTATCTATGTAAATTTTAAATTTAGTTAACATAAAATATTTTTTTGTTTACGAACAAAACGCTTGTGATATTCTCTCAAGTAATTTGTCAAGTCAAAATTTGGTCTAGTTTTGAGTTATATTTTCAAAAAAATGGATATAACGTGTCCTAAAAGACGTCTGATATTTTAATTTCTTCGAATGATACCTACCTGTACGTGTATTAGCTTATTGACTGCATGCTGTAGTACTTCACTAAGCACAAAATATTTGAAAGATTTATATAACTCTAGTGTTTGTCACAAGGTAACAAGGTATACGGAAACTAAAATTATTTTAAATGTTTCAAAATGCAATCAGCCTGAGATCCGTTACGGATTTCCAAAAATCATACTCGTCATAAGACCTTTGACGCGAAAGAGTGAGGAAATTAATTTTAATTTTAATTTTTCTAAAGATAAGTCAGGAGAGAAAAAGAAAATAATTCTATTTTAATTGAAATTAATAAGTCTCTGTCAATTTGAAAATTAAGATATGATTATTAAAATATTATTAAGTTCGTAATTTGCAACGAATGTCATAGACTTTTCTGCCCGTTAGAATGAAGTTAAAGCTGGGTCTAATTAATCAACTTAATTTTAGGTAATTTAAATTAGTGAGTAATATCGTGAAACACATATTTTTTTACATTTTGTAATTGTCACATCACATCTAATCGTTTCTTTATTATTTGAGTTCAGATTTTTCTACAGTATTATAAAATCATGAAAGCTATACATCAAAGTAAAATTGTCTGAAGAGCGCAGTTATATTTACTTGACAATTCTTTACACCGAGCAATATGGTTTTACACGAAAGATCGTTGCAAATTGATCCTTTATTTGTTCGCAAGAAACAAGAAGCAAATGACTTGTGGGCATCGTGGTTGCTTTATTTACCGATGCACTCATTATCCGTTGCATTATATTACCCTTTGCGTTTAATCGCTGCAGATCGCTCACCGTTTGCCGGGGGCAATCGAGAGCGTTTGCTGAAGATATTTCTCCGTCGCTTCCCATGCCAAATGCTACTTATTGTCAGGTCACTCCAATTATAATTGTTAGTAGTAATTTGAAATAAACCCGTACGCGGAGTTGAATAAAGCGAGAGACGAAGACTTCGGCCGGTCAACCGCAGCATGCAATTACAAAGATAATTGATCGAGATACTGCCTTACCTACCTTTGCCTTTCAACACAAATGCTCTGTCGAGATATGCGGGTTTGCCGTTAATGCTTGCGTTCAACAAGCTTCCATAAAAGAGCCTGTCCAATAAAAGTTTCCTCTGCATTCATGAATATTAAGATTGAATTTAAGCGTAAGTATCGATCATTAAGAACATTTTTTACTTTCTAAAGTTGATAGTTTATTTATTATATGAAACATGTTTTGAAACATCTTTGAGACTACTTTCTATCAAACGTGTATGTTCCTTTACTTTATAAGTGAGAAATATTTTATTTTATGGAAGGATACCACAGTGTGTCATTTTGGACCTTTACTTTGTGTGTCATTTTGGAGGACTACAGGGTTGTAATAGTAAAACTTTTTTACAGTTGTACTATAAAAATGAATATTACCATTCTGGGAAACAAACAAAGAAATTACGAACGTAAGATATGCCGTGTTTTTTTTACGATGTCAGTAAAATTAACAGTTATTTTAACTTTTTATGTAACCAACCCCTTGTTTCTCGGTCAACCACTAGTATTTTTGGAATATCTATCGTTATTTTTATTGTGATTTTTTGTATTCATTAAAATTGCTAGATTTTGATCATACGTTTTGGTATTTCACTTTGATCAGAAATACTGAACAAGTTCGATTTGATTATACGTATTTTTTCCGTCATTATTTCTAAATATCCAAATAAGCGCTGTACCAAAAATTACGGACAGCCAAAATCACTAGAAGTAAATGTGATTTTGTTTTTTTGGATACTGTATACTATATTTCGAATTCTCGTACATTTCAAACGGCAGATTCTAAAATTTATTGAAAATTGGAATAATAAATAGTAAATTGAGAAAGAATTGCTCGGTCCTTATTTCCTATTGACTGTTTTCATTGTTTGCCAAGAGCTGGTAGCATTTGCAGCTAGTCTTAAGACTCCTGAACAATGCGTCCCGGTGGAGGTCTCAATTTTGCACAAGTAACAGATGAGCGCTAATAATAAGATTGTTGTTTGAGGCCAACTTGTGCCATTGTAGCGGCTCATTGTGAGTACGGGTCCTTTTCTCCCTTTTGTTGTATGCGGCAGGGTAGCCCAAGGGACAAACTTACGCCCTTGTATGCAACCATTTGTTCCAGCTCTCCTCAAATATTTGAAGGATAAAATAGAGAGATTGAATTTTTATTTCATAACTTGTTTGGCAAAATTTATTTATTTTGTTTTGAAATTACTGGGTTCATTATTTATGTAATACAGTCATATTTTTTTATTAGTTAATTTTTCGACTAGATATATTATTTTTACGAAAAATATGTTCCGTTTATAGTAAATAGCTTAAATGTTTAATTTGTTTATACACAAATTGCGCATATTTGTTAATTTTAAAACTTATTGTTCATTGTACAATAAGACTATTTTGTTACTGGTGATACTCTGTTCCAACCATACAATTGTTTTATAAAGTTTTGAGTTAAAGATGGATGATTTACATTTTTGATGTAGGGAAGAAACATATACAATACTAAAATAATACAAACGAATAAAAAACAAAACAAAAGGGACGTTGTAAAAGATGACGTTAAACTAGGAAAAATATACTATGTCACTGAAGTGAAACGTACTGTTAATATACTGTTTGAAACACGTCATCGATGGTTTCAAACAGTCAATTTTCTATTATTTGGTAGCTGATATTCGTCGTTACTGGGCATCGTAATCGAGGATCCCCTCACCATTACAATGTCAATTCAGTTCGAAAACGAAACTGTGCCGTGGAGTATTTTTATTACTAAGTGAGTGAGTCGTTGCACCTCAGCAAACTCACCGACCGCACCGTTGTACTGGATCCGATGGTACACCTGAAGTGAGACGATCGGTATTTTTGAAGAATAGATATGACCGAAGTCTTAGGTATCCTTATACCCCCGAACATTAGTCGGAAAAAATACCCGTGTCATTCGAGGGGAGTAACACAGCGCGGGGTTCGAACCGACGACCTTCCGAACAGAAGTCCAGTGCGTTACCGCGTGGCCAGGCACCTCAGTGGTATCATGGTAAATATACCATATAATTATTTCTTAAGCAAAATTAAGAATTTTAAATAAGACACAATTGATACGTTTTATTCTTTACGAAACCATGGAATTTTAAACGGGAAGTATTATATTTTTAGGTTTTATATTTTTACACCAAATTTATTCCAAATAAACTATGGCATACATGTTATCCTTAAATTATATACTTTTATTGTAACATTCTAAATAAAAATACAAAATAAAGTTTCCCTTGAAAAGCTTAAAAAAAAAAGTCATATGATTTTATTCTCCATCGGTGCCTTTTTAAGAACAGATGGTAAATTTAATTAAGAAAAATGTGGGTGTTGCTTTATTGTAAAACATATGTTAATAAAATGCATTAAGATCGTGTATTCATTCTGATTTTATGACTTCGCTTCTGCACAAAATGAGAATATGGCCAAGTAATAACGAGAAATTAATGTTAAGTATTGAAGATTCTTCCTTTTCAAGTTGCAGCATGTAATATTTTAATATCAGAATGTTGTTTTTAAAATAAATCTTATGTAGGCAGTATTTAATTTTGAAAGAAAACAAATTATGATTTTATAAAAATATCTAAGTATATATTTAAGTAATTACTAAATTCAATTAATAAAATAGAATATATTATATTTACAGGGTACTTATTCTATGGTATGTTAAAATATGTGTTTATTTGATTTAATGCAAATTTGAATAAATATATTTGTTATGCTTTTAGGAAAATGATTCTCTGAACAAGTATAAAAATGTGATTCATATTAACCCTCCTTGGTATTTTATGTAAGCTTAGTAGTATTTAGCTGTTTAATTCTTCAATTTTGTAATTTATCCTCAAAAATGTGACTTTCAATAAATAAAATGTAGTACTTTAAAATACTTTCATTTTGCAGGAAGTGCATTTTAAATAATTTCTAAAAATGATTAACGGACAACTAGCTAAAGCAAGATTGAAAATCACTGTGTAAACATTTTCAATGCAACAAGATGCTCACAAAATGTGTCTATGTCTATACCTTTTGAAAAAAAAATGACATATGATCATGCGAAGAGATGAAAAAAGTCGAAGAAAAGAGATACAAGATGAGTATTGTGGGAATAGGGTCTGGGGTTTATGGTTAGGTCAGGTATATTTAGTTAGTGTGGCCTTCTGCCCCCGTACACTCATGCCGCCTCGGGTTGTCTGCTTTTCAAACCTTGGCTTCGCAACGTCTGAAATAAAAGAAAAAAAGTTTTGTTTATTCAGTGACTGTCTTTTTCAAATAGAAGTAGTACCTACGTTAAATATTTGTTCTCGTGTCATTTATAATCCAACATACCTACTAGGTTAATGATATTCGTAAATCCTTAATAGAGTTATTTGGTGCTAGTGCCCAGAAGTGCACGTATTTGGTTTTATTGACTTAGCATAGTAATGCTCTATTATGAAAATAGTGTTATGTTCAATGATGAAACTATAAGTAAAATTTACTTCTTGAATTTGTATTATTAAATATTAAAAAAAATGTTTTACTATTGTATTTTTGGTCAAATCTAAGATTTTTTCCATGTACTGTGATTTTTTGTTCAATTCTCTTCGACTCTTTTAGTTTTGGCGCCAAGGAGATTATGTCATTCTGATAATATTTTTTGTTCTTTACAGACGGCGAACGAACATGTGCCACAGCTGGAACAAAAAAAGGACTTTTGAAACTTGTGTCTTCTTCGATATCGTCAGAGTGATAACCTAAACATACTAGTTACTTTGTGAAGTTTAATGCTTGGGTATAAAATACAATAATCTTTAGTGATCGCTTGTGTAAATCTTAATCGATGTTTAATAACGGGAACCGAACGAACTATTATCAAGTCATAAAAGTGAAGTGTAAAGTTTAATAAATGTTTCCAATTATTAACGAGTGTAATAATTTAATGAGGCAAATGTGTCGTTTTAACGATACTAGATGAGTGTCGGCGAACAGCCTTGAGCTGTGGTGTAGAGCTGTAGACATATCTTGTGCTCGAGTGATTCAGGGGCAGCATGAAGTGGGTGGTGCTTTTAGTGCTCCACTTAGCTTTGGCGCAATCATTTCCTTCGTCAGATGCTTCGGAGAAGAAATATGAAGGTGAGTACGTACTGCTATAAAATAAATCGCGTCTGTCCATAAACAAGTACTTATGTGATTGTATCTGATAAGTGGGAACAAGTTATGATGTCTTGTTATGAAGTCTTGACCGGTTATGATGTCTTGTCCGGTTATGATGTCTTGTCCGGCTATGACGTCTTGCCCGGTTATGATGTCGGACAGGTTATATGTCTTGTCCGGTAAATAATTGTAACAAATATGATAAATCTAAAAAAAGTCATTTAGAAAATAAACCTTGAAGGTTAGTTTTTGGAAAGTATTTTGAAATTATTATTTGAAAAAAAAAAAACCAAAACCAATTAGAAACATTTTGAAAAGTGAAATCCATTAATACACAACAAACACTCTAGTTAATCTAAGATAGTAAAAAAATAGGTGTCTATTATTTAAAATGAAACCTATTTGCAGATAATATATGATAATTCAATCCATATCCAATGAACTTAATAGTTGTTATATTCCAGCAAAATTTGATTACTAATTATATTCAAAAGTTTTTTAAACTCTATATTTTTCTGCTTAAATTCTACAAATAATTAAACACGTTTAAATTCTTATTTTGATGGTCGTTTTTATTTGCTTCTTTATCTGTCATCTTTATCTATAAGATTACCCACAATCCACAAAGAATTATCATAGAAGACTTAACATTTTAGTAAATATAATAATATTCAACGAACTAATAAGATGATTTCAGTTATGTTGTATCAGTGTGATATTTTTTAATATATATTAAGTACTTTTTATTATTATTAGGAATCACAATTTAAATAATTTAATTTGTCTTTATTATTCATTTCTTAAAGATTTTACATAAAACATGAAGTTGAATCATTTACGGATACTTAGATAAAAAAATTAAATTTAATTTGAGTATATTTAAGTAAAACAAACAGATTTCTTAAAATCTTCTGTCACTCATAGTTAAAATTAGTTTTTTTCAACTTGTAAGTTGTTTCGTTTCCGTATTTTAATTTTTCGGGGTAAAAACTTAAAAATATATATGGTGTCGTTTCCCGGTTGCATGTCAGTCGTCAACCACGGGATCAGTCAATTTATCAACCAGGCCATAGAGTGGCCAACTAAAACAACGACCTGTGATAAATGGCTGCATCAGCGGGTCCGATCTATAAACATGCAGTTGTGTATATCTACTGGAATATTGCTTCAGGTTTTGACAAAATACAATAATATTCATTTTATAAAAGCTCTAATTTTTATAAAATATTTACTAATGGGTCGAAGGATTAAATAATCAATAAATTATTATTCAACACTATACTTCAATTTCTTTATACTCTTAATTAACCAATTTCATATTATTGACTCACTATTTTATTATTATTATTAAAATATTACAAATATATAAAACATCACGCCATGCCCCTTTTAGATTAGGCAGAGATGACAGACCTCCACGTCTTTTTATCTATGCATACATTTCTCGCATCTTCTACACCCAAACATCTTATTATACACGTTCTTCTATTTCTCATACTTTTTATCTTTCTCTTAGTTCAAGTTTCTCAAACTATCACTTTTCATTATTTTGTCAGTCGACCTCTAGTAGAAAATATATTGACAATTAAAATATATATAAATATAAAATGATTTCACAATGAATTCATGTAGTATTACTAAATTCTAACTAGAGAAACTAGTAAAAGTAAAAAATATACGAAGATTTAAAAAAAAACATCAGTTATTTGAAATGATTAAAGGTTAAATTGTCATTTCCATTGTTTTTTTTTAGAGTTAATTCTACATTACAAAATCTATTTAAATAGTTTCCCTTTATGTGAGGCACTTGATAAACAATACATGGAGCAGTATTTCATGTAACAAAATATTAAGAAAAATACGTTATTTCCCAACTATTAGAGATTTTGTATGGAATAATATGTTAATCGTACGTGGCGCCACCAATGTGAAAGATTTTTTAGAACCTTCCTTTTTAGTAACTGATAAAACATACAAAAAACAAGTTTTTTTCAATTAGACCGTCAAGATTATCGTTAAGTTTTTATGAGGCGTTCAGTAAAATAAGTTTATGCTTGTACAAACATTTAAAGATCGTCTCAATCGCTTAATCTTCTACCAATATACAAAACTCAAACGAAATGTACAACGGCCTCATGCTTTTAGTTTTGTGACAAAGAGTTGTTTGAAAGTCAGAAAGAAGAAGATTATTCGAAAGTTAAAAATGGAAGTATATATGTCACTGACTCACAAAACAGTTTTTTAGTTTATGTAAAATATTGAAAAAGCATAAATCAATCCTACGCACAACTCATCCACACTTGTATGTGCAAAAAATATGAAGCCCGTTTGTTATTTATGGTTAGATTTTATCTCAAAAGATTTTTTGATGCATACAACCCCATAAAAAGGCGCTAGATATTTTCTCAATTATCTCAGAATATGCACATTTGTGATTGCGTCCTTTTAACATAATTTTGTCCAAATATACGTTTAAATACAAAAAGGATGCAACCCACAAAAAAAATTTGGGCTAATTTGAGGATCGAATAAGCATACTTTATTTCTATAGATAGATGTACAAATACGAAGTTAGGAAAATGAGTATTTCATCATCAAGTTCCATTTCGAAAATCTTTTATACACCGATACAAGCTCTTAAAAGGCTATGTTTCCTAAAATATTAAAATACAAGTCAACAGTGGGTTGGATCCTTTTTGTATAAATATTACATATATAGTTTTCCCTTTTTTTGTAGGTACGTGTACCTTTTTGAAATGAAAATGTTTATTAAAATTCTCACCTTAAAGGTTCTGATCAAAAAGTTTACATCATCAATTAACAAAAAATGGATAATTCAATTTGATAAGAATTAATTTATGTACGAGTACATATTCATATTACTAGTAATGAAATATGGAATCGTTGATTTTGGCGCTATTTACGAATATGTGGAGATATTATTCAACATGTAGTTATAAATATATTATGTTCCTATTTATTTATTTTTTCTTTAAAAAAATGTATAATAATTTACACCATGGTATTGGGTAAAGTATTGTTATGTGCTATGAATCCAACAAACTAGACAATTGTCTATATCTTATACTTGATAATTTCCTGTATATGTGTCTTAATTATAATTAGCTTTTAAAAAATAAGTTTTAATATTGATTATTTTTTCCATAGGCAAAGAAAAAATAACGGATGCGCCAGCGGAAAAAAATAAAACGGATATTAGTGATAATCTCGATACTAAAGTTCCACATACTCCAGAATTCTTGCATCCGGAACCATATGATCCGTATAATCCAGCTCACAAATTTAAAATTGAAGAAAACAAACCTGATGATGATGATCAGGATTATGAAAATTATGACGTGAAAGATTTGCCGACTCAAAGAGAAAAAAGTGGGCATAACAGAGAAATAACAGAAGAAGATGACCATCACATGCTCGGCCCCGTAGGAACTGACCATCTGCTACAGCCCAATGCTGATAATTTGCCAGTATTTCTTCTCGAGCCGAAAGATGCATACGTTATCAAGAGTAAACCAGCCACCTTACAGTGCAGAGCAGCGAATGCTCTACAGGTAAGATCACGAGTATTATGCGAATTATTTATTGATTGACAAAATAAACGACACTTAAGTGTCCTTTACATATCATAGTTACAATTTTAACACTAGATATAACGTATCAATAATCAAATTAGTGTTAAACTTTTTATAACTGTACCACATAATAAAAGTTGCAAAGAGTGGTCTACCGCCAGTACCTTCTTTCATCCCCTCCTGTCACATCACAGCATTTTTTTCATAATATATGATACACATAGCTACCTATACCTATCCTCTTTACTAATCGGTAATTAAAATACCTTATAACTTGCCTTTAGAAAGTTTATGCATTAACCAAAAATTTAAGAATACACGTAGGACGTAATATCTCTTATACACATTAAAGGTTCAATACACATTATTTGCATAATTTAATAATGAAATCTAAAGACACCTTATAAAGTCACTTGTTAAATCCAACGGATTTCATTATTTTAACTGGGTAACCCTAGGTTACCTCGATAAATATCGTTGGTGCAAGCTAGCCTTAACCTTTTTACGGCGATGGCTTGAGTATCTTTGGTGTGTCACACAGGCGGCGGTGTTTTACGTCTATAAATTTATATTGTATCTACATAAAAATATGACTCACCATTATCCCGAAGCTGAGTACTGTGGAACTGTGCGCCGATGCATTTTTTAGCTGACACTATAGACACGTAATATTAGAAAATATTCTTATAACACTATTATACAAATAAAAGTATGTTTTTGGATTTTGACGAAAAGATTTATAACGATAAGTACACTGCAATAATAATATTTCTACTGTGGAAAGTGTTTGCTGGCGTGAAATGGTCCAAAACATGTTACACACAGACTCACATTGCACTCACCACACATATATCTAGATCTTTTCCTTAATTTATGTTTATGAGCGCATTCATAGCATCGACGAGAAGGTTCCGCACAGTTTTCAGTTCCTGGAATTTCTTTAGGACTGTGTGCGGCTATTATAGAACCCGATAAACCAAGATGTAGTGGATTGCTAGTGGACGGAGATGAATGGGACAATTTTGATGCTAGTTTATATTTTTCAAATATTTGTCTTATAACTGCTAAATGAAATTCCGCTAAACCTATTGTTTTTCCGGTTGTATGCTTGTAAATAAAATATGAATTTAGCATGTATAGATCAACAAAATGAAAAGCCAGCTTTCTATACCATTTTAAAGTTTTTCGAAGGCAATTTAAACTACTAAGCATCATATCGGTTTTGTCCACACTACCCATATTTTTATTGTAATCCACAATGCACTCAGGTTTTTTACCTGTTCGCCAGTTTTATAATTTAATTTCTCTGTTGAAATAAATCTGTCACTATGAATTGTTGTCAGCATATGAATTTCTCTCTTATCGTGCCATTTTATAGCCAACAAGGGTCCACAATGTTGAGAATCAATGTCTTCTTTCTTGTTTTTTTTGAAGTTGGGCATACCTTCACGAGATTTTCGAACGGTTCCACATGCATTTGTTTTATTGTCATGTAAAAACTTAAATAATTGTGGGCTTGTGTACCAGTTATCACACCACAAGTTGTGTCCTTTTCCAAGATAGTCATTGAGAAGCGTTTTGATAACTGCACCCGATATACCCAACGATTTATCATAAATTATTTCTGTTCCATCACCGCAATACACAATTAGATCTAACACACAACCGGTTTCAACATCACATAAAACAAATAATTTAATGCCGAATCTGTGACGTTTGGAAGGGATGTATTGTTTTATCATAAGACGACCTTTGAAAACAACTATGCTCTCATCGATACACAAATTTTTGTGAGGCAGCATGACACTTGTAAAAACTTTGCGAGTATGGTCAAGCAATAATCTTATTTTACGCAATTTGTCACCACTATTTGTTATATTGTTATTAGAAAAATGTAACATATTTAAAATCAGTTCATACCGGTCCCTTGACATAGTCTTGCCAAAAATTGGGCTATTTAAAAGTGGGTCTGTGGACCAATGTTCCCGTATGGTTAAATGCTTATTTCGTGTCATCAACATTGTGACACCAAAGAATACATATAATTCTGGTACATTTGTATCCACCCAGCGTTGAATTCGTGATTTAGCGGAATATACCTTACTCAATTTTTTAAAATTATAAAATTGGTTAGTCTATTGTACCACATTTTCAATTATATTTTTATTTAAAAAATATTCGAAAATATCGAGTTCGGATGATTCTGGTGTAAGTTGGTACGAGGGCAAGATGCCAGATGAAAATTCATCAAACTCGTGGATTATTGGCGCAAATGGACCTCGGCTCCATGAAGAAAATACATTTTCTAATAGTTCGTTTGGTTCCACATTGCCGCTGGTTGTTGCTCCAATATCTGGAATAATTGTATCATCCATTCTCTGCTCTTCTTCTAATGGATCAACATCATCTGCAACATCGTCTTCTTCATCGGTTAATTCAAAATCTGAATCAAGTTTTACTACCGTGATATCTTCAATTTCCTCTCCAGTCAAGTTCCTTTTAGCCATATTGATAATATAAGCGGTGTTGAATTTTTAAAGTTATTTTAAAAATTTTATGAATTGTTTCAATGGCGTATAACACACGTAACATAAAAAATAACGACGATTTGAAAAGTTGTAAAAGTAAGTGAATGTTAAAATCTCTTAAAAAACAGTTTATGTAATGGTATCCAAATCAAAGCTATAAATAAAGTGCGACAATATAAGAAGCAATAATCGAAGAAAACAATAATCCATAAACAATGAAAAAGGCAATTAATTCAATACGCAATACGCGTACACAAAGATAAAAATATTGACGCACAATACCTCACAATGATCGGGAGAAATCGTCATTAGAAACATGACCTTCGGCACACCCGAACGAGTAGCGCCAAAATTTAAAATGCTTTAAATCTCGACGGCCTCGAATCGGTCTGTTTAAATCCTTCTTATGGATCAAGTACTTGAAGTTTTGATGATTTTAAAAGAGATGTCACTAGAGGACACGTTTTGTCTTATATTCAGGTTAAAAATTTTAAAGAAGTTTTAATCTTGACCGACATATCGACACGCAAAGTTAGTGGCCACTTAAATGGCCGCTCGCCAGTACGACACGTATTATGTATGGGCCAGTTAAGTGGTCCCCCGCCGTGATTGGGTTAACATGTAAATTATGTTGCGTTGAATGGAACTTCAGTATTTTGACATTTGCTTACTCGCGTACCAATAGACTGGGGTTCTAGTACCATAGTTTGCGGACCGTTGATCTAAGAGCGTGTCCAGATGAGGCGTTTTACGCGCGATTCAAAACGCGCTACTCGAATCGCGCGTAAAATGCCACATCTGGACACGGTCTACACAATAAAAAAAATAACAATAAAGGACACAGATATCTTTCAAAATATGATGTGCAAGAAATGCCAATTTTTATATTGCAACACAAAGGTACACGAAAATCAAATATAATTCATTAAATTCAATCTACAATCATTAATTAAATTCAACAAACACTTGTGTAAAAAAATAAAATCTTTCTCAAAGGATACGAAATTTTAGGACTGAGGAGTACCGGAGAAGGACCCTTTTCTACTCAACAATATCTGCGTTAAAAATAATCCAGCAAACCAGCCACGGAGTTTTTAAATTGTTGAATTCCCCAGATTGATGAATTACATCATGCAAATTTCGTTAGCGAATTATTATTGACACATTTGAATTATCAAAGTTTCTAGTGTTTCTAGTAAGACTTTGCAAACCAATTATGTTTCTTCCTTGTCATTTGTAACGCAAACATTAACCTTAAAAACTTTATTTTATTATATAAATGTTACCGATGCCTGGGAATTTGTATTCTTTTTGTATTGTATTACACTTATCCCTTCCAATCAACGAAAAAGATCTTTAAGAAACCTTAAGTGAAATCCAGGCTGGAACCCTTTTTTAAATGGGTATCAATCAACACGAATCGAACCCACAATTTCTGGGCTGAAAGATAAGTAGGCAATGGAGGTTGCATTATTTATTGGTATAATTTAAGTACGATATAAAATATTAGGTTTGTATTAAATTAATTTGATCATATCCGTATTCATATTATAAGAAAATGTGTTCTCGTTCACAATATCAGAAAAAAAGTAGAGAAATCAAAGAATCCACAATGAAGCTCACTTAACCAAGGAGTTTTATTATTTGTAACATTTCAACATTGTGATGTAATAAATGTTTTTATTATAAGGTAAATTGTCTTAGTTAAATGTACAAATTAATATGTAATGATACCCAAAAAAAAAAATTTCAACACAAATGGACCTTTAATAGTACATTGACCTTTAATATTTTCTCCGTTATGAAAATTTATTTCTTATGTAGGTAATAAAGTGTTTCAGCCTCGAAATATACTGAAGCGTTTTTATTCCTAACCTTTGAGACCATGAACTATAAAAATTAAAAGAGAGTACAAAATTACCTCGTTAAAATTGGGCCTGTTTACTACAATAACAGTGAAAATTAAATGAATTTTCTTTACTTTTTAAGTAAAAAATTTAAGAAGATTTTATAATTATAATTTTTTAATAGTTTACAGGCATTCACATTTGTTTTTGGGTTAATGTGTACCACGTTTCGGAACAGGAATGTTAAGATCAGATCGACAAAAATTGTACTCTTCGTTTCAATTTAAGTTATGTATTTAAACTCTTCGTTTATAATTATTAAACATTATTTATATTGTTTATGAAAATATTTAATATTTATTGAACTTTGTATTTGTACATTTAATATTTATTGAACTTTTTATTCAAATAAATTACGTAATAAAGAAAACATTAATTTAAAAAATCAACATATCTCGAGAAAGATCAACATTTATGCTACATAAAAAATGGTTATGTGGTTGAATAAAAGCATTGCTCACTAATGTACAACTGAAAGGATCTTAGTTTGATTTTCATTAAAGACCTCTTTAACATCGTTCTGGTTAGTTGAACAAGATTGTCATGTGGCAACAAGCCCTCTAGGTTGTATTGTATACAACGAAAGTGTAATACTATCCATAATAAGCCTCTCGGTTATACTGTACACAACGAAAGTGTAATACTAACCATACCAAACCCTCTAGGTTGTACTGTATACAACAAAAGTGTAATACTATCCATAATAAGCCCTTTAGGTTGTACTGTATACAACGAAAGTATAATACTATCCATAATTTTGTACAGTTTCAAAAATACTTAATTTATTATGTGTATTACTATAAAAATGTTGTTTTTTAATTCTACCAAATTTAGAATGCTTATAGATTTTTATTTCACCAGGTTTTCTTCAAATGTAACGGAATACGGTGGATCGGATCCTCCCAACTGGAGTTTGTGGACCCCCAGTCTGGAGTGAGGATCGTGGAGGCCGAGTGCAACATAACAAGGAATAACGTGGAAGAGTACTTTGGCAAGGAGCGCTTCCGGTGCGACTGCATTGCTTGGACAGGCAGTGGCCAAATAAAAAGTCAACCAGCCTATGTAGAAGTTGCATGTGAGTACTTCTTAATTTTCTCCTTTTTAAATTATTATATCGTATGACATACATGCAGTGGCGGCCTGTGGACCAAATAATTGGGGGTTCACCAGAGTAGGTATCCAAATACCAAATAATATAATGAAAAAAAAAATATTACATACCTATTTATAAAGAAGTTCTATTTTCCGCTCTTTTTGTTTAGCGAAGACCCAATGAATCTTATTAAAATCAGGTATAGACTGAATTAGCTCTTTTTCGATGCTTAATATTGATAAAGCGTTCAGTCTGTCCTGTCCTGGCTCATTGTATTTCTCAAAAATGATTTTATCCTTTTTAACGTAGAGAAACATCTTTCACTCTCAACAGAAGTCATTGAAATAGTGCATACTAGTTTAAGTAACTTTACAATCTGAGAAAAATCTTCTAGTAAACCAGTATTATAAAAAAGTTGTAAAATAGACAAAGCGCCATCAGCATTGGCAAAATCATCGCGAGCATAAATTGCACTGAGTTCACCTTTGAATTGAACTTTATTTAAAAAATCGTATGGTTTTACCGTCAAAATAAAATCATGTTCGGGAAATTTTAACCTATACTCAGTAAATTTTTCGCTATAGAATAATTTTGCTGCAGTTAGGTGATTACTGAATGCAAAACGTTGTTTCATTTCACACAAAATTGTATCGCAGACTTCTTTACAAATAACTTGACTTCGAGGTTTTTATTTGTTTAGTCGGTGGTCCAAGAAAATTGTCCGTGGAGTTACGCACATTTTTCAAACTCACTGATATTGTAACGAATTATAACGGAATCTAAATTCTTAAATTGCAATTGTTTGAATAAAATATCACAGTGTGGCAGAATTTTTTGGAAAAATTTACGCAAACAAACACAATAAATAATCCAAATAGTTATGTTTATCTTGCAAATGGCTCGTAATATTATATACTCGTAGATAGTAAGAAAAGCGTTTAGCCACGTGACGAAACTGCAAAAATATCATTGAAACCGAAAACGGAATTTCTTACAAGTTAACTAAACAAAACAATAAAGGAAGAAAGTCGGTACCTAATTAGGTAAGCAAAAACGTTTGTTAATTTGGAGACATATACTCGCAAAGATATATGTACTAAAAAGACGCCCCAGTTTAAACGTTAGGAACAAATCATCCCTTCTCTGCGTTGGTCATATTTAAAAAAAAAACTTTAAATTGATGCATTACTATCCCAGCGCACTGTCATATCGCGTCATTAGGGTGTTTCCGAGATCATTCGGATATTTCGTGCACGAACTACAATCACTAGGAATTCCTAGAAATCCCTATTCAAATATAGCTGTCTCAAGATTTTCTGTTCTCTTCTAATTTCAAGTAAATCGTCTAATATTCGGACGGATTCAAATGCGCACGAAGAGCGGGTCTCCTCTTCTCGGGTCCAGATGCAAAACACATGTATATAAAAAATGTGCTCTAACAAATCGAGTTGCATATTGTGGTGAGCCATGTCGACATGAATATATTTATTTTTCATAAATATTGTTATGATAATATACATTTTCGCTATACTTCTTTAGGTGTTTATTGTTATATAAATTTAGTAGTTCGGCGCACGAGATCACTAATGAGCCAGCCACTACTGCATACATGTATATATTCATGCCGTATCCCTTGCGAGGTAGGCTATGAGAACAGATCTCCATGCTTTTCTATCCAAACGCAGAATTTTCGCCTCCTTCACATCAATACATCTGCTCATACACAATCTTCTACTATTCATACTTCTCATTCTTTACCTTCTTTCAAGATTTGATCCAACCACGTTTTGCTTGGACTACCTCTACTACGCATATTATGCATTTCTGAATTGTTTACTCTTTTAGTCATTCTTTTGTCGTACATTTTATGAACATGTCCAAAATATATTACATAAACTCCATTTTATTCACGCGTTCATTTTTGATATCTTTATTTCACCTTCTTTCATACATTGACACTCCGCATTTTTTCTATTACACGAATCCTCACATCATTAATGTTACTTTTATATCATATGACCATTTCGATATAAGAACCATTTAATAAGGATTTTATGTTCTGCGATTTATGATTCTTTGTAAAAACGTCTAATGGATTCAATAGGAATGGAATATAGAAAAAAATACTAAAACAACATTCAACATTATTGTAGTTTTGCACTCAACTTAATTGTGTATTAGTTAGCAGCAACGACTAGACTTGGCGATCGCGCACTAGTGATGATAAGCTCTTCGGAGTTTCGGTCCAACTCTCGGGACACTTTTCTCCTTCATCGGATTATTTCTGAGTGTATATATCATATATGTATTTGGATGTTGGGGAAGCGAAACGCCATCGTGTACCTATTACAAACATACCGATGTCTATTCGCTTTTCATGTTATCATACAAATGTCAAAAGTTAAAATGAAACTTCATTTTTTCGGGATCGGCAAAGAGAGAGAGAGAGAGAGAGAGAGAGAGAGAGAGAGCGCCACACTTTCCTATCGTGACACAGTCTTCCACTCGCATTTGCACGGTGTATTTATTTTGTTAGACATTAATTCGTTTAGCATGCTCAAATCATATCAGAGTGCCCTTGTTCAACTTTATTAATTCCTTATCCTTTCAATCATTCATAAGGACGTCCAGCTCAGGGGTTGCAGGTTCGATTCCCGTTGGTCCTAGATTTTTTAAAAAGGCTGCTAGTCTGATTTTCCCTTAAGCTATGTTTAACATATTGGCTGGAAGAGATTGCCATATGGCAGTAAACCCACCAGGTAGTACTGTATACGACGGAAGGGTAATACAATAATACAATACATTGTCATCCCATTTATTTTTCTAAGTGCACATATTTAATCTCTAATCACTACACTCCGTATACTGTTACACATTGTCACCCCATATATTCTTCTGAGTACATGCATTAACATTTATTCAGCTCCTTTCAATATTTTTTCTACATCCATGTCTCACTTCCATACATCAAAGTTGTCCTAGAGTACTGCTTTGGAGTAGTAGATGTTGATACTGTCCGGTTCGAATATATTATATATGCTTTAGTACCACATTTAATTTGTGTCCTACCGCTATACACTTCTCGTAACACTTTCATAATTTGAGAAAATACAATATCATACAATATTATATTAAACAGCCTGGGTGATATAGCACATCCTTGCTTTACCCCTATTATAATAGTAAACCACTCAGTCTAGTCACCGTTCACTCTAATGTATGCCTTACTTTCGGCATATAATTATGCAATACCATGCATTAATTGTCATTCAACACCATAGTCATTCAATATTTTCCATAGCTTGCATTTTATCACGTCCTTTTTCTAAGTCCACATAAAATCCGCTTTTTTATGAAATACGAGTATTATATTATATATCAATATAAAAAATTTAAAAAAAAATTGTTCAGTATGTGTTTATATTTTTTATGGAATTTCAAACGACGTAGTAAATTACGATGAAAAGATTTTTATGGTAATATTTTTCCCGGAAAAATAAACTATAATACATTTTTTTTATTTCCAAAGAAGGCAAATCAATCAATCAAATGGAAACGGGAAAAGTACTTAAATGTTAAAATAAATATGGATAGAATAAATGACCCGAATTGGTACACACAAAGCATCATAAGAATATCCGAATGTGATGTTTAATATTTTATCGTGCCTTGTAACATTGAAAAATATCTTGTATGGACAAAAAAATGAAAATTCTATCTGAAAATGAGGATTTTTCATTTTATAAATGGATCCTTTATGTGTAAAAGGAGCATTAAAGGGAGGATTCAACCATTTTCCATTAGCTTAATCACGATTCTATCTATATTTTTTCATTTCAGCATTTTCTCACTTACAAATGCCGAAATTTTTATTTGGGTAATCGACAAATGAGTCGTTGTAGTTCAAATTTGGCTAACTCCACTTTTGATGAAAAATTACATTGTAATACCGTTTTGAAGACATTTCCTGAAAAATATATATTTAAAATGGAAATATTCGAGTCCAGTCAATTCCAGCGATACCTCCCCTCCATATCAAAAATGGCCAACTTCAAAAGGATCAATTTTAACTCGGCAATATGTCCCATGTCGTTGACACCGACATGGGACCAAATGCAAATTTCTCATCACTGTTTTTGTATTTTTAAGATTTTTTAAAACCCTTTTGTTATAAAAACTAAACAATAAATACATTCAATATTGTTTCCTGATTAAGCTACGAAATCACTTCAGTAGGCAGAGATAGCTAGATTACAAAAATAGTTCAAAAGTTTTGTGAAATCCATTTTGGAATCGATTTGACAGCTATATATAATATTTAATGTAAATTGTGAAGGGGTGTAATTTTGATTTTTTTTACTAGAAAAGGAACATCAATTTTTCAGTACTTCAAGTTAAATTGCTAGGGGTTTTTTATGAGTACTTATTTAATATTAAATTTTTTTATTGTATTTTTCATTTAGTTAGCGATTTTTTAACATATTTGCTAACATTTTTATTGAATATGAAAATCTTATAATATATTTTTAGAAAGATCTTACTTATTCCAGTTTAAATTTATTTAATATAATATTATATAAATATTTTTTCATATTCTAATAAATATGTAGCGCTATTCTAAATATTTCTACGACAATTAATCATATATGTGTGTCTTCCTTCCTTTACTAGTTCACTAAACGCAGAGATAGAGAAAATTAAGTAAGGCCTCTAATATGTCAGTACATTTTTTCTGAAATATATCGTTAACATGTTAAAATTTTCAAATATGTCAATAAATAACTTTACTCTCTGGTATAAAAGGGATTGTATAGGTTTTTTAAAAACAAAATTTGACCACGATTAACCTATTTAAATGGCTTTATTTTTCACAAATTCTTTGGTTAAATGAATAATATTACTTCCATTTTGAAAATGAACTACACTCATATCATAATTAACCATTGAATTATCTATCAAATGAACTACACTCATATCATTATTAACCATTGACTTACCCATCAAATTTGTACGCGGATTGTTGGAATTCTAAATTCCAGATCAAGTTCAGTATACCACAAAAAATCCAATTGCAAGAAAAGTATTGCCTCTAGATTTAAATTATAAGTCAAAAATAAAAAGGCTCCTTCAATAATTTAATTAAACCATTTTTTTTAAACATTCTTATAAACTGCTATTGAAAAATATCCATTTTCAACATTTGACATCCAAGGAAATTAGTCAAATTTAAACTTCAACAACTCAGATGTTGAATTCTGTATCAAATAGTTGAATCCAATGATTATACTCGTATTAAGCTGCTGATTTGATTGTTATAATACTTTGTTTTGAAATATAAGCTTGTGAATTTTTTTGGTATTTTAGATCAATAAATTATTTTCTATTATATTTATTGCTTAGACACGTTGTCTCTTCTTAAAATGTCCATGTTTTATGTCCTCTTTGAATATTAAAAAAAATTATGTTTGAAGTTTACAATCCAATATGTTATATTAATTACCTTGCTCTGGGTGATGCGTATTGAAAACAATAGGGGCTCTGTATTCGAATAGTTTTTTTATAAAGTTTACCTATTGTATATTTTTATAGAAAAAAACAATGACTAAATGAAATATTTTCAAGATACTGCCTTTTATAAATTGAAGCTTAAAATTTGCAAAAAAGTATCAATGAAAAGTTATCTTTATAATACATTAAAAGTAACTAAAAAATAGAAAAATTGCATGTGATAAACGGAATTTTATAATATATTTAGAGGATTCGTTACTATTTATTAATTTTGCAAACCGTCAATGTCAATCACAAAATAAAATCATACACATTTTATGTGAAATATTGCAATACATAATATCCACAGGGCTAAGTTCTTTTAATACATTATCTAGTCGATTTATTTCAAAGTATAGGAAACCTTTTTAATCAAAAGTTTTTCAGTTATTTGATTAATTTTTATCTTATTACAAATTGGGAAACCAATTCATTCGAATATACGGAATACCCGATAAATATGAAATTTATGTATTTATTATTCAAGGAAGCACGTCGAGTCTCCTATCTCTAAGATAAATTTAAAGTTTGATTTCTCAGTTCTCCGTTTAATGACGTATAAGCCATTTAACCTGCAAACTCCTTGGATGGATCGTAGCTCTCTCTCTCTGCTAGTAGTTACGTGAATATTGTATAAAGTTCGGAAAGCCATTGAAGCCACGAAGTAAAAAGTTATAATTCATTTTCTTATTCCTTTGAGGAGTTTTAAGGGACTTTCCGTTTTGAACCATATCGCTTAGAAGGAATTCTTGATAATATTCAAGCTTGTTTTTAAAGTATCACTGCCTAAAATATATTTAATATGCTGTTAACTTGGAATCGTTGAATATTTTTCGTTTGTCATAAAAATAACTCAGTTTTATTATAGTTACACATTCAAAAATGTACTTTTGTTTTTATATTTTAAATGACATACATAAGTTGCCTTATATTATTTTCTGTGTTTTTAAAGTATACATTTTTGATATGTTTAAAAACATCGATTATCCTATTATTAACGTATATCAGCGGACGTGGTTTAACAAATATCATTCACGCTGAGCATGCGGGCACCCCCAGGTTTAATTCCTGGCGGATTCCCTTCAGGAATGGTTTTGTTGTTATACCGTTTTATTTCTGAATAAGTGTTCTGCTGCTTATATGCTGTTTATCATAAATTCTTAAAGCGCTACTAAGCAACACAACAATAGCGCTATATAAAACTCTGCCTAAAGAGAGGTTCCAGCAGATCAAACTTCCCGATCGTATTGAATCTTTGATTTTCTCACAATCGAAACTTTTGGTTTGATTTGTTAAGACAGTGTGCTTACGTAAGTGCCACAGCTTGCATATAATAAACTAATAATACGCACAAGCGTTCTCCATCAACTGGATGACTGACAATCATACTCGATCACGAGGGATAACCTTTCGATATATAATATTTTTTTTCATACTAATTTAACTCACGAGGCAACTCTTATACAGGTAGAGATAAATATACATTGAAATAAAAATATATTCTTTCAAAACGTGATCTTTTTATAGGCAACCAATTACGAATATTAACCCAACATGTATAATAAAACACGAAGTATAATAAATATTTGAATGATTCGAATCTGAGATGCGGTTTATCACATCGGAACATGTAAGCTGCGCAAACTTCCTCCTCAATTATCGCATATTAAATTAAAACTTGACTGTGTGTATTTGAGTATTGTAAACGAAAGTGGTGTAATCCAAACCGCACAACATCCATCAAAGAGATGGTTCAGTTCCTATCGAGGAATATCGAAATATAGCGCAACAAAACACAATTTGTGAGCAATTATAATACCACCGGTTCAATAAACTGATTTTAATTGTAAAAATGTAATCACTTGTATACATTTTAAGAGAGTCATGAAATATGTTATGCCATTTTGAGGTAGTTTTCGTCAGCCTGATTTGTATTATTTGGTAACGACGAGCAAGTTTGTATTGAAGCATCGCTGGCTATGTGAAGTGGATTCTGCACAGTTTCAGTGGAATCGCTTTAAATCGTCTGCAAAGTTGAGACTATAACTCAAATTGTATAAATTTATTTGCGTAGCTCTTCAATAAATGAATCGCGTTCGTGTGTGGTTTTTGGTACACGTTTGGGTATTTTGTGATGTTCTCTCGGGTATATTGAAGCAAATTGTGATATTCTCTCGGGTATATTGAAGCAAATTTGTTTTATAAGCACAATCATTGAAACGAATTTAATTAAGTTGTGAAATATTAAGCGTATTTTTATCAAATGTAATTTTGATAATAAGTAAATGTTGATTTAAAAAAATCATATTAAATCATTTTAAGGTATAATATGAACGTATGATACGTTCATTTCTACAACAATTTTTTAGAAAGTGAAGAAGATTTTTCTTCTGCTCATTATGGAATATTGGTCTTAATATTTGAATATGCAAACGAGACTTGGACGTGGCAAAAATTGATGAAAGGATGATAAACGCGGCAGAAATAAGATGACTGCGTAAAATATGTGGAAAAACAATGTATTCCATAGTTGGTAATGAGGATATAAGGAAATAATGCGGATTGAAATAAATGCTTAAGTTGTAGAAAGGAGCATTGAAATGGTTCGGCCACGTAGAAAAAAACATTGACGAGAATTTCAAAAATAATATTTTCAAGTAGTATATAAGTTAAGACAAGAAAAACGTGGTACCATCAAATAAATATATAATTCTGAAAAAGGGGAAGTGAAAAGCCTTTTTAATCGGAATGTATGACCAGGTGTATGGATGTAGCAGAAACAAAAAAATGTGTCACGATATAATTAAATGCAGATTTGTTCTATTTGCCTAACTCTATAGGGATATGGCGTGATGGCGATGAAACAGTTTTATTTTTAATATTACAGACATGAAATTGAAAAAAATATATATTTACTTTTGTTAGCATATATCATATCCACGTTGGCTCAGTCAGATAGATTCCAAAATACTGGTCAAGTACAATAATAATAAATTAATGTTATTGTGCTGTTTTCATATAAAATAACCATCTTATGAAAGTTAGTGCATCTCATAATACTCTTCCCATTTCCTGAAATACTGGTCGCGTCTTAGACTGAGGACAAATATTACTTTCAGTGTTTCAATATTAAAAAAATATAGAATGATTATTTTATTACCTATGATTATTTTAAAATTTCAATTTTAAATGTACCTGATCCTAAAAGTTGATATAACATAGAGTCCACCTCCACCTCCACCTACGTATAAATGCAACTAAACCCGGTAATTTTGAATAATCTTTATAATCAAGTTGTAAAAATGGCTTCATGTGTTGATGTTGCATAGATTCACATGTGAAGGAACTACTAAGGTCAGTGAATGGCATACGAATGCCGAATGGGAAACGTGCGTGGTTTACTATATGTTAATGACATGGCAGTGTTAACGGAAAATGAGGATGAATTACAGAGTTTCAAAGGTAAATTGTATGAGAGATGTGAAGAGAATGAATGGCGTGATATCCCAAGTCAAGGTGTGGTAGTAAAGTGTGGTAGAAAAATGGAAAAGTAAATGTGAAATATGAGTGAGCAATGAATGCTTAGAGTAAGTTGAGAAATTATGCCATTTAAGTATAAGAGGACGACCTCCGTGGCCTGGTGGTAAGACACTTGTCTGCCGATCCGGAGGTTGCGGGTTCGATCCCCGCTGGAACCCAGATTTTTTTAAATAGGATTCTAGTCTGGTTAATACTTAGGGCATATAAACACATCTTTCTGGTTGGTTGGAAGAGATTGCCACATGGCAATAAACTCGCCAGGTTAAAAAAAAAAAAAGATTTGTAGCGATTGTTAACAAAGCAAATGGGGCACATAAACATAAATACTCGAACCGGACAGTATCAAAATCTGCTGAGATGATGGTTTACTATAGTATTTAAGCACCAACTTTGATGTATGGGAGTGAAACGTGGACATAGAAAAAGTCTGAAAGGAGCTGAATAAATGCTCATCCATGTGCTCTGAAGAATATATGGGGTGATAATGTATGACAGTATACCGAATGCAGTAATAAGTAATATGAACAAGAGCACTCTGAAATGGTTTGGGCACACGGAACGAATTAATGAAAAAAAGAACAACAAAATTAATAAAGTGTAAATGTGAGTGGAAGGCTCGGTAGATGAATATCAAGGAAAGTATAGTGGGATCAAGTGAATGATATTTTGAAAGAAGGAAATGCAAGAATTAAGAAAAATCATAGGAGCCGTATGAGGTGTATGGATGTGGAAAAGGCGAATGTGTTTCGAAGTAGGAAAGTCTGGCGCTCTTTCTTCTCTGCACGTACAAATTATGAAAATTTTAACGTTAATGCGTTTAGTTCGAAAAAAATCTTCAGCATTTTTGTCAGATGATAATATCACTAATTGCCAATCAAAATAAAATACCGTGCCCACTAAAATGGCACGAGCCGGTCACTTGAAAATTCCTGCACGAATTGTTATGGTTATAAATTGTCGTCTAAGTTTTATTTCCCGTAATTTAAGTCGTCACACTCATAATGTATGCAATGCGTTCAATTGGTCTGCTATTTTTTTCGCGTGTCTCGCCATTCCAAGGATGGACCTCTTGATGCTGCACGGAGCCACTCAACTGCTCTATTAACAGATGAAGGTGCATCCGTCGAGCACGTCTTAGGGAACGTGGTAAAGGACTAGTCTTATTGTGGTGAACACAGAGCCGGAATAACCACTTTTCAAATGTGTATTTTTGAAAAATTTAAATGAAAATGGAAAATCGATTACCTACGCAAAAAAAAACATTTTTTACTGGTCAAATACATATTTTCTAAGAATTACGATACTTGATATCAGTCAAATATACTAGTTTCATAGATACATACCATCACGCCGTTTCACTGTCGGAGTAAAAGTAATGTAAAGTGACGAGAATAGTGAATTATTGTAAGTAAAGACGAAGGACAGTATAAAGTTTAAACAATGAGGTATTGATAAATTGTCGAATATTTTAATAAATATGTATGTGTATCAAAAAGATTCAGTAAATAATATTTTCACGAATTTGTCAAGAAAAAAATACTAGGAAAGATCTTTCCATTATTTTGTTGTCCAAACCAAAATATTTCATTCATTTTTGTGTTTGATATAAATTAAAAGTGTTGTTTTTTGCATTGAATTCGAAAGAATGAATTCAATGCAAAAACAATGAATTCTTCCAATTCAACACTGTCATCGGCAGCTTTGCTGAATGCAGACCATCAACAGCCACTTAAGTTCTTTCACCACAACCCATTAATTGAACGAGGCTGGGTCAGTGGTCAATTCGCAATAAGTCTTCAATCTCTTCCTTCGCGGTATTTCAGTTCAAGGCTTGATATTCGCTATAGACAAAATGGAATCTCATACATCATGATAAATTAACAAGGAGAAGAAACACAATCCCTAATACAAATTTTAAAATTTATTTGTTTTGGTAAATGCTAACTTCATTTTATTTAGAATACAAGTGATGGATAGCTTGTTCGGAGTTTCGGTCCGATGGTAGGACACCTTACTCCTTCATCGGATAAGTTCTGACTGTTAAGATATTTATTGGAAATTTTTGTTTTCCCAACATTTGTTTATTGAAAGTGGCCAAATTTTGCTTGCGTCTGCAGCTCAGATTTATTTAACATTATACAATATGTGATAGTTGCCACTTTTTTCAAGTGGCAATGGGCAGGGCACGTAACCAGAATGTCAGATTCCCAATGGACATCCGAAATAATCCAGAAGTACCCAAGATACATAAAATGGCACAGAAAATGATCCAAAGTATGCCGGTTGGATAAAATCAGGAAATATGGCAGCCCCACATGGCACCAACGCGCACAAAACTGAATTGTTTTCAGTCGACTCGGGGAGATCTTTATCCAGCAGTTCGACCCAGGTTGACAATGATAATAATGATATGTGATGGTGTAGATAGATATTATGTATAACTTCCGCGGGCAAAAATCAGCTGTATCAGAACGGGCACTAGCCCTAGTGATACGGTGATACAAACCATTGTCTTTGTAAAAAATATTTTAATATTTCAATAAAATAAATATGTATCATTAGTTTAATGTACGTAAAAATCAAAATTACTCAACAAACGTCTTGGCTTAAACTTTGTGGAACTCCCTATCAGAATATTTAATAATATTTGTTGTTATTCCACTAATTACATTAATCCCCGCTACGTGTGTTTCTACCTCCTATCCCGAGGTTCTCTTCAGGCGGGATGAAGAGAGTTATGAGATAGGAGGTAGAAACACGTATAGCGGGGATTACTATAATTAGTATAAACACAAACTTATTTATTGTGAGATATTCTGATTTATTAATATTCTTTAACTTTTCAGAAAAATATTAAATATCTTTAAAAAGGGACGATCTGAAAATGATTATTTTTCGCGAAATTGATTGAACATATCTTGTTACAGTAAGTCATGAACCTAATAAGTGTAATTGATGAAGGTAAGTTTAAGTTAAAATAATTTTATTTAAATATGTAGTTTAAGTAATTAATAGTAATTAATATGTTGTTTAAGTAATAAATAGTAACAAAACAAACGCATAATTGAAAAAAATAACATCTCAAAAAACTAGCCTTACAATTTATATGAATTATACATTTCAAAATGGAAATATGCGAATACTACACTATCTATTACATTATACAACCAAGTACTCTGCCTATGACCTATGCCCAGAGAGCCTAGAGAGAGATAGAGAGAGAGAGCTATGCACTCCCAGTGTTCCCTGGATCTTGTTGTAACGGGCGATCCGAGTCTGCTCGGATACCATTCCCTCCAGCTGATGAGCTCGTGAAGAGCGGAATTGAAATCGTGCAGCATGCCCTAATGGGCGAATGCCTAGACGGTGGAGGTGGAACGGTCATTAGTCATAAGTCTGCAATTATCAGGCCCGACTATTGTGCCGGATGGGGGTGTGAGGCAGGGAGCTGGCCGCAAGACGCGTCATTAGGTGGAGATATGCGGAGGACGTGCCGCATGTTTTAACGAGAAAATTATCAGCTGTGTGGCGTTTTTTTTGCAATCTTTCCACATTTTTATCACCCTTATGCCTATTGTCTTTTTCATAGAAAAAGATAATCATATTCAAATAAAAAACATGAAGTAAACATTACAGTATTTATTTTCAGTCTGTTTTAAGTAGCGATTTAATTCGAGTGACTTTTATTTCTAAATTCACTAACAACGAATGTGGATCTGTTAATGGAAATTAAATTTTAAAATATCGTCGAGTTCACAAATATTTAAGTGCAGAATTTGATAAAAATTTAATATTTATAATTACCAATATTATCACTTATAACAGAAAACGGAATGAAGGGGTGTGTTGAGCAAGAAAAACTTTCTGAAATTGTTTGGGCATGTAGAACAAATGCATAAAAAAAGACTAACAAAACAAATATATAGCGCCAATGTGAGTGGAAAGCGTGGTAGAGCAACACCAAGGAAAGTATGGTTGGATCAAGTGAAGGATATTTTATAAGAAGGGAACATAAAAAGTCAGATAAATCGTAGAATTTGTATGAGGAGGTGGTGTATAGATGTGGAAGAGGCGAAGGATTTGTGACGAGATAAGAAAGTTTGGTCCTGAGTCCTATCTGCCTACCCCGACAGTAATAGTATGTGTGCATGTATAATCAGCTGAATAATTTGCATGTATGATAAAAAATTGAAATGGATATTTTGAATGAAAATGCTATTTTCACACAATCGAAAAATATGTTAATGTTCAAATGATTAAAAATTTTAACTTTTAAGTTGAAAAGGCTCAGAAACAGTAAAATGTTTTCAATTCGAGCCGAAAGCCTAATGATATATGAAAGAGCTTTGAAATTTGTAATATTCAAAATGGTTGAAAATCATATTTCCACAGATAAAACGTTCTTTTCTGCATTATTTTTTCCCTTCGTATGGTATACCGTCAAACATATTCAATGTAGTGATTCGGTCATATTGAAGAGTTTGGCCGGAAGACAATAAATTCTTCGGATGCAGTAATTGAACTTTAAGGCTTACAACGACTAGAGTAGGCAGTATATTCCACTTCTATTGTATACGTACAGACTGACGGGCATATTGCTATATGATAATTTCTTCTAACCAATCAGAAATATGTGAAACATGAGACCTTTGTGAAAAACCACTCGCGAACATTTTTTTAGGTTCCAGCGAGAATCGAACCTTAAACACTTCAGTAGGCAGACGAAAGTTGTAGGCTACGTAGGTTGGGATATTTTATATTTAAGTAAATCCACGTATTTATTTGAACGAGTATATTTTTATTTTTATAAATAAACAAGCAGGGTGTAATTATTAAAATATTTCTAGAGCTTAATTAAAATTTCTCCTCTGCATTTCAGAATTTAATTCTATTTCAAATTTAATTAGAAAGATTAAGTATTTCAGGAATTTGGGACATGTAGCATGCGGCTCTCGTCACGAAAAATCTAGCACAGGGTGAGATTAATGTCCCACAAAACCAAGTCGATTTACTAACTGTTTTCTCCGCTGAACCTCATTTCTCTCTGTTAAAGCTGCCAGATCGACGCGATGATGATTTTACTCGGTAAGAAATGAAAAAGTGGGAGTCCCAATAAAAAACGTTGAGTAACCGTTGCTGAAAATTTTCGATAAAATAAAAATATTTATTTAACTCCTGAAAAATCGGTGAAATATGACAATTTGCATTGCGCTTTGAATTTTGGATTATTGTTGAACAATTGCACTCAAAAAGTTGAAAAATGAATTGTAAAAAAAGTCAATAATTATTTAAAAAGAATCCAGTTTGAACAACTGAAGCAGTAAATGTAATTGATTAGAATGGTGGGCTTGAAGCAATATTTGGATTAACTGTGTAAAAATTGCAAATGTACGCTTAAAAAAATCAGGAATGAAATTTTTAGCGTCTCGAAGACTTAAGAAAGTGAGTTTATTATTTATGTATTGTCATGGTTTTTTTTATTAAAAATAAAATAAGAACATTTTCAACAAAACAAATAATTGAAAAAAAAAATGTCATCGTCGTTGATGGGCCTCGTCGAGGATTCCCTCACCATTTCAATTCTAGTCAATTCTTTTTTTTTTAAGTGATCGAGTCGTTGCACACCAGCAAACTCACCAGCCACATTGCTATACTGGATCCGATGGCACACTAAAGTGGGACGATCGGAGCATACCGATATGTTTTTTTATTTATTGTTTCTATACCCCCGAATACTAAGTGAAAAAATGCTTGTATCATTCGAGGCTACCCCTCAAAGCGCGGGACTAGAACCAGCGACCTTCCACACGGAAGTCTAGTGCGTTAACGCGCGATCAAGTACCTCACCAAAAAATGTACAAAAGTACACGTATTAATTTATTATCTGTTGATAAAAAACTTTATAAGATATATTGTTCTCATGCAGGAGAGGAAATATGCTTAACAAATTTGGTCTTGAATATGTTCACAGTAATGTTAAAAAATGTCCATTATATTTTAAACAAAGAATACACTTAAAGCATATATAACCTGTTTTTCATTGATGCATTATCATATTAATTTACTTCTTTTTGTTGGTTTGGGTCTGGAATTTCACCTTACTTGATACGCGAACACCACCTGTTCAACCATCATTGTATGTACAATATGTATCAGGGTCACCCCCTAACTGCTGGACCGTGCTAGAAATACTCATCAAATGTTCTCGGTGTGGAACCTTGGTTACTCATTGAGAGGCCGGAGTTTAGTTAGTTCGTGTTCGTAGGTATCAGAACAAAGTTTACAAAAGGAAATTGATAGGCAACTTCGAAAAAGGTGTCTTATGGGTCGCCATAGTTATACATCGGGAAGGAGATAGAACTGTGGGCCAACATATCGATACAATGACTGAGTTGCCGCATGACCACAAAGAAGGGCTTTGAACCTTCAGGCATAAGAAAATGAAGATAAAGATCTATCATATTTTTAACAAAAAATATTGCTTCTGATGTGCACAGTTGCCAATCGATTTTTACAACTAATCATTAATTACAATGAAGTATTAATAAAGGTATGAAAGAAAGTTGTTATAAATATAAAGCTTTTAATTTTCCTACAATACATAACAGAACGTCGGACTAACGACTTTTGACGTGGGTTCCCAATTTAACTCAATCAACTTCCGGAAATATCAATTAATCCACGAAAACCGTTTTTAAACGAACAAATTAGTGAATGAAAAAGGTCCCGAATTAATAGCGGCCCACTGAGTCGGGATCGTATAAGAAGGCGGCAACATAGTTTAATCTGGAAATGGTGTTGGCCGCTGTCAGCTCTAAATTGCCATGGAAAATAAAACCCTTGTTTAACCTGACGTGTCCTATTTCTAAAGGTTAAATTTTCATTAATAAAATCATTCTTAGGCAACGTTTTGTTCTCGTTTTTTCTTCTTGAGATTAATGTACTGTTTTTACATCATTGTTAAAAGGGAAAGTTAGTCAACGGTTATAAATACATATTCTTTTAATTGTTTAAAAAATGTTCCAATTTCCTCAGTGTAATAAATAATACTCGTACTATGCCTCCCTTTCGGAAACGTTTCGATATATGATATTCCTCGATTATTAAAATAGATGAAAAATTGTTTAGTGGATAACAGTTTGAAACCGTCTGGGATTGTGGGTAATTTTTGGATTTGCATATACAAAAAAATATGATTCCGTGATCTAATTAGGAAGACGTCTGTCTCCCAGCCTGGGGTTACGAGTTCGATTCTCGGTGGTACTCAATTTAATTAAAACGGGTCCCAATTCGATTTTTTGCTAAGGCTTCTTCAACATATTTCTGGTTGGTCGGAAGAAATAAACCCGCTAGGCTGCACTAGAGTAATACGATTTTTTAAGGTTTATATTGAATGATTTTTCTCAATGATTAATATACAAAAATGCATACAATAAGAATTTCTGAAACAATGATCTAAAAAAAATAATTAATATTGTTAAATTTTTATTTTCATTACAAGCTCATGTAAAAATCAATGGTTTGTTTTCTTAAATATCTCAACAGGTTAAATGTGGGTTGGATGTTTTTTTTTTGTATATTTTCATCCATTTTATTATGGATAAGTGTAGCAAACAAGGTGAAAAACGTTTTGTGCCCAGAAAAAAATATTTTTTAGTGAATTATTTTAGACATTCGAGTCGTTATCTGAAAAAACATTACATTATAAAAAAATAGCAAAAATAGCAGCTTTAAAAAAAAAATTATAATATTTATCCTTCATGTATTTTATCGTAAAAAATCTTGAAGCATTAAAAGTTTAGTTTTCCTATTTATTTCAGAATGAGTATTTATGTTAGTTAACCCTTATAACTCCAGAGGCGACATATAGTCGCCATGGTAATTATTTTAATAACTCCAGAGGCGACTATATGTCGCCATTTTTTATGGTTGTATTGTTTACATAAACAAACATCTCGGGACACCCAGGAGCAGGTATAAACATGTTACATTAGTTTCACAACAACTGTTCTACTGTTTAGACGTGTTTCGGTTGAAAAATAATCAGTACGCACCCTTTTACACCGTTGAGATTACACAAGTTTTTTTTTTACCCTCTAAAATAATGGAAAAATCGCAACTGAGTGAAAGTGAAGACGAATTTATTTTAAATGTATATAGTGATGAAAGTTGTGATAGTAACATCAATATTCAGACCTCTAGTGATGAATCAGAGTACATTGGTCATAAAAAACGCAGAGTTGGTCCTCTTCTATCATCAGATAGTTCTTCAAGTACTACAAGCGCTCAAGATTCACAAGACGATGAATGGATTGATATATCCAATACGGTGGATTCTCCTGACATTATAAATTTTGACATCGGAGCTCAGAATGTCGGACCAAATGTTCCTTTAACAATCAAAGAACCAAGTCAATTTTTCAAATTATTTTTCACGGAAGAAATTGTAACGGAGATAATACGGGAAACAAATGCATATGCAAAAGTCAAACTTCAATCAAAAGTTCTAACTGCAAATTCTATTTGGCAAAATTGGCGTGATGTACAAAAAGATGAATTTTGGGCATTCATTGGGGTCATTTTAAATATGGGAACAATGCCACTTGCCAATATGCAAGAATATTGGTCTACTAGAGATAATTCCAGAGTCCCATTCTTTGCAAATATTTTCACGAGATCTCGATTTCATCAAATATTCTGGATGTTACACTTGAATACACAAGAAACTGGCCATAGTGATTTAAGAACACGGATTCAGAAAGTCAGTAATTTTTTAGAATATATAAATAAAAAATTTGCTGACTATTTCATACCCAACAAAAATATCTGTGATGACGAATCAGTAGTGAAATTCAAAGGAAGAATATGCTTCATCACTTACAATCCAAATAAGCCTACTAAATGGGGAATACGCATTTACGTTTTGGCGGATTCTGAAACATCATATGTGTACAGTATTCTTCCCTATTACGGTAGTATTACTACAGAGAATTTACCAAGCCCAGATTTGCCTGTGAGTTCGAGAATACCCATCTACTTGTTCAGAAAAATTTTGGAGAAGGTACCCCATGCACAAGGATACCACTTGTTTACAGACAGGTACTACACAAGTCTTCCACTTGCTGAAGCACTATTGAAGATGAAATGTCATTTAACTGGGACGATACAGACCAACAGAAAAGGCATGCCGATCACCATAAAAAAACCAAAGTTTGGCAATAAAAAAGTTTTGGCTGTAAGAAAAAGAAAAACAATGCTTTTGGCATGGAAGGATAAAAGAATAATTACAATGCTGAGTACTGGTGATTCTGCTGGCATGTCGTCTGTTTCCAGAACAGGGAAGGGAGGTGTTCAATTAGTTACAGAAAAACCAAATGTAGTACGAAACTACACCAAATCTATGGGTGGAGTAGACCGTGCCGACCAGTATGCTTCCACATATTGTTTTCTCAGGAAGTCATTAAAATGGTGGAGAAAACTTTTTTTCTGGGGAATGGAAATTTGCTCAATCAATGCATACATCCTCTACAAGAATATAAAATTGAAAAATAATGAAAAACCACTAACTCATTTGAAATTTGTCAAGAATTTAGTTGATCAGTTGGTAGGAGACTTTCGGGAGCTGCGAAGTAGGCCATCAACTTCTACTTTTGATGTACGACTAGATGGTAAACTTCATGTTTTGCAGAAGGGAAAGAAGAAGGACTGTGTGGTCTGCTCAAATAGAGGCAAAATGGGCAAACGACATGAAACATATGAGTTTTGCGACACCTGTCCTGGAAAACCTAGGATGCATTTAGGGGATTGTTTCCTCAGATATCATACTTTGAAAGATTATAAAACTAAAAAATAATGTTGAATTGTTATTTTTTTATCAAAATAAACTCATTTAAACATTTATCTAATAGTTTGAATAAAAAAATTGCATGAAACCTTATTAATTTTTTTTTAAATAAATTATTTCTAAAACCTATCATTTTATAGTAAAATTTCAAAAAAATACCCTGGAGTTGTTGGTATGTCATACAAAAAAAAATCTGGAGTTCAAAGAGTTAAAATGTTTTTCCGTTCAACAACCAAGCTATAAATGGGCATATACCATATTTGCAAAAAAATGCCAAACCACAAAATTTTTATTTTGAGCTATTTATCTTATGGAAAACATGGATTTATTTTGTATGTGCAAAAATATTAAGCCAGTAAAATGGGTAATTCATAATTCATTTCCATTTTTATAAAAAAAATCTACATGCACGCACAAAACAGCGTGATGTTTTCTTAGTTGTCTCAAAATATAATATGTAAAATGTACGTTGGATCTTTTTGGTAAATTTACGTTCAAATGGTATATACTCGTATCAATATATGTATATGGTATCTCGCAACAAACACTTCCTTCTTAAAACCAAGAAAAAGATTATTGATTTTTAATTACTAATTAATTCCCCCTTCTATTTTTGATATGCAACAAAATTGATTAAAATACTAATAACAATACAATTCACCTTGGTCTGTTTTTGGACATCAGTTCATTCACTCTTTGTCTAATGAAGTAATCGATAAATCCACGTATAGAGAGATTTTAAGTTATTCAACACACATAGCGTTAGAATTTGACGAGTTTATAATCCCCGGGATTAACATAGAACAGGATTTGAAGTTTGAAGAGGCAGAGCCAGTCTTTTTGCATGCACGCTCTCTATTTGCCAGAGTGGCGTCACGTCCCAATCGCGGGTGAACGCATGTACGTGTGCTGCCCTTTAATGTCCTACGCGCAAACCTTCGTCCGTGTTGTGGTAACTTCCATAAAAATCCTTTGAAAGGTTTACCTGAAAGGATCTTATGTCTCAATTATGTTATGCGGATAGCCTCAATCTCGACCCACTCGCGTGTGTGTTATGTTCTTGTTTGTTTGTAGAGGTATGTTAAATGTTCAAGTGAAATTATATGATTCGAAGTGTTTTTATGTTTTCTTGAAACATTATATTTTATGCCATATTTCACTCTTCTAGATGAGATCGATCTGAAATTAGTCAATTGTTTATAAAGAAGAAGGGAATTTACACAGTTTCTCAAAAAACGAATTTCATAAAAATTTTTGACGGATATCTGGAAACAATATATGATTAAAAATTGATGATCAAAATTAACCATTATGTTAATGACTGATTACAAAAGATTGTCATAGGATAATAAATCCACCGATTGTGCCTTTATGCAATGAAGTGCCAAATAAAAAAATAAAATCTTATTTTAAGGAAACGATTGCCAAAAAACTACTTATCTTAAAAACGTACCGAGTGCAATAATTTCGTTAAGTTTAAAGTACAAATCAGAACTTCACATTAAGATACATTGTAATAATTATGATCAGTTAATTATCAATTATCAATTATGCTGACAAATCTCCTTTTATTTTGATCCATCGTCACTCAATTTATTCTATAAAAACCTCGGTAATGCCATAAAATGCCTCTATTTGGGTAAATTAACAAAACGGCACAATACTTCCTCTATTTAGATTAAGTTAGATATAAATATTTGTCAGTTCATATTTTTCTAGCGCCCAAAAATAATTGTTAAAATCTTTAAAAAATACACAAAATTTAAATTATTTGACACGATAAAAAAATTCCCACGTTTCTTAGTAATAAACAATATTTCGAATCAAACATTTTTTCGAGCTCTTTATATTTATAAATGTAATTTATAAATAAAATTTATTTAAAAATATATGCTTCTATAAATCAACCACTTCATAAAGTCACATAATAAAACAGATGCCCTATTTTCAATTAATTTAACCACATGATTGTTTCATTGATTCCGTGCAAGGTAAGAAAACCCAACTACCAGCTAAAGACCGCTTTCATGAATGCCCTTAGCTAATTCCAATATTGACTCGAAAAGCAAATCGAGTTGATGGTTTTTGGAGCTACGAAATTTCGATGTAAATGATTAAGTTCGCAAATCTGAAATAACTCGGGCATGTTAGTATTTGCCGCGCGTGCCAATTAGCCCCGTTTAATTCCTTCCGGACGTGCGATACTTACTCAGATTTTCCAAATATCCCCTTCGGATACTGAACAGCGAGCCAAACCTTAGGTTACCTACCGGTAAACAAAGCTATCCGGCAAGCATCAAGGAAACCTTAGGTTATAATGTGAATTGCCTGAAACTTTGGGCCAAATCGATGAATGAACTACGTAATTTCTTATATTACCCGCCGTTTAAAGAAATAGAAACCTTGAAGAGCGTTTTCCTACAGTTTAATTCAGAAAGGCTTTTATTTAGGATTGGAAAAGGCAATGAGTGCTAAAAGTTGCTAGAATGAAGAAATAATTTTGTTATTTTGTTTCATGTACTCGTATAATATTTAACTTTTTGAATTGTGACTTGATAACAACATTTACCAAAACATTGTAGATACTTGTATGTACTGTGGCCTATCAAAAACTATAGTTTAATGAAATCATTTTTGTTAATTTTAATGATAATTAAATAATATTACCCTGTAAATTTGGTTAGTCAATTTTAATTTTGCGTATTAAAAAACCCATACCATTTATTTTAATTTATTGCGTTACAATTCAGATTTTAGTGAAGCATAACTTTTCATATTTCAAACGATTACTATTTTTAATTTGTCTACTGCTTCTTAAAAATACTTAAAATAGTCTAAGTAAATCTTGGAATTCTCACGTTACAAAACTAATATTGTTTGTCATTGCTTTACCAATTTTAAGTGTCTGTTAACCAAACGTTTTCCGTATTTTTTAACTGTTGACTTTTTATTCCATGACGAAAACATTCAAAAGAATCGCAAATAAATCGGAGATATTTCCATTCAGGAAAATCACTTAAATATTTTTTCTCTTGACACATTTTCTTGGCGGTCTTCTTCAAAGCACTCATCTTGAAAGAATATTTTTTACATTAAGGTTACATAAATTCCCACAATGTACGTTAGTCTGTACGTGATACGTTTTTAGATTCTGATTGTCGTTCTACATATTGAATATTTTACTTTCGGCATTTGCCCACCATACATACATACGAGTACATATTGGTAATGTGAACAATAAAAATGAACGTTCAATGCTATCATAAATAAAAGTTCAAATACTCATCTCTGAAAATAAAGTTTTTCACCTGAAGCAAAAATTCAATTTATGGATTTAAAATACTTGGTTTTCCTAAATCATTAAATTTATACGCGTAATCCCTCTACTGTTAAACATATTTATGTATTTTATAGAAAATCGCAGCTGAATAATACAAACATCAAATAGAGGGAAACATTTTTTTTGTATTTCCTGTAAAAAAACGTCCATTAAAAGAAATTATAAGGGAAATTGGTGATTTTCGTAATGTCGCGCCTTCAAATTTAAAAAAGTGAAAAATAATGACCGATGCGAATGTAGAGTGTGTGATGAGAAGTTGTTGAACACGATGTTGATGTGGTTGTTGAGAATATGGTGCGGTTGGAATTGTATATGTAATAATTTGGTATTAAAGTATGTGTAAATATATTAATACAAATTATGAGTATTGCAGCTGAAGGTTTTGGTATTTAGGAAAAATATATTAAATTTTTGACTAATTGATAAGACTAATTCATCTCAGGCCTTGCATTGTGCAATGATCCTCTGTATCCACAACATGGTGGGACTGGGCTGCATTGTAAATTATGTACAATACTTGTTTGGGTATATGTTCTCATCGGTTTGCCTTTTTATTAAAACTATTTATATTGTATTGTCGATAATAAGTCCATAAAAAACAATCGAGTCCCTTAATTTTGTTTCAAATATATTTGCAATAAAAATGGAAAGATTCCATTAGAAAGATCCCAGCGTTCCTATTGTTTTATTATTAAAAATATAATATATTCCCTCACGCTAGTAATGTTATTCTTTTTATTTGCATATCTTCTCATTTTTTGCATTTTTTAAGAATCTATGGAATATACTTGTATTCTTTAGAACGCCATATGCAAGCATTTGTAGAAATAGCTTAGTTAAAATATAAAGGTTGTCATAAAAATATAAATAAATTTTGATGCTCGTTTATTCCACGATTCTTCTAAAACATATTTGAATATTTAAACAAATATTACAGAGTATTTCTTTTTTTCCAAAAAAGCGCCCTAAATAAATTAAAAAAAAATCTTACTAACACAATTATTTAAAAATGAGGCTTAATTCGGACCTGTCTGCTATTTTAATTTATTTACCTACTATAGTGGTGAAGATGTGTATTCCGTTAACCAGCAATGAGTAATAAATACATTTTCAACAGAATAATTTTGAAATGAAAGCGAAAGGTATGTTTGAACACTTTTAAAATAAATTGAGAGTACTTTTATTATAACACCTGAAGTATATTTAATACAGAAGTTCGAAACATTTTTTAAATAAAGAAAATTATAAAAACATCGTTTCTCTAAAAAAATATTTCGCGGAGAGATGAATCTTTTTCTGGAGTACTCCGGATCATCCTTGTAGTCCTAGAAAGTCTTCGGGTTCCAATATTTCGTCTGGATGATACCAGACATCATCAGGGTTTGATGTTTGGTAACCACACATTCTTTGCTCTATAACCATAGAGCTAGAATTTGCCCATAGGGAGCGCAATCGCTCTGCCGTCTGGTGCTTACTTATGCGATGTCTATCTATTCTTATTTACTCGTATATCGCTAGCGTTGCGAGTGTTAATAGTTGGATTTGGACCATTATTCATCATTGCTGTTCTGCGATCATACACTATTGAGTACCAGATTTTCAATATTGTTTGTGTTTTATGACGTCTGTTTAGGCAATCCGGTTATAGGAAACTCTCTATGACCCCTTTTACTGTACATGCCATCTCCCTATCAATGGTGTTGATTGTTTTGGCATCATTAAAAATGATTGTGTGCCCTTCTGGCATTATGTGGTATGCAAGCGTTGATGGGTGATTTTTGTTTTTGTCATCGCCGCGGTGTTTTGCGGGCTGATACTCGACAGTTCGTCTCGCCTTGTATGGATGTTCACACGTAGAACACGTGATCTGGTATACGTCATGATTTTCGTTGGGGATTTTGCTCTTGACACTATAGACGATTTTTCGAACACATCGGAAAATCTTCAACATGATAAGAAGTGTCAAGAGTAAAAACCCATTAATGCATTATTAATGTTATTTAAATTTTAAAAGTATGCAAATAAGTTTTCTTAAACAAAAACATTGAATTTTATGAAAACGTAGTAAAAAGTACATAATTAGAATTTTTGGTTTGGTGAATTCAAAAGTTCAATATTTCTTACAAATTTCGTTGAAAGATCTTTGATAAGTAAACCAATTTTTTACATTTCTAGTGTAAACTTTAAGAATCAGCGTTGTTTTCATTATGTTTTCTGAAGAATAAAGTCTACTTACATTAGTTTTTGATGTTTTAAATGAAAAATAAACCAGACACGTCTCATAACTGAGATACAAAAGAGAAAATATTAAATAATTTAATGTTGTGATCTACTATTTTTTCTTTGGAACAACGATATCGATAAACATTTGATTTATAAATCTAACTTTTTTTTCATTGAACAGCATTTCAACGTTTCATTAAGTCGTGGTTATTTTCAAATTGGCCTACGTATATAAAGTTCTATAATGTTAGTTATATTATATTATGAATTCCATACATGTACCATAACTATTTGGACACTAAGTTTGCCTATACGTTATGTGGCTCTGAATTCACAAGTTTCCGATTCCTATTCTAAACCTAAGCAGCCCTAAATACGCGCTTCGCTAAGTTTCGTCCTATTGAGGAGTTAACTTAAGTTCCTCAATGGTGTTTGTTTGAGTTGTGTGCGGCTCCGCTAAATGCTGTATTCAGATGCTGTACACACTCGGGTTAAATGGAACCGAATTTGGGAACATGCTGTCAGTATTATATGGAAGGGAAGCAGGATTAACGCCAAATTTGGTTCCAAGTTAAACATTACGTTTCACTGCTAATGGGAATATTTGTTATTTGGATGTAAATCTTGTTATATAAAATTATATATTTTCACATATTTCTCAGTGAGTAAGCTTTGAAACATTTTAGCATTTAACCGAGAAACTTACACGTAGAATTAAAATGTTATTTTACATCTACGAGTACCCATATATGTTTTAAGTTTGTTTTTTTCAAATCACGTTTTACTTTCAAAATTAATTTTGAGATAAGCGTATCATCTGAAACTATGAGTATCAATACAGTTGGTGTATTTATCTATCCAAAGTTTTTTTCTACTTATATTAGAAGTATTAGAAAAAATACATCTTTTACATATTTTTTGTCAGTCACAAGTTTAAAATCTACGTTTGTGGTACGGTAGGTGGTCTTATGCCCATGTACTCGTCTTTTCCCTTCGGATATTCAGTTTCTATAAGCCTGGCTCTTGTGACGAGATAAGCTATTGTATGTTAACTCTTAATAAATAATATGGTGTTTTTTATAATGTAGTTTTAAACTGAAGAGAATTACATTTATTTTTAATGAAACATATTATACGAGCCATATACGTTCAATGGTTAAAAATAAAAACGAACATTTCATTTACATAGTTACTCATTTTTTTATTATAAAAATAGGAAAACAAAAATAAATTTCGTTTTAAAGAGGTATTGCTTTCTATTTATTTTCTTTAATTAAACCCGATATAGAGATGCCTGAATTAAAATGTTTTTTTCATTTGATGACCTACTTTTATTGATATACTTGATTTTTATTTACTTTTAATCTTTCACCCTTCGATAATCTGGAGTTAGCCCACGTTTTCTGGTCTTCAAAATATTTAGAGAACAACGTGTCAAAATATTCGATTAAAAATTGAAATTATTTTACAAAAAGTTGCCCCCGCTCCGCATTGCGATAAATCAACTCACTGGGCATATTGAGACTGGTCTGGAATACTTTAAATACGAAGAATCCAGAAAACCCAAATTTATTTCAAAACCTTTTTGTCATTGTTCGTAAGGAGCTCCAAATGAAAGAGAGATCATTTTTTGTGGTAGAATTTCTTACGATTCTTACTTGAGGCCATTTCTGATTTGAGTTGTGTTCCCTTGATCTCGGATTACCTTTTCTGATAATATTTATCCTTGGGAGTTTGATAACAAAAGTTAACCCTATCAAAATATCAAGGGTAAAATTTAAGAAACGGTAAAGAAATTTCCCAGAGTACTTATATTTCTTTTGAATTTTAAGAAATCCCTAAATTTGCTTAAGAAAATATTCTACATTTTTTTTCAATGATGACCAACATTTTAGAAAACTGTATTTAATTCTAAGAAATTTGTTTCATTGATGTTCTTTTCGTAAAAAGACACGTTTTTTATTTAAGGACCAAAACTCAGCTTTATTTATACCTTCAATATTTTATTATATAATCATAAAATGGTTTTACTTAGAAAAAAATATTTTTTAAATATATTTCATGAAAAATTAGTATTTAAGCAACGTGGAGAAAGTTTTACTATAGTTAATCATTTAGTATTTCATTACCTTATATAATGGAGATCATAAATGTTAATTATTATGTATAATATTTGTTGGTAACCGCTAATTATTGGTTCATTTCTTAGATCTCCGCAAACAGTTTGTTTCACCGCCGGAAGCAACGGGCGTGGAATTGTATGGACAAACATCCCTTCGCTGCCTGCCCCCCTTAGGGGCTCCTCCGGCCCAAATCACCTGGCTGAAAAACGGCTCCCCCTTGTCTCCTGGAACCAGTTCCACCCTGCTCATCTCTGCTGAAGGGCACCTTCTCGTTTCACAAGCAACACTTCAGGTAATAAATATATAAGAACCACTTATTCCTTTTCATGGACTCGGTTAAGTTACTCCTGCGTATATTATAATATATTATATTACCTCGATAAAGCTTAAATTCATTTTTTAGTATCAACCCAACATATTCAATCGAGGTGTAAAATCTTTTTGTTTTAAATAATTTAATTTATTATACAATATATGTTTATTTATTTTACACTTAAATATTATCAAATTATTTTTAACCTTACGTAGTTCTTTGTATGACACAGGGTATAGAGGAAATGCAAAATCTAATTGTGTAACATAGGATAATAAGTTATCAAATAAAATAATATACAGGTAAGTCTATCAGTACCTATACATTGTTTTACTAAAATATATGATATTTGACTCAAAAGATGTGTTAAACTCGTTATTTGCATTTTTTCTGTTTATCTTAAAAACTATGTTAACTATTATCGAAATAATATTATTTATTATTGTATGAACGCCAAAAAGTGACTGTTTTAGTTATTATTGAAAAAAACATTATTTTTGCAACAAAAAATATTTTTTTCCCTGTCATTAATCATAATTCAATTAATTTAATTATGTTGCTAATCAAAACGTTGTGGTTTTGAAATATTCCTCAGGGTATTTGTTTACTAACCTAATAAGAATGATAATTCTACCTTATTGTTAATCATAATAATCTATTGTTTAACACTTTCGTTGTATAAAGTACAACTTGGTGGACTTATTGCTACGTGGCAATATCTTCCAACCAACCAGAAAGATGTTAAAAAGACCTTAAGTAAAAACCAGACTGGAATATTTTTTTACAAATCTGGATTCCAACGGGAACCGAACCCGTAAACTCTGGGCTGGGAGACAAGCGTCTTATCAACTAACCCACAGTGGTCGTTTTAATCTAGATATTGTCCAATAATTATACCCAGCGCTATCACCACAGATTATCTGGTTAAGAAGATACTTGTTAATTATTGGCAAGCTAGCTTAATTAATATACTTTCAGACATCGTTCTACCAGATCTTTGTAAGTGGCGCTTTTGAGCTGTCCCCAATAAAAATAAAAATGAAGCACTCTAGATGTTATATATAACAAAACAGCGTTAGATAAGTAATCAATTTGTTTTTTTACTAGGTAATTTTTTTTAACAATAATTCATACAATGTTATTTAAAATTTGTTTCAGGATATGGCGAACTATACATGCGTAGCTGAAAATGTTGCAGGGAAACGCATATCAGAAACAGCACTCCTTACTGTACATGGTATGTAATTTTGTGTTTTTATATTACAATAATCAAACGTTTTCTGCAGTTGCGGTCTGACGTTTATCATTTCCGTTAGGCAAGCTTGTGTCCCTGATTCGATTCCTGACGGATTCACTTCCACCATGTTTTTTTCTTTAGGACCATATTACATCTGAATGTATGTTTCTCCGTTGTTACTTAATATAAAACTTTAATGTAAAATGTTGCTACTGAAATAAACGCAAAAAGCTAAGTGAAAAGCTGCAGGAGATTAAATCCACAATTCATCATGGAATTTTGATCTTTTTGACATTGGAACTTGGGGTTTGATCTCCCAAGACTGTGCTTGCGGAAGTGCAACAATTTGTACACAATATAATACACTCACTAGTTATTTTTTGTCAAATTGATGACAGATAATCAAAATCAATGACACGGTATTATTTATTATCATATAAAGAAAATATTATTTTAATTTAAGATCCGTTATCAATTATTAATTTCTTTCTTCTTAGTTAATGGTGGCTGGAGTCAATGGTCTCAATGGTCTGAGTGTCGATGTCCTGGGCAGCCAGCCCAGGGACAGAGGCGAACAAGGACGTGCAACAGCCCGCAGCCGCTCAATGGAGGACAGCCCTGTAGCGGCCCTGCATTACAGCGTTCTCAAGATTGCTTGCCATGTCATAATGGTAAGGATTTTTACAAATTTTTGGGTTTTTAAATGATATATTAATAAAAATACATGTCAAATAATTAATATCTAACAATAGTAAAATTATGAATTTGTAATTTTGAGACTAATGTTTCAGTAATGAAAACCTTAAGTATATAGATTTTTTCATTGAAATATATAGTACAACATTGTTAAAAAGTGTTTGTTTATAATCTCAAGTTTCCTCAAATATTAGTGATTTGATCATTCTTTTATCTAAGTCTCGTTTCTTATCGTGTTAAGTAAGTCTTATTTCTTTTTTGTGCTTTATCTTGGAATGCAGATGGCCTATATTATCACAGTGTGACATTTGACAAAATCGAGTCACTTTTGGGTAAGTTCACTGATATCCTACGCACTTTGATATATGTAACTGTTAGTGATCTTTGTTCTGTCAATTAAAAAAAATATGAAGCTTAGATATATTTAGATTTTTTTTGTTTTCGTATAAATTGTAACATTTTTGACATTCATAAATATATTTTTCGAATATAGTAATATAAAATCAGTAGTTAGAATGTGAAATCTAATTATGATGTTGAAATATTCTAAACTAATAAATATTTTAATATAACATTAGCTCAATACACTCTAGATAATTTTTATTTGGTATATATAAGTTTTTTTTTTGTAAAATTATATCCTGTGCTATATTGGATTATTTTAACCACCGGATTGAACATACTTATTATTATTGAATTTAAATGTTTCGGTTGAATTCAAATAACTTTCCGACTAATTTTAAAAAGTTGAAAATTAAACTTTAACACTTTGAACATAATAAAATTTTTGTTAGAAAAATATTTTCTTTTTTTAACGATTCATTAAATAACTTAAAACAGGGTAACTTAGAGCATGTATTGGAGTAAATGGTGTCTTGACCGAGTGGTTTAACATTTCAAAAGGAGTTAAATAAGGATACGTTATGTCTCGCTGGTTGTTCAATTTTCATGTAGATTGATATGTAAAGAAACTACAAAGAACAGAGACTTGCATACAAATGTCGAATGGGAATATGTGTGGTTTACTGTATGCTGATGACATGGTGGTGTTGGTTGAGAGTGAATATGAAATGCAGAGTTTGACGTAACCCATTTTTTTATCAAAGGGGGTTGCGATGCTTAAAATATTGGGAACCACTGTGCTAAGATATATATATTAATATCCGATACAAGTGCATAGAGCTTATATAATAAGGTTACGATGTTCACTATGCATGATGTAATGTGTTAGGTGCAACCGGGCGTTGGAGCGCCTGGTCCGATTGGTCGCGCTGCGGGCGGGACTGTCGGCAGAGCAGACGGCGGCAGTGTGTGGGCGTGGGCGGCGGCGCCGGAGCCGGCGGGAGCGGCGTTCCGCAGGAGGGCGGCTGCCTTGGCAAGGACCTGCAGGTGGCACCCTGCACTGGTGGCAGCTGTAGGGATGACATGCGAGAACATGAAGGTAGGGGGGAACTATTACATTATTTTCGAAAATTCAAATTAAATGTGCGTATTAATACAAGGGGATTTATCAGATATACTCGTATATATGAAAACCAAAATTGATCCACATTTAATTATTCCTATAAAATACACTTATTACTATATCTGTTGCTTTCTTACAACTTTATTTTGAAGTTGATTCGAAATTCTTGGAAGTATGAGGGTTGGATTAATTTGCATATTTTTATTTATTTATATATACATATTCATAATTCACGCTAAGCCCAATCACAATAAAATTTTCAATTACAAAAAAAAAACAGTTTACATATTTCAATAAATAAAATACACAAAAGTCACATCAATAAGTAGATAAGTGCTTTCCAACGTCCGAAGTCACAGAAGATTTTCTTCTTTTACTGTTGACAATATGATATGAAATATGTCAATATCTGAAGGAATCCTGTTCAGAAGAGTTAAGGCGCCGTCAACAGGCATAGCGCCTGGGAGACTCGTTCTACGTGTGTGATTGAGAACAGTTCCTTCTGGCGCAGTCTAGTGTAATTGTTAGGAACATTTAACGCTTATATTTATATTAATGCTGGATCACTCATAACTCCTCGAACAAGTTTGACAAAGTATTTCAAGACACGACGATTTATTCGTGCTCTTAAGGAGTTAAATTCAGACATGTAATTAAATTCCAGCACAAAATAAAGCCAAAGATTGACATCAAACTCACTAATATAGAGAGATATTGCATGTAATTTTTTGTTTCTTCTCCACCGTGCGCGAAATGTATGCCCCTGCGAGTTCCAAATGCAAGCATTGTTTTCTAGTTTATGAGGGTTGGTTGCTACGAACCAACGAAATGTATACGAGCAAGCCTACTGAGAAATCATTGTGTGAGGTATAGATATAGGTATTTATCATTAAACATATGTATTATCAAGCCATTCCCCTGATATACTATTGAATATTTTAATAAATCATCTTGGCAGGTTTTGATTCTATCCGATTCAAGTATACATATTTTTCCTGACGCTACATGTTGCTCGATATCCCTCTCAACTCTTGCATCATCTGAGAAAATACTAACCAAATGGAACAATTCTTCAGCTTGACAATCTTTCATTGTTCATATATATATATATATCGCATCTTCTTATTTTTTCAAATCACCTTTGGATTTCGCAACATGCAGTCTCAGATCTCGGTCTTCGCATCTCTCATACAATTTGCTTATCAAATTATGCAATTCCTCCATGTCCTCCGCTTAGACTACCATGTCATCAGCATGCAGCAGCACGTATAAATTCCCATTCGACATTTGTATGTCAATCATTGCCCTCTGTGGTTTCTTCACACATTAATGTTAGACAACCAGGTTGATGTAACGCATCCTTGCTTTACCCCTTTTGAAATATTAAACTGCTGACTCAAGGCATCATTCCACTAGTACATGCTCTACTTTCGGTATTTAATGAATTGGTGAAATTGTTAAAAAGATTTTGAATATGAATGTGTATATTATTTATCAATAAAGCATTTTTTCGTTCTTTATGTTAAATATTGCAATTCACCTGAATAAAAATAAACGTTTTTACTACGCTCAGTACCTCCACTCTTGAAATATGATTCCCTACCTATATTTCTCAAGCGCCAATAATAATTTTGTCTCAACCTCTTAGTCCTTTCTGGCGCGGTAAGTAGCAGTGTAAATGAATATTCTTTGATGATAGGTTTTCGTTCATTTAAACTACGTGTATATGACCTTCTTAACGAATTCATTGAACCTTGAAAAACAATCTAATAAGAAAAATAAGACTCGGACGTAAATGGCACTATATTTGAAATGTATATGGCTTTGCAATCTGTATGCGATATTGATCGTGTTATTTTAGTATTTTATTATTAAAAAATATATATATATTTTGAATATTCACTTATTTACCTGAAACACTGATCTAAAAGGTCACATGTAAAATAAAATGCAAAAAATATGAAATCTTTGTTCGTTTATTTTATGTTCATTAATTAAGTTAGCATATTTTTAACCCTTATTTTATTTTATGTTTATTTGGTATTATTAGTAAAATATTTTAATTTGTTCTCTAGGCGTATATACGAAAATTTCATTATACAAAAAAAAAATTCTCGGTAAATATTTTGATGGTCAAGTCAAATGTTATTTTAATAGTGGCTTAAGTTTTACTTACCCTTAAAAGGGTACTACACGTGTACATTCCGTATAAAAGCTTAAGGGATGAAACGTTTACTTGGGCCATCCTTCCCTTCCGAGGAACTTAGCAATCTATTTGATGAAACCAAAATTTGCGTAAAGGATAAGTGGGCTTTCTACATTATACACTCATTACTGAAAGCATAGAGATTCTTTTGATATTCGCAACGCTAATTTTCCTTTTAGGAATACTGGATAAGATTTTTAGCAGAGTTAGCTAGACGTTTTAAAATGTGTATAACATTCCTACAGACGGACATCCTCAAACGTTTTGTTTGTTGAAGTCACTTATTATTAGCAGAGTTAGCTAGACGTTTTAAAATGTGTATAACATTCATACAGACGGACATCCTTAAACGTTTTGTTTGTTGAAGTCACTTATTATTAGTAGAGTTAGCTAGACGTTTTAAAATGTGTATAACATTCATACAGACGGACATCCTCAAACATTTTGTTTGTTGAAGTCACTTATTAATAGCTGAGTTAGCTAGACGTTTTAAAATGTGTATAACATTCATACAGACGGACATCCTTAAACGTTTTGTTTGTTGAAGTCACTTATTATTAGTAGAGTTAGCTAGACGTTTTAAAATGTGTATAACATTCATACAGACGGACATCCTCAAACATTTTGTTTGTTGAAGTCACTTATTATTAGCTGAGTTAGCTAGACGTTTTAAAATGTGTATAACATTCATACAGACGGACATCCGTAAACGTTTTGTTTGTTGAAGTCACTTATTATTAGTAGAGTTAGCTAGACGTTTTAAAATGTGTATAACATTCATACAGACGGACATCCTTAAACGTTTTGTTTGTTGAAGTCACTTATTATTAGCAGAGTTAGCTAGACGTTTTAAAATGTGTATAACATTCATACAGACGGACATCTTCAAACGTTTTGTTTGTTGAAGTCACTTATTATTAGTAGAGTTAGCTAGACGTTTTAAAATGTGTATAACATTCATACAGACGGACATCCTTAAACGTTTTGTTTGTTGAAGTCACTTATTATTAGTAGAGTTAGCTAGACGTTTTAAAATATGTATAACATTCATATAGACGAACATCCTCAAACGTTTTGTTTGTTGAAGTCACTTATTATTAGCAGAGTTAGCTAGACGTTTTAAAATGTGTGTAACATTCATACAGACGGACATCCTTAAACGTTTTGTTTGTTGAAGTCACTTATTATTAGTAGAGTTAGCTAGACGTTTTAAAATGTGTATAACATTGTTACAGACGGACATCCTCAAACGTTTTGTTTGTTGAAGTCACTTATTATTAGCTGAGTTAGCTAGACGTTTTAAAATGTGTATAACATTCATACAGACGGACATCCTCAAACGTTTTGTTTGTTGAAGTCACTTATTATTAGCAGAGTTAGCTAGACGTTTTAAAATGTGTATAACATTCATACAGACGGACATCCTCAAACGTTTTGTTTGTTGAAGTCACTTATTATTAGTAGAGTTAGCTAGACGTTTTAAAATGTGTATAACATTCATACAGACGGACATCTTCAAACATTTTGTTTGTGGAAGTCACTTATTATTAGTTGAGTTAGCTAGACGTTTTAAAATGTGTATAACATTCATACAGACGGACATCCTCAAACGTTTTGTTTGTTGAAGTCACTTATTATTAGTAGAGTTAGCTAGACGTTTTAAAATGTGTATAACATTCATACAGACGGACATCCGTAAACGTTTTGTTTGTTGAAGTCACTTATTATTAGCAGAGTTAGCTAGACGTTTTAAAATGTGTATAACATTCATACAGACGGACATCCTCAAACGTTTTGTTTGTTGAAGTCACTTATTATTAGCAGAGTTAGCTAGACGTTTTAAAATGTGTATAACATTCATACAGACGGACATCCTCAAACGTTTTGTTTGTTGAAGTCCATTATTAGCTGAGTTAGCTAGACGTTTTAAAATGTGTATAACATTCATACAGACGGACATCCTCAAACGTTTTGTTTGTTGAAGTCACTTATTATTAGCAGAGTTAGCTAGACGTTTTAAAATGTGTATAACATTCATACAGACGGACATCCTCAAACGTTTTGTTTGTTGAAGTCACTTATTATTAGTAGAGTTAGCTAGACGTTTTAAAATATGTATAACATTCTTATAGACGGACATCCTCAAACGTTTTGTTTGTTGAAGTCACTTATTATTAGCTGAGTTAGCTAGACGTTTTAAAATGTGTATAACATTCATACAGACGGACATCCGTAAACGTTTTGTTTGTTGAAGTCACTTATTATTAGTAGAGTTAGCTAGACGTTTTAAAATGTGTATAAAATTCATACAGACGGACATCCTTAAACGTTTTGTTTGTTGAAGTCACTTATTATTAGCAGAGTTAGCTAGACGTTTTAAAATGTGTATAACATTCATACAGACGGACATCCTCAAACGTTTTGTTTGTTGAAGTCACTTATTATTAGCAGAGTTAGCTAGACGTTTTAAAATGTGTATAACATTCATACAGACGGACATCCTCAAACGTTTTGTTTGTTGAAGTCCATTATTAGCTGAGTTAGCTAGACGTTTTAAAATGTGTATAACATTCATACAGACGGACATCCTCAAACGTTTTGTTTGTTGAAGTCACTTATTATTAGCAGAGTTAGCTAGACGTTTTAAAATGTGTATAACATTCATACAGGCGGACATCCTCAAACGTTTTGTTTGTTGAAGTCACTTATTATTAGTAGAGTTAGCTAGACGTTTTAAAATATGTATAACATTCTTATAGACGGACATCCTCAAACGTTTTGTTTGTTGAAGTCACTTATTATTAGCTGAGTTAGCTAGACGTTTTAAAATGTGTATAACATTCATACAGACGGACATCCGTAAACGTTTTGTTTGTTGAAGTCACTTATTATTAGTAGAGTTAGCTAGACGTTTTAAAATGTGTATAACATTCATACAGACGGACATCCTTAAACGTTTTGTTTGTTGAAGTCACTTATTATTAGCAGAGTTAGCTAGACGTTTTAAAATGTGTATAACATTCATACAGACGGACATCCTCAAACGTTTTGTTTGTTGAAGTCACTTATTATTAGCAGAGTTAGCTAGACGTTTTAAAATGTGTATAACATTCATACAGACGGACATCCTCAAACGTTTTGTTTGTTGAAGTCTATTATTAGCTGAGTTAGCTAGACGTTTTAAAATGTGTATAACATTCATACAGACGGACATCCTCAAACGTTTTGTTTGTTAAAGTCACTTATTATTAGCAGAGTTAGCTAGACGTTTTAAAATGTGTATAACATTCATACAGACGGACATCCTCAAACGTTTTGTTTGTTGAAGTCACTTATTATTAGTAGAGTTAGCTAGACGTTTTAAAATATGTATAACATTCTTATAGACGGACATCCTCAAACGTTTTGTTTGTTGAAGTCACTTATTATTAGCTGAGTTAGCTAGACGTTTTAAAATGTGTATAACATTCATACAGACGGACATCCGTAAACGTTTTGTTTGTTGAAGTCACTTATTATTAGTAGATTTAGCTAGACGTTTTAAAATGTGTATAACATTCATACAGACGGACATCCTTAAACGTTTTGTTTGTTGAAGTCATTTATTATTAGCAGAGTTAGCTAGACGTTTTAAAATGTGTATAACATTCATACAGACGGACATCCTCAAACGTTTTGTTTGTTGAAGTCACTTATTATTAGCAGAGTTAGCTAGACGTTTTAAAATGTGTATAACATTCATACAGACGGACATCCTCAAACGTTTTGTTTGTTGAAGTCACTTATTATTAGCTGAGTTAGCTAGACGTTTTAAAATGTGTATAACATTCATACAGACGGACATCCTCAAACGTTTTGTTTGTTGAAGTCACTTATCATTAGCAGAGTTAGCTAGACGTTTTAAAATGTGTATAACATTCATACAGACGGACATCCTCAAACGTTTTGTTTGTTGAAGTCACTTATTATTAGTCGAGTTAGCTAGACGTTTTAAAATATGTATAACATTCATATAGACGGACATCCTCAAACGTTTTGTTTGTTGAAGTCACTTATTATTAGCTGAGTTAGCTAGACGTTTTAAAATGTGTATAACATTCATACAGACGGACATCCTCAAACGTTTTGTTTGTTGAAGTCACTTATTATTAGCAGAGTTAGCTAGACGTTTTAAAATGTGTATAACATTCATACAGACGGACATCCTCAAACGTTTTGTTTGTTGAAGTCACTTATTATTTTTAATATATTGTATGTATTTTAATTGATATTAAAATCAAAACTAAATCAAATAAAAGTTAATTAAGGCGCCTTTTTATTCGTTGCTTTTTTAGTATAGGTGTTTGACAAACTTCAACTTTATAAACAATAAATCTAAGGAGCCCAGTGTTCTTTTTTAATAACGTTAAATATACTTCTCGTTGTTATGATTTGTTTTATTTAAAGTCACCAATTATCAATAAATGGTCTAATGAAAAATTAAAAGTAGAAATCAAAGTGTATCATATTAGTCGAAATTATGTGTAACCGTTATTACAATAAAATGATATTTCTGACGAGAGAAATATAGGCCTGTAATAATTTTGTAATTTATAATAATATGGGAACTCAACAGTTTTGTATTATTTGTATTAAGTATAACGATATAGAAAACACTGCCATGTGGTTTTGGTATGTAGAACAAATAAGTGCCGAGAGACTGAGAGAAGAAAATTTACATTGCGAGTGTGAGTGCAAGCGTTGCAGAGGAAGACCAAAAAAGCATGTTTTAAAAGATAATGAAATTTTCAAAGAAGAGAGTAAGTAATAAGGTGTATCAATGTGCAAGGGAAATGTGTGTGTTGCATTCCAAAAATGAAGCGCTCTTTTCCCTTTGCCCAGTACGAAAGAGAAACTGCGGTATACATGTTTGGAAGTAATATTTTGAGGCTTGACATAAAATGTTGAGAGACGTTGGTGTCGAGGGCTTTCAGGGGATAAAGAGGCAAATATTTGAATCTCCTCCGTACAAGAGCCGGACTGATTAATGTTCCAGTAATTATCTCATTAACTCCAGCTCTTTGTATGTCCATCCGAGTCTTGCGCTTCTAAAAACCTACTTGATACCTTTACTGTGGGAAGCACAAAGAGAATTTCATAGTTTATTCCTGGAAATTACCTAAGTCGATTTTAAGTTTTGAAAAAGTTTCACGAAAAATTATAAAAAATCACATTGTCCGTTCAAATAAGAAAAAAATAAAGAAACAATTAATGGTACCCTCCCTGTGAATTTAATAAATCAATATTAAAATAAAAACGTGACGTTATCCCAAAATATGTAAAAGCAAAAATCAGAAATAAGAATATTTTTACTTGTTACGAAAAATATAGATTATAATTTTTTTACATTCAATTGCATTGTTTTCAAAACGCATTTTGATATGTTGTCTACTTGAATGTCTAGAAAATATAACTTTTTAAGGCTGAAAATACATTCTCTTTAAAGCTGAGACCTTGACAATTAAATTCAGAAAAGTCCAGCCCTCCATCTTTCTGGCCGTGATTATACCTACTACTTAACTTATTTCCTTGAATCAGTCATCGGCTTAATATGCTGGTCTACGTTTTAAGTCAATTCGGCAATGGAAGTTGAGTCAAGTGCGGTGCTATCTTTTAGATTTTACACCTTGCTTTATAAAATTAGCCTAGTACAAAAATGGGAAGATATTTAAAAAAAAATTAAATTGTATGGTAATTTAACATGTCTGAATTGATGATTCGGACATGTTAAAGAGCTTGGGAGACTATTATATACTAGTACGGCCCCAGTAATCGAGTCTTCGAGTTAAGGATTACTGGAGTAAGCAAACTATTTATAGTTCGCCACCGTACATGTACGGTAACGATACCAGCAGAACTCTAGGGAAAGTAAGTATTGTTAACAGATGCACTTTTTAACCAGACTGGTACCTTTTTTTAATTATATTTTTGGGTATAGTCGGTAATCGAACCTGAGCTCCCCCTGGTAAAAGATGATCGTTTTACTTGTAGGAATGGTATTATTCCAGTTGCAATACATGCAAAGCGCTAACTGTTATCTCTGTGAGAATGGTATTATTCCAGTTGCAATACATGCAAAGCGCTTACTGTTATCTCTGTGAGAATGGTATTATTCCAGTCGCAATACATGCAAAGCGCTAACTGTTATCTCTGTGAGAATGATCATTTTTTCATCTTACATTTTTCCGCTGGAAGCACCAAACATATGTGAATGGCAATTTAAAATAAAATAAAATTTTAAATATATGGTATATAACGTTTATGAAGGAACACTTGAGAACCGCATTATTAAATATACAGTTGAGTCTAGTTAATCAAATCTTTCGTTTGTCTCTGATAAGAAGAACTGTGTGGGTGGGGAAGGTAATTTTAATGCAGAGCTAAATTATGTTAATTACGCAGTCGTCTGGATTAAGAGCTCTTCATTGTATTAAATAATAACATGACTTAATACTTGAGGACAATGAAGCAATCCGTTTAATTTATCGCATCTTATTTTAAAATTAAAAAAGTTTCGTTATTCTGAATGATTTACTTTGTGAAAAGCAAAAAAAGTACGTATTAGAAAATATTTTCTATTCCTGTATATTCCCTTTTACGGTGCATCCTACCAAACAATAATTAGTCACATATCGTGTTCTAATGTCATTTTGACATGAAAAGTAGAAGCTGGTCTAATTTTGATTTAAAAATATTCATGCCCCTTTTTTTTCTTTAATGTACACCACCATACATTTTTATAACTTTAAGTTCGTAATTTCGAATATACGTTAACTATAAAATAATATTAGATCAAATGCTGAATATAAAAATGGCCATCGATGACCAAAATGATGGAATAATTAAAAATAGCCTCATAAATTAAATGTTTAAGATGTGAACTTCAAAATTTGAACCATTAATGAAGGGATACATTTTATAATAACCAGAAACAAATTATTCTCATAATTTGGTTTGTACTCGACCTTTCAGTTTACAGCTTCTTGTTGGTGCAAACGCACATTTTTATAACCTTTATTTCACTTGTCTTTTTTATACTAATTTAAATCGCTTTTACTCGTGTTGTGTATTGATGAAAAAATAGATACCCTTATTTTATTACTATTAAAAAAATGTATTGTATTAAAGTATGTTTTTTAATATACTTCGAAATATAAAATAGTATGTCATTTTATAATTATTTTTACACTCAAATTATAGTGCATTAAATTTTCCGAATGCAATAAAATACGTATAGGTCAATTAAAATTTAGTATATTTTAAAAATGATTTTGAAATAAATGTAAAATAAAAAGAAAAAAAAGTACTATTTGCAGATTTCCAAAACTTTGTGGAAAACATTCATAGTCAAAATAACGAAATCGTGGGACGATACGTCTTACGTGACTTCATTCAAGAACTGTGTAAAACTCAAGATTTCAATAAAAAACTTCATTTTGAAATTGATAAATTGGAAATACAAACTTTTTGATTACTTTGCCGCTTTTTTCAGAACTTTTTTTCTGTTTTTATCCGTCTTTACTCGTATTTTGAGCGAGATCCAGTTTGATGTTCCGACATTTTTGCAACTAAAAAATGAAAAACCCTTTAAAAACAAGAATGTTAATATTTTTTTTAATAAGAAGTTAAAACAATTTCTTATAAAATATAAAATCTAAATGTTAATGTTTACAAGATAAGGTTTTACAATTTTTTTATTCCATTGTACATATCATATTACGAATACGATATGCATTTTTGGATAGAACAATATTTATAAACGTTAAGAGCAATTTCTTAATCAGCTATTTTATGGCGTTATGCTCGTATATCTATGTATTTATCTAACACATCATTGTTTTAAAATCTTGAGTGATTATTTACAAACGTAAATAAAGATATATGGCTGCAAAAATATCTAAATGATTTTTAATTTGTACAAAATTCACAATGATCGATCGATCGAAGAAAAAATGGCCGAGAAAAAAGGTAAATCAGGAATGAAATACATACCATTACTGACTAGAAATTAAGAGTTTTTCAAATCGTATATTGAAATATGCCAATGATAGAGTGAGTCTAACATTAGTATTGTTAATGGTTTTAGAGTCTCACTGCATATACTCGTATAGTAAAAATCGTCGTAATACAATACGAGTGACAAAAGGGAAAGCAAATAAATATAATATTCTCTGTTTGAGCGGAGAGCAAGTCCATGATCGGAAAGATACTGAACATTTTGGCGTGATAACATTATTTTTGCGACATTTTCTTTGAGCTTATTTTGTTGCTGTCTGTGGACATAGCAAAAAATATTAAAAAAACCTAAAATTCAGTAATAATCTTACTAATATATTGTTTATAGTTAAGGCATAAACGTTGTGGAGGTTTAAAGACATTGTAATTTATTTTATCAAACACTGTTTATTCCACTTTAAATAAAAAAAGTGTTTGATAAAATAAATTACAGAATCTTACTAATACTTATTGGCAACATGATTCAATCAATCAATCAACAATGGCTCTACAACCCAGGTCGGGTCTTGGCCTCCTTTAAAGCACGCCTCCATGACTGGCGGTCCTGTGCTGCTGTTCGCCAGTTCTGGATGCCAATGAGCTGCGCATCCCTATTGACACCATCCAGCCATCGAAGCTTCGGCCTTCCTGGCTTTCTTCGACCCCCCGGTGTGCCATTCAAGAGCCCTCTCGGAATGTCTTCCTCACTCATTCGCTGCACGTGTCCAGCCCACCTGAGTCTCCCAATTAAAATCTCTTGTGTTATGGTAGGGTCTCCATACAGACCGTACAGCTCCTGATTATACCTGATACGCCATTCTCCGTTATTGCAAATGGGGCCATATATTTTGCGCAGAATCTTCCTCTCAAATGTCCCTAGAGCCCTCATGTCCACTCTACTTAGAGTCCAACATTCTGAGCCATAGGTGAGCACAGGTCGGATGAGTGTTTTATAAAGTAGAGTTTTGGCCCTTCTAGAGAGATGTCGTGATTTCATGTACCTCTGCAGTCCAAAATAGCATCGGTTTGCAGCTATTAATCTTCGATTTATTTCAGTGGAAACATCGTTCTTACTTGTCACCATGGTACCGAGATACACAAATTCAGAAACGGTTTGGAAGGTAAAGTTGTCTATTTGTAGACTTATTGGGTTTTGGCGTCCATTTACGGGCATATATTTTGTTTTGGTCTCACTGACTACTAAGCCTAGGTTTTTTGCTGATGCTGCTAGTGCTCGGAAGGCATTTATAAGTTCATGTTCCGACCTCGCTATGATGTCAATGTCATCTGCATAAGCCAGGAGCTGCACAGATTTACTGAATATATGGCCTGTTGTTTGTATGCCGCTATCCCTAATGGCCTTTTCCAAAGCCATATTAAACAGCGTACACGCCAAAGCATCTCCTTGTCTAAGTCCATTAAATGTTTTAAGAGGTTCAGACAGATCCTTTTGCACTCTGACACGGCACTCAACGTTGGACATTGTAAGCCTGACTAGGTTAATGAGTTTGACAGGAATATTAAATTCAGCCATAGCTTCATAGAGTTTTGTCCTATTGACCGTGTCGTAGGCAGCCTTAAAGTCTATGAAGAGGTGGTATGTATCAATGTTGAACTCTACAGTCTTTTCCAAGGCAACATGATTAAATTCTTTAAATGCCCACTGAATTATACTTATCCAACTTTTTATGAATATTTACTTTCGACGAGAAGCACTTTACCAACCAATATGTGTATGAAAACACTCTTTACAAACTTGTTTCCTGTCGTTTATCAAGTGTTAAAAAAGTTTATAGTTTCTAATTAATTAAAGATATAAAATTAATATACATTTATGGTAAACGTAGTATTCTTCCCAATTTCGTTAGCGAGAGGTTGATGTGATTGCGCTACTGGAACGTATTCTGTATTTTCTATTAATGTAATCAACTTATTGCTCACAGGCTGGAAACGCTCAAATTTGGACGAACGGCTGTTAAAAAACATGATTAAAATAAAAACAAAACAAATCTGGACATGAATGTATGTTTGTTCTTATTTCTTATTGAATTAATTTGTCTTTGTCACCTAATACACTCGAAAATAACATAAAAACTTTGAAGCGATTCAATTCGAAAAGTATCTAAATTAAATTGTTGTTCTTGCGCATTTATCGTGCAAAAGTTCACGAGGGGCAACTTGACGGAATTGAATTTGGAAGTTGATTGAATGTGTTCCAAATATCTTTAATAGAACTGGTGAATGGCACAACGATTACCCCCTGGCCCGTCTTGCCCCCGCTATCTCTTGTTCGGTCTTTTGCCGAATATGTCTGTTGTGAAAGTGTTCAAATATTTTCCCTTCCAAACTTTCAGGCTCTTTTTGTTGTTTTTATTTAGATTGATTTTACACTGAATGAAAACTGTAGCATTCGTTAGAAAGGTTTTTTTTACAACAATGAAATACTAATCAAAATTTCAATAATACTTGTGCTAGGAATTAAATGTATTATGAATAGTTTGCTTTTTACGCGATCTTCACTTTTATTCAGTTATCAGTATTTTTTGTTATTTACTTCGTATGTTGTCTTAAAAAAAGTACAGTAATTAAAATTCTTTGGTTTTCATGATTTAAATTAATCTAGCGTACAAATGTTTATTTTTATTTGATCATATTCATAAATTTTTATTTTATTTTTGTAGTAAAATAAAAGTTCTCTTTTTACGTATAGGTAAAACTTATCGTTTATAATCCTTTGCTAGATTCATCAGAAATGTAATGACCTACATTTTTTATTTCTAATATTTTGAAAGAAGTATTAAATTATAACCAGTTTTTTATAGACAATCTTTGTGACCTAGTTGGTTACTTGCACCCATTTTAGGATCAATTCATAATGCTGAGCAAAAAAATACCAGTTTGGTCAGGAGTACACCAAAGAGGTTATTGTTACCTCATGGTATGCGGTTATTACTTTGAACGTGGTTGTAACATGTACAATGAAGAATAGCGAGTTAGGTGCCTCCTTCAGTGCTTCTGAACCAAAAGCTTTATTAAGGGCGCCGAAGACAATATTTTCTCCTAATTTTGTTTCTGCCACGTTTTTCAAAAGTATTCCCATCACTAGTGCGCATATATATTGAAGAGTACAGTACGAATGAATAGACGAATAAAACTAATATTTCTCTTGATTACTTTATCAAAGATTTTGGCTATGATTTTGTTAAATTTCGTATAAGAATATTTAACAATACTTTACTTTGATATTTCACTTATTACATTAATCACTGCGTCACATGTTTCTACCCGCGAGATACAAGTAGAAACCTCGAGATGAATGTGATTAGAGGAATAACAATGTAAATGATTGTTAAATATTGAAGTATCACCCTTTTACTTCAATTCAACGGGTATATTCCAAGTCAGTAGGTTCGGAGCAATTAACATTAGTATCGATTTTGTTACAAACCTACTAATTACTATTGGTCAAAGGGAATTCCTGGTCAAGTGGCCAAGTTATAATATCTAGTAAAATGGAGCGGCACAGTGGGTAGCGCGGAGTAAGTAGTACACGAAATAACATTAAATGGCCGTTATATTGCAGCAATATATCTTTGTTTAGCAGTCATTAAGGGGAAATGGTTCGATTTCTAAAAGGGCTATTAGTCATTTGATCAATTCGGTTATTGTTGGGTATTCAATTATATAAATATTACTGAATATGGGAATATCAAGGGAATAAATACACAGTAATGTAGCCAATGCGCTGTCATTGAAGTTAAGTTTTTTAAATTATTATTACAATATTGAAAATACGTGTAGTGCGTTTTTTTAAAGCATGGCGTATGTATACCATAATGCCGTTTCTTTGTTGGTGTAGGCAGATAGGACAGAGAGCCTGATTTTTTTATCTGGACACACACACATTTTTTTCTCTTCTACGTCCATACATCTTCTCATACAACTCCTACGATTTCTCTGACTTCTTATATTCCCTTCGTCCAACATATTTTCCGCTTAATCCAATTGATTATATCTACCACACTTTTCGTTCACATCTGCACGGTATATTTATTTTGTTAGTCTTTCTATATTCATTCGTTCCACGTGCCTAAACCATCTCCGGGTTCTCTTTTTCCTTTTATTCTGCACATCAAATTCCATATTTTGTCTTATATTATTACCCCATATATTCTTCTCACTGCACGCATTTTTACAGAATTAATTCGTCTCCTTTCGGTCTTTTGCCTCGTCCACATTTTACTCCCGTACATCAAAGCATGTACTTTAATACTGTTGTGGACTATCAACTTAGTAAATTTTGATACTGTCCGGTTCGATAATATATGTGTTAGTGCCTAATTGACTTTGTTTCATATCGCTACACACCGTTTGATATTTCTCGTAAATCTTCCATTAACTGAGAAAATACTAACTAAATATCCGAATTCTTCAATCTTATAACGTTTTCGTATTTAAGTATGGCATATCTATATCTAATTATAATTATTGATGCTCTAATTATTGATTGATACTCAAAGTTATAATTATACTTTTGCTGAGCGAATTGTCGCAATTAATAAAAAAATGTGAAATGACAATTTATATATCGGCGATTAGAGAGCAGACCCTCCTCAAGGGCACTCGAACTCGGAATTTGAACCCACTATTATTTTCAAATTAAAAATATGACAAAATAAATATGTGTAAGTTGAGTATAAATTTGAGAATTATAGGCCGAGCTTATAAATTTAAAATATAAAAAAAACAATTGAATGAATATTCAATGGAAAAAAATCATATTCTATTGCAGTAAAATATATCGCGGGACTATTGTCAAATCCACTATAAGCTTACATTTAAGGTAACGCCAAAATTATTTTTATGTAATTATTTTCGGAACATTAAATATCAAAGGAGTTCTAATTTATTTTAAACAGTACTTTAGGTACTTAGTGTGTTTTAATTAAACTTTCAATTTTTTTTATATTTAACACAAGTAAATAATTAGTTTAAAATATAGATTTCGTGAATGATATGACCTTCATGGAACTTAAAATTGAGTTCCAGTCTGGTAAAATAATTCGACTGGTAACAATGCTAACATCCGCTAGACGTATGCGAGTGTTGTTGCTTTTTCACGTACAGGTTACTATTGCTAACACGTGCGATGACGAAGCGCGAGTTCTTTGTTTACTTCAGTTATAAATCCAGACACTTGATTAATTTAAAGACAGTTGTTTTTCTATCACGCTCTATTTTTGTAAGAGAAAAGTTTTGCCACATTTTAAACTGCTTCATAGTTTAAACATGTTTTCGAAACTTAAACTTTTGGAAGTTATACCACTTTTGAAGTCACCAGTAAACTTTTTCGTTATCCAGCACTTGATTAAATAGCATAAAATAAGTATGTTAAATGTCTTTTAATTAGTTCCAGACGAATGTTTTAAAATATTGAAAAAAAAACTATAAAAGAGGAGTTTTGAAGAGATGCAGCGTTAAATAAAAATATCAAATTAACCCAAGCTCGTTTCCTCTAGTTTATCCCAATCTTTAAATGAGTCTTGCTTTGAAGTTTTCAAACATTATGAAAAAATCTCTCAAGTATACGGATAACAGAAATATTTTTTTATTATTTTGTGATGAATATTAATGTGTTGTAATATTATTTTGTACTGTTTATTTACTGAGTCAATAAAATAAAAATATAATTCTTTTTAAAATAAATAAAACAATATTCAAGTGGGGTGGCCCGGCCCGGCCCGTTGACATTGTACGGGCTTAATCGATTTACTCTTGATTTAAGTTTATGTACTTCAAAGAAATATGTAACAATTACATACTCGTTCATGTCATCACACCACTTCTCTGATGGACACAGTGCCAAACTTTCTATCAAGAATTCCTGTCATCGACTCCTTCACATCCGATTCCGATCGCTTTCAAAATTTCATTAACTTAGTCCAATCATGCTTTTCTACGTCGTCCTCGACCACGGTCTGGTCGGTCACCCATCAATTTTAAAATAAAACTCATATATATATTATTGTATTGTAATTTATTTTTATCAAACACTGTTTATTCCACTTTTTTGTGACGGTATAACCCTACCGGTTTCAAGGCTTTCACCTCATCTTCAGGGGAGCGCAAACAAGACTTGTTTGCGCTCCCCTGAAGATGAGGTGAAAGCCTTGAAACCGGTAGGGTTATACCGTCACAAAAAAGTGGAATAAACAGTGTTTGATAAAAATAAATTACAATGTCTTTAAACCTCCACAACGTTAATGCCTTAACTATAAACAACATATATTATTGTAGTTTGATAAATAATAAATGAACATTAAAAATACAGGGCAAAGTGTTGAGCAGTTTAATCATCGTTTTTACTATAAAATGCTCAATAAAAAAGTATGAAACAAGGGTATTCAACCTTGCAATATTTATTATCGTGCAAATTTTGGCAAAAAATCTCTTTTATGTTTCCGTCAAAGGGATGGCCGTGCAAAAAAATCTGTCATATGTCACGGTCCAAGTTTACTATTCATACACAGTGCGGCTTATACATAATCTGAACCGTACATTCTGCGTCCCTTTCATTGTCATACGAGGGTATTATCTAAAGATAGGGAGAGCCAGTGTTTATACTAAGCTTTGTACATACACAATATAAACATGATTTTCGTCCCCATTCAAGTGATTGTCAGTCTGTGACTTTAATTTTTTTGGGTGTTGCAATAATTTTGGAATAAAGAACATTAAACACGAACCGAAAATATTTATTAAAATTGATTCATCCAAAAACACGATTTCACATAATATTTACGGTAGAAAAACCATACAGCATTTTTGTAAAAAATCCGTAATTAGTAAATTTAGAACGTAGCTGAAAGAAAAAAAAATAAGAGGCAATATTATTTTCGGCTCCATTAATCGAACCTTCGGGTTAAGAACCACTTAATAGGTATCTAACTCCCATTGGATCGTCGTTTGATGACGCAAACAGAAAGACTCGAATCGAACCCATAATCTCTTGCTTGAAACAAATATTTAACTTACTAGTCGTGGAGGTCGTAAAAATATGATTTTTATCGTTAGGCGTATAAAAAATATTTCTTAGCTTTTTACACGGTTTTTATTGTATTACATAATTGCACAATAGCAAATTGATTATGAGAATCAAGTAATCTTGCCTTTTGATTTTTCCAGTAACTCTTGAATCAATTATTATCGAGTGTTAGATTCTCGCTGTCACTGACTTCCTTCAAACAGCTACACAAAATATGATGACTGTCTTCAATAATGAATTGCGCTTTTCCATGATACCTATTTTCTTACGCTTAACACATAATTTCTTTTCTACCGGTCTTTCGTAATATTTTAAAGTATTTGGTTTTACTTTTTGGTATTCATTTATTCGTAAATGTGCTTTTTTTCCTCGGCCTACGCCTTCCTCGCAAGTCATCCATTCCATACATTACATTCCATACATTACATTCCATACATTACATTCCATACATTACATTCCATACATTACATTCCATACATTACATTCCATACATTACATTCCATACATTACATTCCATACATTACATCTACAAAGTTAATTTAGATTTAGCTTTTTTTTTCTTTCCTTGTGCGTGAAGAAATAACTTTGAAATACCTCACATGAAATGAACTTGCGTTACTCTCGTAGTTGTTTGCAAGAAATAGGCATGAGGTAATAAACTTTACATATGTGTATTTTACAATAAAACGTCTAATCAATAAATATAATTAATGATAAAAATGTCAAAATATGGGTTTTCATATGATTACAATTTAGATAAAACACATTAGGAAATATCCCAAAATAATGTTTCATGTGTGGGAGTAAAACGTGGACGGGATAATAACTGAAAGTAGGCCAGCCCAATATATGCTATAGAAATGCGTGCACTAAGTAAGTATAATACATGGGATAATAATGTTTGACAGAAAACGAAATAAAGTGATTAGGGATGAATATGAACTTAAGACTGATGTGTTGAAGTATGAATAAAAGAAGGCATTCTGAGATGGTTTGGATATGTAGAACGAAATAATGAAGAGATACTAAAACCATAAATACATTAACATATACGAAGGAAGGCATGGTTGGATCAAGTTAATGCTATTTTGAAAGAAGGAAACGTACAAATCCAGATAAATCACATGAGTAGTATGAGAAAGAGTATGGATGCAGAAGAGGCGAAGGATGTGTGTTGAGATATGAAAGTTTGGCGCTCTGTCGTCTCTGCCTATTCCGTACTTCGACAAGGAAATGGCGTAATGGTATATTTAAGTGTACCCCGATATATTTTTTTCAATAATCAATTGCTTTGATATTTTAGGACAAAAGCTTGTTTAAGAATCTCAGTACTCAGAATCTAACATAAAAATAAATCCTGTTAAAATAAAAGAAACAAAAGATTGAGAGCATTCGAGGCACGTCCCGTTCCCCGATCGATCAATCACGCTCCAGCATGCGTTATTAAAACAAAGCACAAAAGCCGAACCCCCTTGTGGCAGCGGACGTGGCTTCATCTTGCATGTCTCATGCTCCTCTTCGGTACGGATTGGCCTGGCGTGGTCTGGCCCCAACCATCGTCTGCCCTGCAAAACCTTCCTGCTTCCTGTCATCTTGGTATTTTGGTTCCAGCCATTGAATGCCATTAGTGATCTGCCCAATCAAGGCACAATGCAGGGCCGAATTACATTTATTAAAAATGTATTACAGAAGTAATCGTAATGAGGCACGAAAGAGAAGAAAAATGATTGTTCTGAATTGAGTTGAGTTGCCATGAGCACGTTTCAAACTGGCGATCTTGTGCACAAAATCCAAAGCGTTAAATAATAACGTATTTTAAAATTTGTATTAGATTGTCAAAAAAACATTGTATTGGATTTTTAAGAATTTCTGCATCATCGTATCTGGCATTATACCAATATGTATTAGAAATAAACTTATCTTCAGAAAAGGTTTTGGTAAATTTTAATTTAGATTAATTGCTAACTATTAGATTATTGATGTTAAAATAAAATAAAAGTGACGAGTCGAAACATAAATTAGAGCATATTGTTCAAAATATAATTCTATTAATAATAGTATCTATAGCAGAAATTGCATTTTTTTGAGAGAAGAGAATAATAAAGAATGCTATTTTTAAATACGTTATTTCTTAATCCCGTAGCTTAAAAATATAATTGACTTAACATTATACACATATATTGGATTTTATTGTTTATAGTTACGGTATTAACATTGTGGAGGTTTAAAGACATTGTAATTAGTTTTATTAAACACTGTTTATTCCACTTCATATAACGGTACACCCCTACCGGTGTCAAGGTTTTCACCTAATCTTCAGGGGTGCACAAACAAGAGTATTTTTTTTACACCCTTGATGATGAAGTGAAAACGTTGAAACCGATAGGATTATACCGTTACATAAAGTAGAATAAACAGTGTTTGATAAAATAAATTACAATCTATTGGATTCTTGTTATTACGCTGTAATTAAATTGAAATGCTTTTACACAATGGCAAATATTAGATTTAATTAGATATTTTTGTCTCCATCTGCTCCTTATCTCTAGCGTTATCAAGTTAGAAATATGTATTTCAATATTTTTTTATATAATTCCGACGAGCAAATTCGAATTTTTTTTCTAATAAGTCGAACGAAAAAAAAAATAAAGATGTAAATTATGCTTTTACCAAACATTTAAAACAGACTAATTAATTTTGCAATAGTTAGTATCAACGATCTTAAACAATTCCACACTATTGTAAACAATATAGTAATTAAAATAACATGTAAGCTAGTGAATTAAAATTTGCAAGATCATAAAAATGTTTTATTAAATTCCAACTGCGTATCAATATACTCGTGCAATGAACATAAATATTCAATCAATCTAGAATTCGCGTTGAATATTTATAAGGAGCCAAAATTACAGATTCGACCCTTTGTCCGTATATGGATGTTTCAAGAAAGCTCATTTCTTAATGTTCAGACATTTCATCCATTGTTTTACTTTTTCTACCGAGGATCTGGACTTAAATTCTCGATGTCATGCTGCTTTTTCAAACTCTCAATCAAGATATATTTTAGATGGAAATGAATTTAGAATTCTTGGAGCGTATGAGACAATTATTATCCATTATGAAAATTTATCAGTTCAGTTTAGTTAAATTTTTTTTGCTCAACAATTTCACAACCTCATGAAATATATTTATTTAGTTTATTTTCTGTATGGTATTTCATTTTTGTTGTATACAGTGTAATTACGTTGGCTTTTATCTATAATAAAAAATTCATTTCATCATTTCCTTCGCAAATATATTTTTCCACAATATATACGTGTATGTTTATTGCAGTGCTTGAAATATACATATTATGTGCAAAAAATGTAAATTTGTGTGCATGAGGGCTCTGTGAAAGGTTTGATGTTATACTCGACACAACTGTATATTTATGATTTATTATTCATATCAAATACTAGATCATTTAGCAAACGAGTGAAAATTTTCAGAAAAAATATTCATAATTCTCTATATTTTCTTTTCCAGTGTACGTGTCATGACAAAATTTCACATTAAAATAGTAGCTTATGCCCGTGTCACATTTCAAATGATATCAATTTTTGGTAGAATTTTTCTCCCAGCAAAAATTCAAATAAAAACGTGAGTGTCAATTTATTTAAATAATTTAGTGTATGGGTATTCTTGTTTCACTGTAACGTTTTCATATTTTTGAAAATACATGATTTTATTGAATTTGTAGATATAAAGCGCTTTGAAGAATTCTGGTAACGTAACATAACTTATATTGGGTCCGCCAAATTATTTTAGTACTATTACTCGTCTACCTAATTCTTGCTAAAAGCAAAAAAAAGTATTGCCATATGAAAATGTATTTTTTATAAAAGTCACCAGGGATGTGGTTGTTGATATATGGATAAAACGATTTATTTATATATCTATAATTGTATGTGCTGTTTTATCCTCTTTATCTCCAGTTAATTATGAAAAATAAAGTAAAACTACTATTAAAGTAATTTTCGAGACACTTTATCGGTCAAGTATGAAGACCTATATTTTTGCGTACTCAAAAAGAACGAGGCGGGAGGTGGCATTCCTTTTTGCGTACTCAAAAAGAACGAGGCGGGAGGTGGCATTCCTTTTTGCGTACTCAAAAAGAACGAGGCGGGAGGTGGCATTCCTTTTATTCGAATATAAAACAAAATTCAATACTATTTATCGAAAGCTGTTACATGTATTGATAAATTTGACATTATATTTTCATTTATCGGAAATATCTAATGAATATGAAGAACAAAGAAAGAGTTGTTAATGCGGTGTATACCTAGAAAAGAAATATAGTGAAGAAATATATTTTATAATATCCTTACAGGAAAAAGGCAATCGCATCAGACACATGAGAAGAATTAAGAAAAAAATACTGAAGAATTATTATGAAATGGTACCTTAATATTATTTTGTCTGATGTATTTCAAGTATTCTTCTTATATCATATTTTATGGATATATTTTATCGAAATCACAATTGATCCGATCCCTGTGGCCTAACTAGGAATACCAATTTTACTAACCGATAGTTTGATTCCCAATGGTAACTAGAAAGAGATTTTCCCAGTATGACCTAGTTTATTGGCAAGGTTATTCCCTTCTATGAGCGGAAGTATTAACAACACTGAGGAGGATAAACTGCGAGTTACGTTCCTATTTAAGTATATCTTAAACCCGAGGACTTGAATAATGGAGTCTGAAACAATGCAGATTCCCAATTTAGTCTTTTGGCCATGCTCTTCAATCGTGTTATTAATGAGTAAATGCGAGATAACTATCATATGATTGAATTATAAAATTAGTGAATGTTGTTTAAAAAAAGGTTACATTGTGTAAATAAGATTGTTTATTTCCTTGCTTAATTTAAAATAAATAACTCGTATCGATAATTTTCTGGGGTACAAAAAGCATTTTACATCCTCGTTTTCCTATTGTATCACGTAGTTTTATATATCGGGCTACGGAAAGTAGCTTTATGGAAAACGCCACGAGCCGCCAGTTCAGTTCAGTATCCATCCATACATTGTCTATCCCACGCACCGAGTGCCACCCTCCGGCCCTGCCGCCCTACACGGGAAGGGCGGGTTCGCACATCCACCAATTGTCACAGAGCAGTATTATTCGATACTATCATATTCTTTGTTTCCTTTACTAGGCTGACAGTGAAAGATAGAACTTGTCATCTTACCCCGTGTGATTAATCATTGGGTAGAAAAAAATAAAACGGATCTAAGAAAATAGCTTCTACATTATCAAAAAAAGACACGATCAATAAAAGTATCATGTATTTATGACCAAAAACATCATTATAGGTCGATATACACCTGTAGTTTGTTAGATGAAAAATTGTCTTTTAATAACACTAGTTAACAAGGTTTTTGTCACAAGGGTGAAAACAGTCATTTTAGGTCAATTTTTGTGTGCTGATAACGAATATGAACTTGAAAATGTTCCATGATGTACTTTTTAAGTGAAAAACTTGAAATTACTTAAAATAAGAATAACAATTTCAAAATGAAATCGGGTATCAAACTATTGACTTCTTTAAATGATTACCCAGTATATTCATAAGTTTAATATATTTATTGTTGTTCATAGTACCCTAGAAGTGTAATTTAAGGAATTATGTTCTTTCCAATACATGAGTTTGCATTAATAAGGCGCGTAGTAAGTGGAATTATACAGGAAGAGACATGGACAGTTTTCAAAGTACCTTGCAATGAAGAATCTGTGTGTGTGTATAAATATACCTAGATGACTTAATGAAAGAACTAGGTTTTCAACACATCACAGACGAATGGAGGTTATTCATAGATTCTTCCAAAGCAAGTTTAAAAGCAGTGTTGTTGTATAATGGATATACTAAACCATCAATTCCAGTGGTGTATTCAGTGGATATGAAGGAAACTTATGACAATTTGTCAATGTTAGTGGTGCAGTCCAATACAAAACGTACTGCTGACAACGCTGTGGAGATTTGAAAATCGTTGCCTTATTGCTCGGACTTCAGGGTGGGTTCACAAAATACTGTTGTTATCTCTGTTTATGGGACAGTAGAGCGACTGAAAAACACTACACAATGAAAGACTGGCCTCCCAGAGAAAGCTACGTCACAGAAGAACATAAAATTAAATATGCTCCTTTAGTGACACCAGAAAATGTTTTGCTTTCTCCCTTACATATCAAGCTTGATTTAATGAAGAATTTCGTTAAAGCTATGGATAAAAGTGGAGAAGGTTTTGCATATGTAAGGAATCAGTTTCCAAAAGTCAGTGACGCTAAAGTGAAAGAGGGAATTTTTGTTGGCCCCCAAATCAGAAAACTTTTGAAAAATTAAAAGTTCGAAGTACTGAAGAACTACTCGTAGAAGCTTGAAAAGCCTTTGGAAGAGTTGTTAGTGGTTTCCTTGGTAATAATAAAGCAGATACAGTTACGAACAGCTTGTACAGGAACTCTTGCATAGTTATCAGAAGCTAGGATGTCGAATGCCACTGAAAATACAGTTCCTGCATTCCCATCTGAACTTTTTCCCAGAGAACTTAGGAGCTGTAAGTGATGAACAAGGGAAAAGATTCCATCAGAATATTTACAGAATAGAACAACGATATCAAGGAAGGTGGGATTCTAATATGATGGGAGACCACTGTTGGTTTTTGTTCAGAGAAGGTGACACAAAGTACAAGAGGAAAAAATGGCTGTAAGTATTTCATATTTTAACAAAAAAATGTTTCTAGTAATCTATATATGGCTGTTTACTATAATGTAGGGGCTCCTAAGTTATGTTATCTAATTTGAGTTTTAATTCCATTTAATATACAATCTCTAAAAAATAGTTGATTCGATCAAATTTATAAAAAAGTCCATTTTTAACAAAAAATGGTATATAAGAATTTTTTTTCTTATAAGTATTATTTTTTTTCTACTTTTTTATTTTCCTATGTAACAACATTGTATTTTGTGTCTAAATTTAGTAATTCAGGAATTTATTTATTTTCATTGTTGTAATTACGACTTTTGAAATGCGCAAAAACGTAATTATTTTATTAAAACACTTCCCCTTCTGTCTCACAAAAATGTTACGTGTTACAAACTTTTCGTTGCGATTTTCGTAATCAGCAGGGTTGATTCAGTAAGAATCAGCTGATTTAATCTCTGTGACACAAAAAGTTGAAATTTGTTAACTAGTGTAATTATTGTGAAACATTCTGAAATCAAAATTGAAGGTTTCTGTTTTAGTCGTAATATTGTCGAAGATTTTATAAACAAGAATAACACACTATCTTATATGATACTGATTTATTACAAAAATCACACGAAAGATGCTATGTGTTTATTAATACAAGGACGAAACTTAAGTCACATTTGCATAACACACTGAAACTTAAAAATCTAAAGATAATGTATCAATATCCTCAAAAAAATGTACAGTTTAATAAACATATATCATTCAACATATGATGCTTAAACACACCAATGCACAACAAAGTAATCAACAATACAAGACATATAAATTGTAACTAAAAAAATGAAAATATAATCTCTCTCAAGGAGATATAGAACATATTACAAATAAAAAATACACTAAAAATATATATGTTAAAACTCAATAAAATTAAGCACCCCAGGGAAGAAAGATTAAGGAAATGCTGGAGAAGGATCCTCCTGAATTCAAAAACATCTGCATTAAAAATATCCAACAAATCAAAACATAGACTTACCCAATTGCTATATTTTCACGATTGACAAATTTGCAATTGGCACATTTGAATTGTAAATGGTCTCTGTGTTTCTAGTAGAAGTGTGAAAACCAATTTGAGCCAGTATATCGGGGCTATCAACGATACCTGTGAACGAGTGAATAACCTTTTATGATAACATCAAATCGAATTTAATCCTTCTTTCATGGAGTTAAAGAGGATAGGTGTAATCCAATTAAAGATCATAGTCAAGCATGTTTGATGGGATACAGAGAAGAAAATTAATTTGTGTTAGAAATTTATTTTGAACCCTTTCAATTGTGCTGGAATGGATAAGATGGTTAGACTATTAAATTGTTGAGCTTGAATTTCATATAAAATATTACATCAAAATTCAGAAAATTACATTAGTCTGAAATGTAACCATTCACTCAGTTAAAAGAATTGAACGAGTGTCTTGAAGATATTTGCAGAACAATTATCTGAACTGAGGTATGATCAATTTTGAGAACTTTGAGTTTTCTTTGTTACTATTAAATGACCTCCATAACCCATTTGGTAACATCCCATTCTTTCAATCAGATTTTTAAAAAGGTTCCCCGTCTGATTTTCATGTAAGGCCTCTTGAATGTATTTTTGGTTGATTGAAAGGGATTTCCACGTGGTAATACTCCCGCCAGGTTATACTATATACAACGAAAGTGTAATACAATATAATACAATAAAATATGAAAAGACCTACTGAACCAAAATAAGATATACATATTAATAAAATATTATACAATACATATTATATTGTTTGTAGTAGAGTTTATTCGTTTTGAATTATTGCTAAATATGTATTGTTGACATAAAGTAAAAGAAATCGTGTCAAAAGTTTGAACTGAGTACGTAAATATTTCAAAGTATGGTATTTGAAGGAAGTCTATAAAATATTTGATTTCCGTTAGGGAACGAAAACCGATGTAAGAGAGTTTTTCACAAATTTTCAGACAATTTTATGGCTACGAGATAGATTATGCATTTCATCATATATTTTATGGCTACGAGATAGATTATGCATTTCATCATATATTTTATGGCTACGAGATAGATTATGCATTTCATCATATATTTTATGGCTACGAGATAGATTATGCATTTCATCATATATTTTATGGCTACGAGATAGATTATGCATTTCATCATATATTTTATGGCTACGAGATAGATTATGCATTTCATCATATATTTTATGGCTACGAGATAGATTATGCATTTCATCATATATTTTATGGCTACGAGATAGATTATGCATTTCATCATATATTTTATGGCTACGAGATAGATTATGCATTTCATCATATATTTTATGGCTACGAGATAGATTATGCATTTCATCATATATTTTTGACTTTTACTACAGCGAAGGTTTTCACCATTTGCATAAGGGTTGAACATAATAGTCACCATTTATCATAGTTATGCTCCCCATACACGATCAGACTACTCATAACATCGGTAACGTCTCAGACGTCAGTGCTTTTAAGTCGTTTATGGGGTGGAGTTTAGTCAGATTTCTATTTTGTATGGTTTGTAAACACAAAATTTTCTCAGATTCATTCAATTCAAATATTCTTTAACGAAAAAAAAAAAACAAAAACTATATAACAATTTGAATAAGTCATCGTATTATAAACGAGTAAATACGCTGAAAAATTATAGTAGTACTTATAACACAATGTAATTTGCATAGCCCTCAATAATACGACCACCGTGGATTCGTTGGTAATACGCATATATTCCAGCTTATGAGTTTCAGGTTTATTCCCGTTGGTACCCAAATATTATAAAAAAGGTTCCAGTCTGGTCTTTACAGAAGACCTCTTTCGTATCTTTCTGGTTAGTTGAAAGAGATTGTCACATGGCAATCAATTTACTAGATTGTACTATATACACTTAAAGTGTAACAATAATAATTATTATAAGCGCAAAAAAACTTCTGCCAAAGCATTTCATGCTTTGGCATGTCTCCATGTGTAAAAGGTTTATTATAAATATTGTAAATTTAAAAATCATATCGTCATTAACTTAGCCTAACAGGATTCACAAACAACTTTGATACCACAATACCAGGTCCCAATACTTGTAAATATAATGATATATACGCGCCTACGGGTCTATTGTACGCAAATTGAGTCACCAACATGTACGCATATCATCTCATCTTCCATTCATTACTCGACATAATATACAATTTCAATGAATATATTATTCTTGGTTCATATCACAGAATATTTTTATACAAGGACACTGTATTGTTACACGCTTCTGTATATCGCAAGGGTTCGAAAAATCATTGCGTCTCTTCGTATATGAGACAATAATCCTGACGTCACTTTCCGTAGAGAGCATTTCTTTCATTTTCCCATATGAATGGACACAATAGATGATGCTGGTATCCTTTTGATGTCACTTCTTCGTGCTTTTTGTTTGTCAGGATCCTGTGACGTCGCGTAACGTTTTGTACGAGAAAGGGGATGCTTTATGTCATATTTTGTTTTGTTATATCACCATTATGAACATCAGCGTGGCGTGGCTGGCTGTTGTTGACGCGAGACAGCGAAAAACTTCACATTTTTTTATGCATCGGATTTGTCTATTAAAATAAGCTTTTTGATATGTTTCGTTTTTTTTTTTGTTTCTTTTACTACCTTTACAACTTTCTTTTGTTCGTTTTTTGTACCCTACACTTACTTATACGTATTTGGTATGATACTATAAAAACATCACTATTTCGATTATCTTGGGGTGCAATTTTCTTTTCTCTACTAACCCCTTATGGGTTCGCACAAGAATGAACCCCCTTGACATAGGGAAGAGTTCTTGTCAAGTATTCAGGTATTTTTGGATATTTGTCCCTATTATATGATATTCCAAAATATCGGTAACAAGTAAGAACAGGGGGTTAACATTTAATAAGAAAACTACATTCTAATATTCTCGACTAGATTTAATTTAATGAATTAATTTACATTTTTTTATTAATAAGCTAGAGTAAATAATTCTGTTTTTTTTTAATAATCATGCTGTTAAATTTATTTTGCATAAGACCAAATTACTCAAAATGCAAAATAATTCAACAAAGAAAAGTTTTTTTAATGTAAATTATAATACTTTGATTTTACACAGCCCAACTGGCGGGTTTATTGCCATATGGCAATCTTTTCAAAACAACCAGAAAGATTTTAAATACGAGTACATCTTAAGTAAAAATCAGTCCGGAACCCTTTAAAAAAAATCGGATATCAGGGGGAAAGGAACCCACAATCACAGTCTGAGAGACAATATTTCCAACTAGGAGTGTTTTAATATTTGAATAGAATATTTTTCCATAATTTAAAAAAATAAATTGAAAAAATATACATTCTTTTAGGGGAAAACAATTTCAATAAACATTTTGAATATCAATCACGAATGGGAGGAGTTTTGTGTTTTTTTAAACAAATGTTTATAGGTATTTTTACCGTTCTATAATAACATACTGTTTAAACATGGTAACGATTAAACGGGACAAGCGTTCCTAAAAAACAGGAAATAATTAAGTACACATTCGAAGTGTTAAAATAAACGAATACAGTGTAGCAATTCCAGCTCCCTGTGCCATTTATCTTTGTTTGTCAACGAAAGAATGTTTCACTTTAATTGGAGCGACAGTAAATATTGTTTAAGTGCGCATTTGCAACGTTCCTTGATGTAAATTCAAGACGGCTGGCGTAGGCCTTAAGTGTATGCGGATAGGTCACGCGCTATAATTAGTTGCAATGAAGTGTAGGGCGGGCGGTGGCGGCGGCGATCGGCGGATCAGGATATGCCGAGATGTTGCGGAAAACATGAAAGGATCTTTCTTGAGGACATGTCGTGGTTCGTTAGATTATCCTTTTTCTAGTTTCACTTACGAATTAATAATATTTTGCATGTTTGAAAAGTCACTTCGGATTAAGATAACATTCTGATTTGCCTTCAAGTTTCATAAATGTGCATTGGGTATTTTGGAACGGCATGCATACTCGTATGAAAATGAATGAATCAAATTTTGAAGTTATGCAAACTCGTATCCTTTTCTATCTTTTTATTTAAGAAATGTTTTCTCAACACTTCTACAATATTATACTATATTTATTTCATTAAACAAAGAAACCTTCAATATATTTTAAATTCGTCAAGATTCTCTACTTATTAAAATAATTGTTCATAAAATGATAAATAAATAATATTATTACTTAATACATAAAAGTCAATTTGAACAATGATATACAATAAGTATGCCTTAAATATGTTATAAAATGGTAAATATCTATTTAACAAAAATGTTAATTTTAATTGTTGACCATTAATATTTTAGTTATAATATATTAAGATTTGATTTTTTAACTGAATATTTTCAGCTCCCAGAAAGTTAAAATATACCCTTGAAATACAATTCTCAATGCAAACTATTGTCTCTTAAGAGAAATAGGTTCTATTTTTTAAATAAAGGTTTGATACAAGTTTCGAAATCACGCAAGTAAAGTGGTATTAATAAACTCTGCGTGTAAACAGATTCACCTTAATTTTGATTTAATATGGTTTGTCTTCCACCTACATGAACGCATTATATTGAAGACAGACATTTAGAGGAGTGGAAGTTCTGATTGTTATATACGCAGAATGTGTAGTGTGATTTTAATGAATAGGTTTTTCGGCACACCTTTGTGGTACGTTCTGTTTTCGGCACACCTTTGTGGTACGCTCTGTTTTTGGCACACCTTTGTTGTACGGTCTGTTTTCGGCACACCTTTGTGGTACGCTCTGTTTTTGGCACACGTTTGTGGTACGCTATGTTTTTGGTGAGATAATGAATAGTGTGAAAATTTCGATTAAAAATAAAACATTATTTTCTTAAATGATATCCGATGATACGAGCATAACCAACTGTGTTATTAAATATGAAAATAATAGTTCAAAATAAGATTTTGCTTATGAGTTGTTAACTGAAAGGAATCTATTAGAGATTTTACTGATAATGTTTGAATTATTTGTTTTGAAAACGATAACATGCTCGTTTGAAACTTTCAATCAATTTTTCTTTTCAATTTATTTAAGAGTATTTATTAAATTTTCAGTTGATTGAAATTACTCGCTTTTTAACGCTTTTTCTAATTTGTTCAAGGAACCAATATTGAAACAAGAAATTAAATGATAATTTAATCGATTTAATTTCAAGAAATGACTATTCGTTTTTAATTATTATTTAGATATCCAAAAAAACGGTGTGAAAAGTAGTACATAAATTTTTAATAAATCATAAGTGATGAATACTTCCTCCGAGAGGAAGGTAAGTGTCATGAGAAGAGTTGATTTAGTGTTCAGTTTAAAATATTGAGCGTCTCCTTGAACCCAATCCAGTCCGCAGCTGGGGCTATAAAGATGCGGCCGCTCGCTGCACTCGGAAAGATTTAAGATAGATTCTATTTTATTGCCCGATACGCTGCGATATATGGACTCCGAGTTTAATTAACCGTTCTACGGTAAGATCAATTTAATCAACCGTACTATTTCTTAAATTTTGTATATATTTAATGTTTCTTAAATGTTTGCTGTTAAGGAGATATCACTGTTAAATAAAATGTCATGTACATATTATGTTGTCCTAGGTGCGTATTATAAAGTTCTTGGGTGCATTGATGCTATTAAAATGAAAATTATTTAAATCAAGCTAGTGGATAGCTAATTTAAGTTTATTTTTCAAAAAAAAATTGAATTGGAAACAATCATCATGGTTAAGTAACTGCAAGACCGTAGAAATATAAGATATTTTTAATGCCGAATTAATTGTTGATCGTGTCTTAATTTTAAAAATAAATTTAATAAACACTGTTTAGGAGAATTGTAACATGTTCCCTAATAATTTTTCGTATTGCAAAATTTCTTATCCCTCTATATTATACTATTGAAAAATTTACCATGACTTTTTCAAATGATTCATGTATAATAATACAATCTAAATTGTGTATATTTTCAAAGGCTGTCAACAAAATGAAAATATTTGGACTTAATGCAAAGAATAAATAAATACTTACTAGATAAATACTTAGATAATGATTGTAAAGCAATTAAATATAAAACAAATAGAAAGACAAGAAAAGTTAGGAGTAAGAAACTAGGAATTGAAAGATAAAAATCAGTCTAAAATGTATTGCGGTAGGACGCATTTATTTTTGGAATAACTTGCAGATCATTAATAGCGACGTCTTAATAAAATAAGATTAACTACAATTAAAATTGAAGAACCTCGTTATGTTGGTATGTACATAAGGCTGCCCTTATGTAAAGCTATCAACACATGTAACGCAGTGCGTGTGCCCCATCGGCTGTGCGTGCGGGCGATACTCTTTTAATTATCCTCGATTTAGAAGCGCTAGCCAACTTATGTTTACCTCGAGTAATATGTATATCATCGATTCGTGACAACGAATGTTTTCGGATAATTAATGCTGAGGCATGAAAGGAATTTACCTATCTTTCCTTTTTCGTTTCATTTGGTCTTGTTATTTCTTTTGTAAGAATGGATCTATCATTGGGGTGACCAAAATCAGATTTTTTTCAGGGGGAACGATAAGTTTGTACATATTAAAAAATAAATAAATAATGAAATTATTCCATAAAAAACCGTGTACGAGTTATTGAATCAAACACACAAAGAATTTTGTATATACTCTCAATCATAAACACGTAACTTTTGCCATATTTTCAATGATAATTATTGTATTGTTGATACAAAAGTGTAATACAAAACATTATTTATAAAAGTTTTTTTAATTGGAAACACAATAGAGTATCGATAGTTTGTTTTATAATTTTATGAAATCTAGCGAAACCAATACGAGTTAAAACCAAAGTTTTATTTCATTTGAAAGTCCATTATATGATAAAACGGATGCCACTAATTTATTAAAAAAAATAATAGAAATATCAAAATTGTTTAATTTGATTCTTTTTAAAAAAAATATAGTTATTTATCTTTGAATAATGTTAAGTTTTTAAATTGATTATTCTTTTATTTAATAAAATGACTAGCTTTGTATACTCATATTTATTATTTTGACAAAAGTGGATTACAAAATTTCAGTAATATTTGAAATGGTTTTGTCCTATTTTATAGTTTTTTATACATGTATTGGATATATTTAAATAGTTTTACGACCAGTTTGAATTTCGCTTAGTTCTGATGTATCTTAAATCATATTTTTTTATATTGTTGTCAAAGAAAATTTCTTATTAAAATAAATTATTTTACATTCTTGACGTTACGCCACTTGAACTAAAAATAAAATCCCTGCTTTTCTTTGAACTGGTTTAGTTTTTTTTAATTACTTTTCCTGTGCTTATTTGTTTGTGATAACAAGAAAATTTGTATGATTCGCCGGCAATTCATTTGTGACTCATGAAAATAAGATGACATCAGAGCCGAGAATTTAATGAGAATTTCTCTGAATTTTATTCCCGTGCTGGCTAAGGACATTAAATGTATCATGACAATATATCTAAAGTTAATTCCAATTATGTAGAGAGAAAGATGTTTCTGATGTTGATATTTAAAAAAGAAAGTTTTTAACATCTACATACAATAATAAATTAGTTTGTTAATGTTTCAAACATTTAATTAATTCTGTGTGTTTTACATTAAAACAATGTAAACGGAAAAACATTTTAATTAAAATTATTACAAGTCATTTGTACACATTATAATTTTTGAAAAATAAATGATAAAAGTTTAGATTGGAAAGAACAATGTTCGAATTGAGTTTGAAACATTAATTTAATCACAGTGTTTCATAAACATTTAATCTAAGAGGGCCTTAATTAGGCCAAATTAAATTATTAATGTGAATATACGTATAATAAATGTAGTAAATGGATTATAATCATTTCAGTGCGTTAACACGCATAACGATTGTTGTTACAGCTTTACATAAGCTCAGTTGTTACAATCCTTATACGCTTATCCCATTATCATATCAGTGTTTTTGTCTTATCTATACTAAGAAGAAAACTGGTTAGAAACTCGTTTTATATATATATATATATATATATATATATATATATATATATATATATATATATATATATATATATATATATATATATATATATATATATATATATATATATATATATATATATATATATATATATATATATATATATATATATATATATATATATATATATATATATATATATATATATATATATATATATTATTTATAGTTAAGGTTTTAACATCGTGGAGGTTTATATTTCTACCTTCTAACTTATTTTATGTATATTATTTATTGTTAAAGTATTAACATCGTGGAAGTTTATACTTCTAACTTGTTTTATATATATTATTTATAGTTAAGGTATTAACATCGTGGAGGTTTATACTTCTAACTTGTTTTATATATATTATATTTATAGTTAAGGTATTAACATCGTGGAGGTTTATACTTCTACCTTCTAACTTATTTTATATATATTATTTATAGTTAAAGTATTAACATCGTGGAAGTTTATACTTCTAACTTGTTTTATATATATTATTTATAGTTAAGGTATTAACATCGTGGAGGTTTATACTTCTAACTTGTTTTATATATATTATATTTATAGTTAAGGTATTAACATCGTGGAGGTTTATACTTCTACCTTCTAACTTATTTTATGTATATTATTTATTGTTAAAGTATTAACATCGTGGAAGTTTATACTTCTAACTTGTTTTATATATATTATTTATAGTTAAGGTATTAACATCGTGGAGGTTTATACTTCTACCTTCTAACTTATTTTATATATATTATTTATAGTTAAAGTATTAACATCGTGGAAGTTTATACTTCTAACTTGTTTTATATATATTATTTATAGTTAAGGTATTAACATCGTGGAGGTTTATACTTCTACCTTCTAACTTATTTTATATATATTATTTATAGTTAAAGTATTAACATCGTGGAAGTTTATACTTCTAACTTGTTTTATATATATTATTTATAGTTAAGGTATAAACGTCGTGGAGGTTTATACTTCTAACTTGTTTTATATATATTATATTTATAGTTAAGGTATTAACATCGTGGAGGTTTATACTTCTACCTTCTAACTTATTTTATATATATTATTTATAGTTAAAGTATTAACATCGTGGAAGTTTATACTTCTAACTTGTTTTATATATATTATTTATAGTTAAGGTATTAACATCGTGGAGGTTTATACTTCTAACTTGTTTTATATATATTATATTTATAGTTAAGGTATTAACATCGTGGAGGTTTATACTTCTACCTTCTAACTTATTTTATATATATTACTTATAGTTAAAGTATTAACATCGTGGATGTTTATACTTCTAACTTGTTTTATATATATTATTTATAGTTAAGGTATTAACATCGTGGGGGTGTATACTTCTAACTGTACATTAAAACTCTCATTAAAAATAACATATATAATATTTACGAGTACTATATTGTTCGTGTATTATATTTTCATTGTATAAATTATAACCTGACAGTTTCATTGCAATGTGGCAATCTCTTCCAACCAATCAGAAATATGTTATAGAGACTTTAGGTAAAAACCAAGCGGAAACCCTTTAAAAAAATGGATTCCACCTGGATTCGAACCTGTAACTTTCGGGCTACAGACAGGTGTCTTACCTAATACACCACGGAGGTCGTCGATGTATTTATAAGAAAATAAATTTTCCCATTTTTGTGAGATAAATAAATTATCCATCAATATACGAGTACATTCGGCATCTTTAAAGATGTGATATTTACACGTAATATTTGAGTCAATTGAAAAATAAATATGATTTTGCGTGTCTTCGTCATTCATCCACGAACTCAAAGGTCTACCTTATTTTCTCATTTTATCAAATTGATTTGGAGAAACGTTTTGGAGAACATATTGTATTCTTCAGAAAAATTGGCGCCTGTACGTGTGTGTGCGTGCATGTTCGCGTGTTTGCGTTCGTGCCACGTCAGCGCTTAATGTATAGTCGAAGGATCGTAATCAGGTCATCCTATTCTATTCTACTCCCGTCTTATATTTAAGCATTGTGTGGGTGAGATAAAGGAAACCGAATCAAAATCTCATTTTTAGTTTATGGTTTTAATACTTTTCTTGATATGTATGCTTATATTTTTCATTAAATTTATTAAGCATGTGGAGGTAAACTAAAACATGATAAAACAGTTTGGGCTTTGCTCTCATATTGCATGTGTACAAGGGTGTAAACCTAAGGTAAAAATACTGAAATCACATTTAAATTTTTTTTTATTGAACAATAAAATTATCCACATATCTCTTTGTTGAAACTGTTATATATAGTATAATTATTTTTTTCTTTCATTTTAGACATTTATATTATTTTTCTAATCAAGTTTTAAGGAATGTGATTTTTTTATTTAGATCAAAGTTTAGTATTCGGACAAGCAAATTTATTTCGATTATTGTTGATTGGAAACTAATTTCAGCTTTCAATCATGATTGATCAGTACTCAACACATGTTGGGTATTATTACCTAATGATTTTTTCAACGTTTTAACTAGTTTGAACGGATATTTAAATTCAATTGATTTTATAACAAATTAAAAAAAAGAACAAAACACGGATTAATTAATTGGAATTGCCATAATATTAAGGAAACATGATTAATATAACTAGAAAAAAGAAAGCAAAGTGCGTAAACAAAGGTTAATTATGAATTATTAGATAACATTGCTTAATTTTAAATAAAATTTTCGTAATCAATTCGCAAAAGTTTATACTCAATAAAAATTTTCACGAATCAATTAAACGTGTTCCCTTAAAGTAAGCTATACACTTGTTACGTAAACTCATATAAAAGGGAAACAGCCCTTGATTACAGAAAGATCAGCAAACGTGTAAAATCATCAAGGGCAACAATTACAGGCGGAGGCGGAGCGCGAGGGCTGAGGGCCGCTGAGTGGATGGAGCGCGAGACAGATTCATCACCGGCAATTCGTATGGATAATTAATACGTGTGTATAAAATGGAGATAATGACGATTTATGACATCGCGTGATTACACTAATTTACATATATACGTACACTCGTGAAGTCCGGCGGTATTTGTGTGAGTAGCCGGTCCTGTTCCATGTAGTCCAGGACGAGATCGTGGTAACTCGGGAATTCTCAAATTAATTTGAATCATGTGGTTTGTTTTTTTTGTATCGAAACAAAAACGTGAGAATTGTTATGCTAGTTAAAATGGGTCATTATTTTTCATATATTAGTTAACAGGATATGAATTAACTTACATAAAAGTAGGTTACTTTTTAATTAGAAAAAGACATTTGTTTTGAGTCGAAAGCATTGTGACACAAAGGCAGGAGTAGAAGTAATTGTACTATCATTTGTCATAGGTTAAATTTAATCAGTGAAATGAAGCTTCGATCTTTTTAAATGGACGTATATGTATTATGTATGGATCCAACCAATTTTATTTATTTATTTATTTTACACATGACAAGAAATATACATAATTTGCGAAAAAAACTTCAGTTAATTTAATTTTAATGGATCTGGGTTTGTGGCCTTTCATTAGTTGTGTCCCCATTAAACTAGGCTTTTGCCTGTATCTCACTGAGGACAAACACCTTTTTAAAACATACCTTTTTTGCTTCAATTGAAATATCAAATAAACATAGCTCAATCTTATTGTACAAGCATAACATTCCAGTCGTATGTTTATTTCATTGATAAATACTTCCTTAAATATAATAGATTCGACACAAGCCCAACCAAATGGATGTAGTGTTTCGTCAAATAGGTAAACATTTTAGTTGGATCTTTATTACATATGAATGCCTAAATTTAATGAATAATTAAATCAAAAGTTAGTAAAAGTATTTTATTTTAAAAGATTTCAGAAATTATCGCAAAAAAATATTAACTTTTACTTTGAGTAAATTGACTAAACCAATTTTTATTATTAAGTCATTCTAAGTTTATCTTAGAATGACTTAATAATAATCTAGATAAATTTATTTAAAAATGCTTTGAGCACAGCTGTTGTATTTTAGAAAATATTACATTCCAGAGATAGGAAAAGGGTGGAGGAATATTTTATAAAATATTGCAGCCACATAAATTGTAACCCTAAGACCTGGAACTCATATTTATATTCTAATATTTTCGTTGGTAATTATATTGGTAATTTCTTACGTTGGTAATTAATATCAATGAACTTTTTTTAATTTAATGAAATTTTATTGATTTATCAAATTCTATTACAACTCATAATATGCGTTAACACCACTCAAATAGAATTATCCATGATTTGAATTTCTATCTTTTTTTTTCTTTGTCTTCTATATTTTAAAACTATTTTCAGTCCTCCGAATAAATCTTCTCTTTTTTATTTCTCTTAAATTAAACCTATGGTCTGTTATTATCGGGCCTGCCTTTCTTAACATGTTGATTCCCAGCAATCTTTCAACCTTTTTGGAGATCTTTCTGAGAGACGATTGCCAGCGGGTATTTTATTCATTGCTATGTAGGAAACTCTTGTGTATTCAACTCCTTTCCTCATGATATGCCTGTGTCTTTTGCGGTTTCATTCTCACCTCACTATATATTCTCGTATTTAAAATATTTCTTGGATACGGGAGTTTTTAACTCTATCTCTAAGTTTTTTGCCTGTAATGGCTCTAGACCAGGGCTTCTTAAACTTTTTTCATTCACGACCCCATTTATGATTGCGAGTTTCCTGGCGACCCCATATAAATATAAAAGAAAGATAAATAAATATTTTTTGATGATTTATTTATTAGGTAACAATATACATACACATATGAAAATATATAGTTTTAGAATTCGTTTAGAAACATACAAAAATCTATATTTTTTTAATTTAAAAATTTAAATATTTGACATTAAAATCTCTCGCGACCCCAGAATTTTGCTACGCGACCCCATTTTGGGTCGCGACCCATAGTTTAAGAAGGCCTGCTCTAGACTATTCCATATGTCAAGATTAACCTCACATATGATGTGTAATATTTTACCTTATTGTCAATTCTCATGTACTTGTTATTAAAGACCACATCATTTATGATCTGAAATAAATCAATAATTTTTTTTCCGCAAACCCTAGGCAGTGTTGGTAAAAACTGCCTTGAGTTACATAACAACAAACCTTATTGCATGTACCATCTTTAATAATTATTAAGATATACGCTTAAATATCAGAAACTACATTACCGTTGCTAATAGCCTGGAGAAAAGTAGACTTGCTATTAATTAAATTATTGGTATCCCCGTTTTTATACACTTTCAGACAATAATCCATCTGTATTAATTTAGTGATGCTTTGAAGTTGCCTTTTATAAATTAAAAAAGCACCCTTGAAGTAATGAAGTAAAGTGAAAGAGCGCTGTACAATCTAATAGTTTTTTTTAAAGTGAGATATTTGAAATGTTTCCTTTGTAGTTTAATGCTGTATTATACATATACGTGTACAGTACTTTATTGTACTATAGTAATAATAGTATATAACCTGGCGTGTTTACTTTGTTAGTTTTTGATTATTTAAAAAAACCGAAATGCAGTGATTCCTAAAGTATAGATCAACAAAAAAAGTTTTGAAGTTATTCCCGTTTTATTAGTGGGTGTGATTTGTATCTTCCATAGATTAATTGGAAGCGCCCTCTACTGCTAACAATCAATACAGCTCGGAGAGATACATTTGTCAAAATTACACAATTTATGATATCGGGTAACCTTCGGTTGTGATTGCCTATCAATATTCACTACTTGAGCTTTGAATTTAAACAGGAAACCATCCAAATTCAAATATGTACCTGTTAAAACAAATATCAGAACGTGTTAAATCAGTATATTTATTTATACGTTTTCTTAAAGATTAAAACGTTTAAGACGAGCATCAATTAAAAAGATATATGTTTAATAGTGCAGAAATAACGTTTATTAATTTGACATTTTTCCCTATAAATGGTTTGTATGTTTTTTAGTGTCGAAAATATAATTTTAATATCGATATATTTCAAAATTGTTTTGATGAAAAAAATGAGTTAAACTATCGTTGAAGTCGTTGAGGAGAGTTTGTCTTGAAAACGGTTATTTATTTTACCATCAAAAATATAATTTGAATACTGAGATATTTTATTTTATATAGAAAAAACATGTTAGCTATATAAACTGAATCGAAAAGTTTAATTAAGATTTTTTAAATATGGGCTAGAATCCTTAAAATTAAAAGTCATCGAGAGTGTATCCTTTAAATGTTTTTTTTAATAATTTTTACTATCAACAATGTAATTTTTACTATCAACAATGTAATTTTAATATTGAGATATTTTATTATGTATAGGGAAGAAAATATCTTATTATTAAAAAGGGTTTGATTAAGATTTTATCAAAATGGGTTTAATTATTATTGAAATTTAAAGTCCTTGAGGAGAGTTTGTCCTGTAAACAGCGCCATTAAAATCATTTTTGATTATTTATTACCAACCCACATTATTAATGGTTATGAACTTTATAGAATTGAAATAATTTTCTAAATGATTCAAGACACAAAAAAGATGCAAATTTTTTTGACAAATTTATTTTTCGTAGCATTAAATAAAGCGATTTATGTCGATAGAATATACTCGTAAATGTGACTAAAATAAAAGCAAAGCATTATTTTTTTTAATGCAAAAAATCGAATAAATGTTGCATAACAGAGCGTAGTAACATATGTTTCGTCAATTGTGAACCTAAAGCTGTAAATTTTTGGTTAACGATCGGACATTCGAAGCAAGAAAATGAAATAGTTTGCTCTTTCATCAGTTTATGATCTAATCGTGTTAAATAATTGTTTGGTCAATGATTTTATAACTGGTTCGTAATAAAACGTTGATCTATTAATATAAGTAGATATAAAGTTGTTAAAAATAAGATCACGATTCAACAGATTAGTCCTTTTCTTAACTTCCTTTGTATTATCTACTTTTTTTATTGACAATCCACCTACCTACTGTCTGATGATTTGTAAACGTTTTATATGATTATGCATTTTTTTAAAGTTACAGCGAATTAAATTTACGTGTGAATTTTTTAACAAAAAAATAGTTCTGTCGGCAGGCAAAATGATTTGTATTATATAATTTTTTAAATGTGATTAAACATTATGATAATAACAAATCACCTATCTTTCTAGTCAGTTCAGATATAATATCAATAAAAAAAAAATGTTTAGAAATAATCGTTCTCTATATTGATAAAATACGTGGAACTCTTACCACCAGCGAGAATTTTACAAACAGTTCTCAAGTTTCTGTAAAAGAATTTTTTTGGCATTTTAAAAATTATAAAATCTATTAGTTTTTTGTTGTATAAATACCTTTTGAACATGCATACAAACACCATATCTGTATTCAGAGAATTGCTATGGTATCGTATCAGCTTTTAAATTCCATTGAATAATAACGAATGTCAATAGAAACAGAAACTAAAAGTGATTCATTGTTAAATTGTATTCCACTTATATGGCAACGTAAGTTGTGGAGTGTCGGACTTAAGACCGACCTGGTTGAAGGTGTTTTGTGTCATCTTTGTTTTCTTTATGTAATAAATACGGTGTTTAGTTAGTTGCTCCACAAGAAGATCGAGAGAACATGATTTACTTTTATTTACGTATGAAATACATTGCTTTTGAAATAATCCTCGATTGCTTTTGGATCAGTTTCTACGATTTCAAACAGATCTACGATAGTGTAATTGGTTCATGCAATTTAAACATTATTTTAATTAAAAAAAAATTATAGTTTTTTTACAATAATGTTTTACTACTGTGACAGTTTTTTCCTCAAGAAAATGCAGCGTTAAGAAAATTTGATTTTCATATAAAAAAATCTTACTCATACGATTTGTGTTCATAAACCATGATATTACCTTACTTGAGGCGACTCTGCAAAAATATACGCCTCCCTTCTATTTGCCATTTGTATTAATTCAAATGAAGCTGTATTCTGAACAGATAAAATCTTTATACGGCCATGGTTTCAATGGGCGAGCCTCGATTTCATATTTCATTTATCACTGATAATTTATATGTATCAATTAATTGAGTGATTGTTCGAAGCCTTTTTACATTTGAATTTATCACGATATCGAAGTAATTTATTTTGGTACATTTATCAAAATAATCATTGATGTTTGTTTTATGCTCATATTTCGAAAAGTTGAATTGTAATAAATGCATGTTTTTCGGATCCATTAAAAATATCCTCGATAAAAAAAATTAAAATACGTATGAAATTTTGAGAAAATATAATATATATATATATATATATATATATATATATATATATATATATATATATATATATATATATATATATATATATATATATATATATATATATATATATATATATATATATATATATATATATATATATATATATATATTATATACATACATACCATCACTCCACTTCCCTGTAAGAGTAGGCAGATGATATAGAGGGCCAGATATTCATATTTCGAAATACAACTATCGACTTTTCTATATCCATACATCTTCTCATACAACTTCTACGCCTTCTCTGACATTCTACGTTTTCTTCTTTCCAAATATAATTAACTTAATCCATGCATACTTTCCCAAGTCTTCCATGCATTCTATTCGCATTTGCATTATATTTGATTTTTTTAGTCTTTCTTCATTAATTCATTCTACATGCCTAAACTATCTCAGAGTGCTCTTCTTAATCTTACTTAACACTCAAACTTGATTTCACATTAATCTCTTATCACTTCATTCCGTATTCTATCATACATTGTCACACCATGTCTTCTTCTAAGGACATGCATTTCTACAGAATTTATTCGGCTCCTTTCAGTCTTTTTCCACGTCACATTTCACTTCCATATATTGAAGTTGGTATTAAAATACTGTTCTGGACTATCATATTAGCAGATTTTGATATTTTTCGATTCGAGTATATAACATACATGTACCATATGTTTTAGTGACCCATAGACTTTGTTTCCTATCGCTATACGCTGTTCGATATCCCTCGTAACTCTTCCATCATCATAAATATCAGAATTCTTCACCGTGCTCTAATCTTTCAGTTCTAAACCATATATCGCATTTGCTTTTCCTTTCACACTTGCCTATCACCTTGTCTTTGGATTTGGCAACATGAATTCTCAGACATTTCTCTTTGAATCTCTCAATTTACTTATCAGACTGTAATTCATCATTATTCTACGCTAACACAATCATACTATCAGCATACAGCAATCCGTACATATTCCCATTCTACATTTTTATACCACCCATTGACCTTTAATTCCTTTATACAGGGATACAAGCAAATATTTAATAACTTAGATGACACAAGACAAATATGTGCTTTACCTTCTTTGAAATATTAAACCACTCAGTCAAGGAACCGTTCATTTCAATCCATACTCTACTTTAAGCATATAAAGGCGCAATACCGCGTATTACTTTACATTCATCACCATATTCATTCAATATTTTCCATAGCTTGTCCCTTATCTCGCGCTCATATGTTTTTTCAAGTTCTCAAACGCACAACTCTCGTACATTTTTTGCCATACAGTTTTCTACAAGCACACGCAGAGACAAAATCTGACCCACGCATCCTCTTCAACTTAAAAATTAAAGCAATGTGTTATAATATATTTTACAGTTTTATGGTCAAGTTAATAAAAAGCAATAGTTATTGTGAATTAATCTCTGGATCAGATGCTCGAGATTTATCAACATGCCATCTCAGAAGATGTGTTGCTGAAGGGTCTGTACACGATTTGATGCATGCCTATTTATTGGCCGCTGGTTGGAGATATGTTTGCATACAGCGGTAGTATGATGGTTTCCCCTTTCCACAGTTCATGTCCGGTCCCCTATCATTTATCTTTCATTCTCTTCATTAATTATTCAAAATACCACCCTCAGGTTCCGAGTAATATGTCGGTGTCTCGCGCACTCCGCGCGGTGCATACTAAACAGTGAGCAACTGGCCAAACGTTATGCTTTTGCTTTCTGAAGCACAGTGCCGTGCTTAGGACAGAAAACATCAACATATGTTATAAAAAGAGTTCTGCAACATAACAGTATTTTATAAGTAATAATTTTTTGAAAAAAATTATTTTATTCTGATTAAGTATGTATTTGTCTGACTTATCAAAAATATTATTTGTGACCGAATGATGAAAAAAATATATAAATTCAGACAATTTTTTTTCATTTATTGAAGTGTTGTAAGTTATATTCATTTTTTATAATAAATCATTCTATAAATGAAACATTTTGTATTTAATTGTCAATAAAACTAAACATCCATTTCTGCATAGTGGGTAATTTTTACAACTTAAATGACAACTTTATTTAATCGATACTTATGCAAGTGAATATTTATTGACGTAATCCGATTAAAACGATTTTTTAATAACTCCCTACTTCAGATGGCCTTGCAACGTATATAGAGCTTTAGTCTGCGGGATGATTTTTCTCCAAGCCAATGTGTCACTCGCTATGCCCTCCCAGTCTCCATCCCCTCCCAGCCTCCTAAGATCCTGCTACACGTTATCTAAGACTATGTCTCGGTCTACCAAGTGGTTTTTCTTCCATGTTTTTAGGCTTGCAAATGATCGTTGTTGACCGTTTCAACTGAGATCTGCCTATATATGATAACCTATCCAGGTTAACCTTCGTGGCCATGTGTCGTTGGTAATAAATACGTGGTTGACTCGTTAATTTTTTAGTGCCTTCTTTTATTTTTTTAATATACATAAGAAACATAGATTTTAAGTATAATTTAACAAAGTATGAAAATATTTTATTTTTAATGTAATATTTATGCTTCAATTTAAGAAAATATTTTTCATCAAAATTCCATTAGAAACTGACAGGTTTAAAAAATAGAAGGTTAATAGACCGACTCTGTCCTGACCACCCCGTACCGTTGAAAGTTATGCCCCTAGATTAGCCTCCTGCGGTCACTACCAAGCTTAGATTCGTGCTCTGGCTTCCGGAATATCACATTCGTGTGAGCTAATATCTTGGGGCTACGCAAAACAATGCCCTTCATATGCCCAATATTGACGTCATCTCGTACCCTTGTTGGAACCCCACTATATTTTTCTATTATGGAGCGTTTCATGGATAACGTGAATAAAATATGACGTTTTCATCGATAATACATACGCATAAATGGGTTAACTTTTCAACTAAGTGATTGTGGTACGTGTTTCATTCATATTTTGAAAAGAAAAAGTGAAATAAGTTACATGTAAGATAATATTTATATTGAGGGGGTGTTGTAAAACACGTGATACAAAATACTTCTAGACTTAAAAAAGATAAAACATAAATCGGAAACAAACAAAAGTTTAAGTCGCAAAATAACGGAAAACTCCAAATGTAAATCGAGTGAACAACGAGTAAAACACATTCAAACTTATGTTCGTAAAATGAACTTGCATGCGTTAAAAAGTGAGGAATTTTGAAAAGTAACCGACGGAAATTAAAATAAATCAGAAATTTAGTATTTTCAGATAGTTTCGACAAATAAATCTTGATCAACTTCATTCCTTTAATTTTATTCTCCTATTGAGACATTTAATTTTATAACATGTACATTAAAAGAAAATTACCAGTCAAAAATGCACGGTTTATTTTCTTTTATTAAGTTTACTTTAGAAATTATTTATTTTTATAGCAATTCTTTTGTAATCGAGGTCTTATAAAATAGTGTAACCGCACAATATTGGGTAAATGTAAAGGTGCTATTTGCTCGTGGGAGAACATTGCGAAATATTCTCCAATATATTTCATAAGGCTTTTCGTTTTCTCAACAACTCCAATAACTCTCCCTCCGGCGAGACGATTGAAAGACGAAATTGAATCCGACTCTCGCGTGCGCGAGAAAGTCATATAAGGCGACACGATCCCATTTAAAATATATATCTGAGGATCTGTCAATATCCTGTGTGACCGGACATATATATGGCCGACAATTCTCGCTACGTATGGCAATGTACGTAAATCATGAGAAACACATTGAGGATTGAATAATATATTTGACCATTTTATAATACAGAGGAACAGAAATCCAGAAATACTTGAATAAACCTTATGTACGGTAATTATAAAATAAAATTTTATACGAGAATTACTATGGGTAAATAGCGTTCAAAAATAAATTGGCTGTGTTTAAAACGAATTCATGTTAATTCGTTATTGGGAGTGGAAAGGATGTTATGGTGGGCTCCAATACGTTACATATATTTTTTCTTGATCTGTTGAATCTCGAGATATAGAAAAATTCCTAAATTTGTAAAATAAATGTCAATGTCTGTTATAAATACTAGAAGTTAACTTACGAGTATACTATTAGAATACATCAGATTAGTTTAATCATTCTAGTTGATAAATTATACCTGCCATGAAAACTTAGGATAACTAATTTTAAAATATTTGTAATTCATATTTCTTTCCAAATTTTTTAAATCTATTCGTAAACATCTGAGAGTATGTTAGTTAAAATCGCGCTTTGATTGGAAAATGTCATGTAAACCTTCTTCAATTAAATTGAAGCTTCACAGGAGAACTGGAATTAAATATCTTGAAGGAATTCAAAGTTTATTTTTATTTGAGGATCACAAAACCCAACAAAAAATTATTCGTTTAAGTAATGTTTGAGTCGAAGGATAATACCCAAGTAATTTTTTTCAACAAAAATAATTTGTTTCAAAACAACAAAATATTTTACTCTATAATCATAATTCATGTTTCTATATTTGTATACCGAATTCGACTCCTGAGTCAGTCCAGTCGTCATGCGAATCAGATGGAACAGGGGAACGATTCTATAAATCTCATGCCACACGCTGTTGAACATGGACCCTGCTATGTCACACGGTATGTTATATTATGTACATGAATCCATAACATTTGTCACGTCCACGCCGTTAAGAGGATTCCAACAACCAATAAGACTGCTTGCCTCATACCGAGTTCGCAATTGATCAAGTTCTACCATAGAAAGTATTGTTTTTCCATGGAACTTCGATTGTACTGCACATATTTCTTCGATAAGTATGGTGATTTACATATTTTATGTCGCTACTAAAAGTGGAAGAAATGGCAAGTTTTATAATTATTTGCTCATAAGGGAATTTAAATGTCTATGATTATTCTTTGGTTTATTTCATAGGTTTGTTTATACGTTGCAGCGAAATGAGTGACAACATTTTTTTACTTAAATGGTTAAATTGATTCGCATTGAGAGATAAGTGACTGTTTTACATGATCCTCAAATCACATGCAATTTTCCCAATAATTATTAATTTCATCAATAATCTATGCCAACCTTAAAATAATATCTTTAAAATTTGATGTTATAACATCGTGTCTTATAGGACTTTTGTATGACTAACACAATATACCTTTTTTAATGCATATTTTATTTATGTCACCATAAATTATTATACTGTACACAAGCTTAGTTATTTAAGTTTAACCATGCTTAGTTATTTAAATTTAACATTAGTTTTTAAATTAATATTCATACCAAATTCATGGTGATTAGCTTGCTTTAATTTTCTATCCTTTTTAATAATATGTGGCATTTATAATCTGTACTTACAATTTAAATGCTTCTTATTTGGTATAAAAAAAACATTAAAAATGAGCTACCTTGACACCTTTATACAGTATGTGTTATTACAGTATTTGTTTCTAAGAAAATGTAAGATATTTTTGTCCATTGGTTTAATATTTGTGTATTCTCTCAAGGAATAAAGACACCTCACATTTTGTTTTACAAAAATCAAACCAATTTATGGTAATTATATATTGTAAAATGAGTTTATTTTTAATATGCAGATATGATCTAAATGGTAAAAGGTGCAAATGCGTTTGTAATGTATGAAATATTGAATTTCTATTCGGATAATTTGAGCTTGTTAGTCAGATTTTTTAGACTAAGAGAATGCGAGAAGTGAAGTGAGGCTGTGCGGCAAGGGTCGTTGGCCATATCTTGTTGGGATAAATTTTCACATTCTTGACCGGAAATTTGTGCCGCCGGAAGCCATGACAGTCTCCCCCGGAAGTTCCTGTACTACAGGACACCAGAAAATGGTTTCCTCTTTAATTGTTTGCTGCCCTTTGAGACCTTTTGACTTCGAATATTGGTTTTTTTTATCACGTTTTTAGTTTTTTTTTATCTAAGTGTGTGATAAATAAATATTGCACCTTTTAAGCTCGCCGCATTCATAAAATATTCACAAAATACTTTTATTTAGTAACACCACCCACTTGGAAAAAACAATCAAAAGTTTATTTTATTGAATCAATGTAATATGTTCTCCCACTTTTTGATATTTGCCAATCTTTTTTTACTGTTTTGTCCATTTGTTTTTTAGTGCTTTATGTTTAAGTTTTCTTTCCCTTTTTAAAAATAACGGAGTTGTCGTTTGTTCCGCAATCGGCACTAAAGTTAGCCCGTTTTAGATTCAAATATAGAAACAAAATTTAAAATATTATCTTTGTTGAAAGCATTCTAAACTTGGCATTTACGGAATTATACATTAAAATGAATAAATATATTTTTTGCTTATACTATCTCCCAGTCTACCATTTTCAACTACTGTTATGGAAACAAGCAAGATGAAGAAGTCTTTATTTTTTTAAATAAATTATATATAGACATAGAGATACAAAAGCATGGCACTAAATATATTATATATACACATAAAGATACAAAAGCATTGTACTAAAATTTGCTTTTCTTTTTGTTCACAGTTGCTGCAGTCTCGAACAATGCTCCATTATACATTGGACTTGCTGTCGCTTTTGTCGTGTTCGCCATTTTCGCCTTCCTAATGTTTAGATTCTTCAAGAGAAAAGGCAGTGATCGATCATTCTATAATCATCCAAGAGCAGGTAATGTTTCAAAATATGTAACTTATCAGTTATTGTTTTAAAGATTTTTTTGGAGATCCATCACTATTTCAAAGAAAATAAATGGTTTCTTTTCTATTTTAGATGTTAGACCGCAATTTTTCCAAGAAGTTGATAAAAAGGTTCTGCAACCAGATTTGATGCAGCATTCAGATGGCCCTCCATGTTACGAATATCCACCTTTTCTCATGAAACAGCCAAATACTGCAATTGCGAGTAATGTTAGCGAACATCATTATGACGTCCCACAACTAAGTAACAGGTAATTAAATCTATTGATTGAATATTCATCGTCCAGTTAACTCTAAATTGAAAGAGTAATTCTTCCATTATTTTTTGTTGATGTTACAATTAATTAAAGCAAACTCTTTGAATATTACAGTTAATATATATGCCTTTTACTTCAAGTAGTTGAGAAATGGATTTTTCACTATTTAGCTTCAACTCTAGGTGCGCAAAATTTTCATTCTTAGCGTAACTGAACTATATGTAAACACTCATTATTAACAAAATTATTAAGAATATTTAATAATAAATCACTTTGATATTCGACTAATTATATTAATCTTCACGACACCTGTTTCTACCATCCATCTCGAGGCTCTCTTCAGGCGGAATGATTTCGGTTTATTACAAAAGCAATGTTAAGACTGGTGTCATGTTACATCGGGAATTTGTGTGGTGTACTGAGAAATATACAAAGCCATAAGCGAAAAAAACATATAATAAATAACCAACGAGTGCTAAAGGTTTCAACTCTCTTAAACATTTTTACTTTGGGTACCCCATTGACTTCCGATCTGACATGACACCAGTCTAAGCAAGCAATGCTTTCGTAAACATAACTAGTGTCACACTACCTGAAGAGAGTTCGGGATACGAGGTACAAAAACCTGTCGCAGGGATTAATTTACTTAGTGAAATGACAAAGATTTTTTTAATTAAATATCCTAATATGGTTTTCGAAAAAGTTAGAACCGAAACCTTTGCTAAAATTATTACTGTTGGTGAACATTAAGACTAAATTACTCTTCTTTTATTTTTTCCAGTTATGCTACACCTATTGATAGTCAAGTGGTTAACTCGTGTAACGAAAGTGATAATTACGATAAAAAGCCATACAGTGATTCGGAGCATTCAACTGCTAGTTGTTGTACAAGCTGTAAGTGAAAAAACAACGTTATTTTTAAATTGATACAGTGATCCCTCGTTATTCGCGGATTTTTATCTATGGTTTTGATTATGCGAGAATGCGTTTTAAAATAATGAAAAAAAAATATCGTATTTGCTATAAAATTCCAGAGCTTCAGTTATAAATGTGTAATACTATCGCATAAAACGTCGAGTGTGCAGTTTGCTGTCGTTAATACGACGGACACCGAAGAAATAGTCATAGGAAACGAATGTGACAAACTAACGTCGGAATAGTTGGGAGAATTGATTAATGATCTGGAGGAAAGTGAGTTCGAAGATGAAATAGAAATGAAAGTTGTTGAGCCGGATTTTCGAATGAAAACGTTGAATTTTTTTTTTCATTATTTAGTCTGCAGTACATATTTTCTATGAATATTGAAATTAAATGTTACTTTCAGATGGTAATAAATAATGTTAAGTCATTGTTTTATTTTTTTACCGTAAACCTTTTACAAACAAAATTTAAAAAGAAAATCACATATATTTATGTAAGTCGCGACAGTTTGTGCACCTACCTCCTGTTTTTGTATGGACACCTCGTCTTTTTATCCGTGGTATATTAGGAGAACGTAATCCTCGCGTATAGCTAGGGACCACTGTGATTAAATTTAAGAAAATTCGAATTCTTATTTATTATTTCAAGACATTAAATTAATAAAAATAATTATTCATAGCGGATTCCACCTACGATGCAACTGCGGACAAGGTCACCATTCCATCACTTACTGGATCCCCGGCTATCCATGGGCTCTTTGGTGATCTGGTACCATCCCCCTGCAGTGTGTCTCAGTCGATCAGTTCAGCAGGTGGAAGGCTCTCGTTAGAAGGGGCAGGAGCAGCACTTTCTATCCCAGAAGGCGCTTTGGTCCGAAATGCTAAAGAAAACATGTGTATTGCTTTACTGAAGGAAGACAAATTCAGGCCAAAACTTCCAGACGGTAAGTTTTATCAATAACTCCTGAATACAAAAATTTATCAAGTTCATAATTTTACTTATTTTAGTAAATAATACAAAAATATTAAAAAATTAAAAGAATTTCATTTCAAAAACTTTATTTTATAAAAAAAAATGTTAAAAAAAAATTCTTTTAAAAGGTTCAATTACAATAACTTTTACTGTGAAGGTATGCTTTGTTTTTATGATAAATGTTGTTTTTTTTTAGTTTTCAAATATAATGTTTTTAAATATTTTCTCTAATGAAAACCAATTTAAGACTAATTAAAAATTATGTTTTTAACAGGAGCAACACAGGTAAGTCCAGTGATACGAGTCGGACCATCCTCAGTCCAACTCAACAAGGCTGTCATCGTCCAGATTCCACACTGCGCCAGTCTAAGGCACGGCTTCTGGAATCTGTCCCTCTTGACTCTGGAGAGGGATGCGCACCATAAAGGGTACCCCTCTTGGAAGAAAGTAGTCAGTCTCGGGGAGGAAACCATCAATACTCCGGTGTTTACTCAACTCGACGCTGAGAGTGTGTTCTTAGTAACTGAAACATTATCCAGTTTCGTTCTGGTTGGTGAAAGTTTAAATGGAAAATCAGTGAAAAAACTTAAGTTAGCAATATTTGGACCGAGTTTAAGTGCGAGGCCATCAAAAGACTTCAATATTCGAGTTTACGTTTTCGAAGATACTCCTTCGGCCCTTTATTATTGTACTGATCTAGAATCACGGCTAGGAGGAGTTTTAATAGAAAAACCAAAAACTTTATTGTTCCAAGACGGTGGATCTAATTTGTGTTTATGTATTGAAGATATAGGATTAGGCTGGAAATCGAAATCGAAATTCTATCAAGAAATACCATTCTCTCATATTTGGAATTCGACATCGAATTCTTTGCACTGTAGTTTTGTGTTAGAACAAACTGATTCAATAAATGTATTAGAATTTAAAATAACTGCATCTCAAAAATTGAACCCATCTCATAAACAAACATTCAATGTATCTTTTGGTGATGACTTTACATCTTGCAACTCTCCTTTACGGTCAAACCGCAGAACCTATTTCAATAATGATTCAAACGTAGTCATTACTGAAAATACACTCGAAAGTAAAACTTTGCCGGGTCGCTCTTTGGCTATAATAGACGAATACAATGAGTCTACAGCAAGGCAAAAGAGCTTGACAGTTAACGATAAAGGTATTAATACATGTACAATTGATAACTCTACTCCGTTTAGATTGCCTAAAAATGTAAAAAAACAATTGTGTAGTTGCTTAGATCCTCCCAATTCACGAGGCAACGATTGGAGGCTCTTGGCTCAAAAATTGAATGTTGATAGATATATCAACTTTTTCGCAACAAAGAGTTCCCCAACTGAGTCTATATTAGATTTATGGGAGTGCAGACATAGGAACACTAGTGCTGTAGCTGATTTGGCCACAGTATTGAGATCGATGGGACGTAATGATGCTGTTAGGATTATTGATACGTGTCTAGGTCCGAGCTGGTTGTAGAAAGCTTCGTGTCAATCTTGTGTAAATAGATTATAAAAATGAACAACAAGAATAAATTATATGATATTTCTTTCTGAAAGATGAATTGGTTTTTATTTGTATTGTAGTTTTATAAATGTGATTGGGTTGATTGTAGGGACCATATGTGAAGAACCCTTTAATTTGCAATACTAAATAAGACTAACGCTTTAACTGTTCTAAACTAGATTTTCGACAGAGGAACTAAAAGAATGTGAGTTTTATATTTTGCTAAAAATTATGATTGTTTTATCTGGTAAAATTATAGTAGTCTTATCTGGTAAAATTATGATAGTTTTATCTGGTAAAATGTTAAAAGTATTCTTGCTAAAGCGATATCGCTTCGTAGGTATATTTACCATTAAAAATTAAATTCGTCAAGTTTGTGAACATTTGGATTGTTTCATAGTATTTTAAATTTTTTGAGAAGTTATTTTTTATTTCTCTATTCTCATTAGATAATCGTTTTTCATGTGTTAACAAATTGCTTTGAGTGTTAACGTAGTATATGTAGATTATTATTATACTTCAGTCCGTTTCTTATACAAATATTTTAATGAAATAGATACTGCGAATTTTATTTTACTTTTACTCAACAACATTTCAAAAAAAATATCAGAAACTTGTGAAAATAAAAAAAAACTGAAATTGAGTTCGCTTGAGTTTTTGTGATGTACGAGTATATTAATTATAACATTGCAGTTACGTATATAATTAGCTTAGCAACCAGACATCCCGGGCTCGATTCCAGAAGGATTAACTTTCGGACTGGTTTAACTTTCACGACTTCATGTGATTTTATTGTTGCACTAGCGCTTTATCTCAAATTATTGGAGCGCTCTAAGAGTGATATACGTAAGGAAACAAAGGTATACAGGTCGTTTTTTATTTTCACATTTACACAGCTTGTATAAATACAAAAAATATTGAGAATCAGATACATCGTTTTATTTTGTGAATTTTGAGTTTTTTTTTAAAAATTAAATATTGAATTGCAATTAAATGTTAATGAAAGAAACTCTTTCAAAAAGAGTTTTTTTAACATGATGCAAAGATAACGGTTAAATATTTTTCGTAGACGTTTATATTATATATTATGGGTACGATAGGAAATTTTGTAAAATTTCTAGTGACTGCCTTATTTCTGATTTTAATTAAATTTATTAAGTTGATTCTTGAATATGTTTTTCATTTATTATTAAAATAAGATCTTAAAATGTTTGTTATTTTTAAATATTTATTGTATTAATAAAACTTTTTTGTGTATTTGATAACTATTCATGTAGATGATGATCAAAGTCAAGCAAACCCTTGAAAAATTGAGGGAAAAATTAAACCCCAATAAATTAAATGAGTTGAATTTGAGTGCCAAATATATTTTTCAAAATCACTTATTAAAGAAAGAAAATGAATTTACAACTCTTTATGTTTAAATATACCGCAAACATAGTTTGCGAATAATCGTTTTGTCGTAGGTCTTTTAGTTTTGGTTAATACTTTCAAAAAGCTAATTATTAAAATTTAATTTGTTAATATTACTCATGTCAATAAGTAAGTTGTGGAGAGATAAACAGTTATAACGATAATTATTAGATTTGTTTCAAACTGAAATTAAAATTGATAGTTGAAAATATTTACTAAAAGAGTGCTTGAGTAGTTGTCAAAACAATCGTCGTCATTCTTTGTGAATGTTAAGAAAATCAAAAAGCATTTAATATTTTTTATAAGTAATATTTATCTGTGATATAAATAATAAAAGTTTTGTAAAATGATGTAAACAAATTATAAATAAAAAATGTTTTGAAATAAACTCTTTGTGTTTTGTTCTACAATTCCTAAATAAATTTGTATTTTAAAAATATGTACTTTATTTTCAAGTGATCATTTTGCGTACTATGCGAGTCTTATTAATATTTGTTCATAACATAAATTATTTTTCAATTGCATCATGGTTGATGAATAATAATCTCTGGAGTTTAACTGGTTAATGCTTCTATAAGTCATATATTGAAATTTTATACGAATTCTCTATTTTCTGAGTCATATAAAAAAAGTATATCATTTACATAATATGTCAAAAATATAAACATTGCTTTGTTCCTGAGAAGAATCTTGAAACAATACGACATTGAAAATACATTTACAGGGGTATCTTTTTCATTGATTTTAATTGTTACAACAAACTGAAAGTAATTATAATAATTTGATTATAACTACCTTATTTATAAAATTAAGTGAAAAATTACTTAGTTATCGGGGTCGAGTGGCTCTGCGTAGTATTAAAACACGTGACTTGAATTAATAGTTGTATTAAAAGTGAACAGAAATAAATAATCGGTTGGCGATTTAAATAATTGCAGTTAATTTAGTGAATTCACATCAACGTTTCAACAAAATTAAGCTTCTAAGGGAAGGAAATTATCCCTCGTTTTCATTAATATTACATTTTGTAGTCTTCAGAAGCAAGTTTTAATGAGATTGTTTTTATGCAAATTTGTTTAAACAATATTGTTGCTAAGTACGTTTTAAGATGCACCATAAAGTCAAAGTTTTCGAGGATATTCGCTGAACGTAACAAGGTTTCTCAAACATAAGGACTACTTACTCGTACATCCATACCGTAGTTTTGAAATATCCATGTATAATATCTTTAGCATCTGACCTTAGAGGCCTTTTATAATTTAAATAAACAGTTTCGTTTTTAAATGATAATAATATAAAATTTATGTCCGCGATCCAGAGTAAATAATGAAACTGAAAAAATATTATGGCTTTCGTATTTAAGGATCAAAAATAACATAGAAAAAAATAGAAGAGTTAAGGACATTGTAATTTGTTTTATCAAACATTGTTTACTCCAAAACAACAAAAAGTGGAATAAACAGTGCTTGATAAAACAAATTACAATGTCTTTAAACCTCCACAATGTTAATAATGTCTTAACTATAAAAAATATATATAGAGTAAAGCACTATATTGGGTATGTTTGAATATCTTTATTTATAGAATCTCATGTTAATGCTACGAAACGTACTAATACAAGTACGTGTTCAAATAAAATTTTCAGTGCAGAGGAGATCGATAAAATATAGTGATTTGTACGCAGCTGACAATATGAGGTAATTAGCAGTAACATCCATATTTCAGATTGTTAATATTTCACCTATGATTAAAAAGAAAACTAATATAAGCTTACAAGGTATAATTAAATACAATCGGAGGAAAGTATTCTTTACTTTGTAGTCAATTCTTACGTTGTCCAGATTTTTTAATTGTTTTTTTTTATTTGACTTGAATCGATCCAACAATAAATTGCCATGCAAGTTTATATACTCGAAATACAATAAACTTACTAAAATTCGTGGAAAATACATGAAGACAATGAAGGATTTTAAAAGAAAATTTGGAAAAAAGTTAATATCAAATAAAAATATATTGCTCTAGTAGATACACATAGCATTATATTTTTTTTTATATACAACTGGTTATAACGACTGGACACATTTGTATAAAATTATATGTATACAAGAAGAAAGGTGCTTCCATGTTTTCATAACCGTCAGTACTGGTGTTGATAGCAAACTTGAAGCGCAAAGTATAAACGCTTATGCAATTTTTCAAGTTATTCATGTTCTGATGTGATACGTTCCGTATATTCAACAAAGGAGACCGCAGAAATTGCCACTTAACCCATGGATCCCATCCTTTATGGCTTTACCCTACAAAACTTGTTTGCCTGAGTCGGAGCCTTTATAAACTATGCAGGCGGTGTTAGTATTATGGAAATGGACACCTTACCGAGACCAAGTGCTTCAAATGAACACGTAAGTTAAAAAGGGTCTAGGTGAAACTTCGAATTTGATAAAATATTGAATCATTTCCAATGTCGTTCAGATAATGTTTTTGTGTCCGAGCTTTACGTAGTTTTTGAACAGTGAGGGTTGTTTAAAATATTCAGACGTTATCGTGTGCTGGTTTTTTTATTCAAATGATTTATTATATCTGTAATATATTTAAGTACGTCTTTGTCCATAAAAACTAAAATATATTTTGGTGGCCCTAATTTCAAAACTGCAATATGATAGATTAAAAAAATAAGTTGTTTTTTTAGTACTTAACTCGATGTGATTTAATACTTGGTCAGGTATAGGAATTAAATGGAAGACACTTAAAAACTAGCCAGAATCTCTCGAAATATTACTGTATAACTGTAATCTAATGAGGTTACATATCTATACAAGGTTAACACATCAAAGGAGATTACATATATATACAAGGTTAACACATCAAAGGAGGTTACATATCTATACATGGTTAACACATCAAAGGAGATTACATATCTATACAAGGTTAATACATCAAAGGAGGTTACATATATATATATATAAAGTTAACACATCAAAGGAGATTACATATCTATACAAGGTTAACACATCAAAGGAGGTTACACAAGCATAGATGTATACTATATGTGAATATAATATCAAATTTCAAATGATAAATATTTCGAAATTGTTTAAACAGAACTTTTGTATTAATTTACATATAGTACAATATAATCGGAACATCACTTAACCCGGCTCCCAGGCTACTGTAAAAATTAGCATGCTACATAAATAAAATCAATTGCATCACTTTTCTTTGCAATTGGAGAAGAGTGATATAAAGTACTTATCATCCCGTCTCGACTATATTGATAGTTAACCAATGATGTATGATAAGTGGGAGCATTCCATCCTTAAGCTTAGTTGAGCCATTTTTACATTTCTCCACTTTTTATCTCATGAGAGACGCAATGTTCAATTATGTGAATAAAAAAACGTTTTTTGCTTCTTTTGATAATATTTATCTACAATATATCGTATCAAATAACATTCCCCCCCTGATCATTATTATTATATAAACCTTACAAGAAAAGGAGTTGATCAAGATATATCTCAATATAAATTAATCTGTTATTTTAACTAGACACAAATACTACTAAACGTTTAGTCCCTTTGTTGACCTATCAAGTGACCCAATATCTGGCTGGATTATTTTGCTCCTGAGGTAAGCAGATAGCATATCCCAAGAGTGTGTCTTTCTTGGAGAAAGCTTTAATGGAATCCCTAGATTCGTTAAAAAATAGATCCCAGAGTATATAAATTGATTATATTATTTGACCCATGCAACGGGAAATATTATTTAATAAAAATATGGTTTTAGAAATTCTATTTATTAAATAAAACAAATTTTACATTTGTTTGCAAAATACTTGAATAAGCCGACTAAATGGGATGAAATCCTTCAAAGTTTCGTTTTTTTATTTCCCGGGTGATAAAATTTAAATATTAAAAAAATATTAGGTCCCCACATACGAAACCGGCGTTTTGCCGTACTTGCAACTTTGATCTCAAATATCTTCTCTTTGGTTAGGAATTTCAAACTCAAATTTATACAGCTATTTACTCAAGTATTTGTGTTTCGAAAATTATAATTCATTTGTTTTTTCCTCAATTGTTTTTTTTCTTTGCGTCACTCAGTTTACAAAATGGAAAACTTGAAATATCGCGTTATTTACGAGTACGAGTTCCACCGTGGCACCAGTGCAGCAGAAACGGCTCGAAGGATTAATGATGTGTATGGCGACGGTGCCGCAAAAGAAAACACAGTGCGTTTTTGGTTCCAACGTTTTCGTTCTGGAAATTTCGACCTGCAGAACAAGCCCGGAGACCAAAGTTGATAATGAAGAATTGAAGGCTATTGTGGAAGCGGATCCATCGCAAACCACGTCCGAGTTAGCTGCAGGCTGCGGTGTTAGTGATAAAACTGTTTTAATCCACTTGAAGCAAATTGGGAAGGTGAAAAAGCTTGAAAAGTGGGTACCTCACGAATTGAGTGAAGCAAATCAACAAACGCGCGTTGACTGCTGCGTTGCATTACTCAACCAGCACAATAATGAAGGGATTTTGAATCGAATCATTACCTGTGATGAAAAGTGGATCCTGTATGATAATCGGAAGCGCTCATCGCAATGGCTGAACCCTGCCGAACCAGCCAAACCATGCCCCAAGCGAAAATTGACTCCAAAAAAGTTACTTGTGAGCGTTTGGTGGACTAGTGCTGGTGTCGTTCACTACAGCTTTCTTAAATCTGGCCAGACGATTACGGCAGATGTCTATTGTCAGCAACTGCAAACCATGATGGAAAAGCTAGCTGCTAAACAACCGAGGCTGGTTAATCGCTCTAGGCCACTGCTGCTTCATGATAACGCTAGACCACACACTGCACAACAGACGGCTACCAAATTAGAAGAGCTTCAATTGGAATGTCTAAGACATCCACCGTACTCTCCGGACCTTGCCCCAACAGATTACTATTTTTTTCGAAATTTGGATAACTTCTTGCAAGGGAAAAAATTCAACTCCGATGGGGCAGTCCAAACCGACTTCAAAGATTTTATTGATTCCCGTCCGAATGGTTTTTTTAGTAAACGGATCGATGAACTATCTATGAGATGGCAAAAGTGCATAGATAGCAATGGTACATACTTTGATTAAATAAATATATTATATTAAAAAAAAATCTACTTTATGTTCCTCCCAAACAAAACGCCAATTTCACATGTAAGGACCCAATATATATTGTGTATTGAGAGTAAAACTTTAAAATCATACTTTTTAGGCCCTTCTTGTTAATATTTTGCTTTCAATGTTATTACTTTTTGAAAACCTGTTATAATGAAAAATATCTTACATGATTTTTGGTTTCTAAAATAGAGTAGAAATACCAGGATATTATTTTTTTGTCGACACATCAAAGAAATATTATTACAGAACTATAAATTTGACAACATAAATATGTATATATTTTTCCGAAATATTTATAAATTCAAGAGACATATTTGTAAAGCACAGATTTCGCGAGTTTCATAAAACGGGCTTAAAAATTCCTTGGACTAAATTTGCCATGAGTAACACGTTCTCATGGACTTTTTTTACGGGCTCGTAAGCGGCTTATGAATTATTGATGCCCCCTGAAAAGCTTCGGACGTAACTTCCACAAACTTTTCGATGAAGCTTATATATTTTGAACTTTTTAGAGCATTCTACTTATTATGTTTGAAATATACCTTTTTTACCTTATCTGCTCCATTTCACAAATAACTTAAGCAAGCAAAAAGACGATTTAAACAAATAAGTGAACTTAGTTGTTCATAAAGTTTTCTGGTAAGTACTATAGGAAAATTATTTTCAGTGATTTTTGAGAAATGGGAAAAAGACATTACAGGTATTTCAAATGGGTAGATGGATTGTGAGTAAATTAATCTTTAAACAAAAAAAATTATCTTTATGTTTGTCTGGAAAATTCCCGTAAAAATATGTGTTTATATCGATATTTTCTGTAATATACTCGTATATACTGGTATATTGAATCATCATCTGTTATCAAATAATATATAATAAATAAATCTTGTTGATAATTACTTTTTTATAAAATTATTTTAGTTAAAGCACAATTCGCAAAAAATACTTTTTACACTCTTTCACATTCTGGTGTTTTCTTTATTAACAGATACTTTTGTAAAGCAAAAAATGATAACAATTGTGTAGAAAATGGCTTCTGAGCATTTCATTGCAAGTCGTGCAAAGTAGCGAGGTACAATGATAAAAATACGTGACCCAGTTGTTCGCTTGCCTCCTGTTGTTTCTGCATTGTATGAAACAATCAAGAATTTCCGGCATGCAAAACCTTCCTAATGTACTTAGTGGTTGTTGTACGCCGCAGTGTGTATTTCCTTCTACCTTGGGCAAGGATTTATAAAATAAATTGTGCTTTTTATCGAAAAATTATACTTTCAGGCTCTGTTAAGTAGACATTAGTTACTCAAACATCTTACGAGCGAGTAATAAAAAAATAAATCTCTCGTTATTATTATTTTATGAAAAGCTCATGTATCTCTCAGGACCTAACGTGTTTTTTTATCTAAGTATGTGACCAAAAGTCTTTTGAATCTTTGTCTCTTGATTTTGGTGGATCTCTTGAAATTTATTGTGATAAGATGTTAAAAAATGTAAACCAATGAAAATATACTCGTAAGACCAATATAATTGTACTGCCTGCTAATGAGGAACAGGATAAAGTACTTTTTCAATTGTTAATATACCATATATATAGGTGAATTCAAAAGCCTGATATTATTATAACTATATTAAATAAAAAAATAAGACACGCTTTTATTGCCCTTGCAAGCCGAAATGATCACCCATTTTGTAGAGAAGGGCTATAGAATTAAAAATCAGTTTTTTTATTTTATTTGAAAATAAGAATGGAGTTTTATAAACTTAACGATGTCTGTTTAAATGAACTCAAATAAATAATGAATATTTTTATAGTCAACATGAACATGAACAACGCAAATAAAATGAGTTCTTTGGATTTAAATCTTACAAATGCTCTTATGTTGGGGCTTCAGACGTTTTAAGGAAGGTTGATATTTTTCCAAGGAAAGAATTAAAGTCGCATTTTGTGAATAGAACCTCGTACGGAGTAGTTTTATGTTTTCTTCACTGAGTTTTCTCATGTCAAAGAGCCATAGAACGTTTTAAAGAAACCGAAAAGATTTAATCGAATGAATTTATGTTTTCTGTTGTCTTAGTACTTAACTGGAGAAATCAAGAAAAGTAAACATTCCGCGTTGGTCATATTTTATTGAAAGCGCCCACTTCTAGGGATATTTATTACTTAATTTAGCCGCTTACTCCTGACAGTTATATCGGCATGTGCAAGATTGCGTGCTAATATCAACACAAAAATTAGAATATTTTGGGGGATTTTGAAAATTTGAGGTAAAAATATTTCTATGTGAATTTAAAACAAATTGACTTTTATATATACAAAAATGTTACTACTCACAATTTACCTGTTCTGAGATATTTGAGGTAAGAAAGGGTATGAATTCATGTTTTTGAGAACAAAATTAATCATAAAATATACATTTTTCTTGTTTATTTGTGCACATAAAATTTAAGAAATGTATATTCGACATTTCAAAACATGTGTTGTGTGAGTTGAATTATTTTTGCACATAAATTCGCATATCTTGTACGAATCATAAATAAATAATATTATATAATTTCAATTCACCAATAACTCTAAAATATTTAAGTAACTATTTGATTTAAAATCATTATTTATATTGAGAATTCTCCTTTTGGTCTTAGAGAGTAGATAATACTAAATCAGACAGTACGTTATATATTTATTAAGTGAAAAAGTAATTTTTTTACAGTATAACGTTAACATCACAAATAAAGTTGTTTTGTCATGTTTCAATTATAACGCTAACACAGAAATAAAAATAAAGATACCACAAAGATAGATGTTTATAAATAAAGTTGAGATCCAGCCCGCTGCGGTGTGTATAAGGGTCCATTTCCTGCCTTGCTTTTAGCGCCACAAAGGAACATTGTGTGCGCGGCCACTTGACTGGCGGCGAGGCGGAAGTGCAGGGCTACAGTTCTATCCAATCAAACGGGCCAATGGTAACATGATGTTTCCTATACAAGTTTAAGGACCAAAAGAGCAAGAAAATTTAAACTTCATTCTCCTTTAACGAAAAAACCTTATGTGGGAAAACAAATTACATAAAATATATCATAAATTCATAAACAGAGACGACCAAACTTAAAGTAATCCTTAAAGGATACAATTCTCTATGCCATAATAACATAACAATAATCTATAAAATATGTAGATATTTGCCCAAAAATTAGAAGTAACATTCTCGGTCTAAGACTTCTTAAGTTGATAAACCAGATTCCATTTTTACAAATAATTCTAACTTTAAAAAAATCACTAATTTGTGATTTTAAGCTACATTTTATAACTTTAAAATATGTTGTTGTATAATCAGCGTTCTCTTAGTCTTATATAAAGGTTTTATAGTACAAATGTTAGTATTTGTTATATAGATGATTATTAATATATAAAAGTAAATGAATTCTAAACAGAAAACAAAATACGCTGAATGGAAGATTTATGTCACATATAAGACAAGCTCTGCTATTACGACAGTTTATCTTTTTACATTGTAGATGGGCTTGCGCTAACAAACATTTCGTTATTAGGACAGTGATAAAAAAATACTTTATGAATAGTATCACCCCAGAGATCTACACTTGCAGATCATATTGATATACGAATAGGTTTAATTCTAATTAATATTTCATTCGAATATATTTAATTTTGAATTTTAAAGAAACTTATTTTAATATCTCTGAAAATTAAGCGGAAAAGCATAATTTTCACATCAGTGACCTTATGATTCAAATGACAAAACATTGAAATACGTTTAATAAAATTCACATTTTTCGATAACTATGTAACACTGTCTTCAAACTGTCAAAAGTAAACTAAAATATATTTTTATTTTCGTCGAAAAAAAATAACAGAGCAACATTCATTCGAAAAATTAAATAATGCAATAGAGGAAACAATACGAGCAGAAAATTTTAACAATTCTCAATTGATACAAAACTTATTGAAACATATTATTGTATAAAATTCTCTCACATAAAACCGTAGCTTCTCCTTTTGAATTTGATTCATTGGACACATTATCAAGAAAAGGAAAATTTGTAAAAATACTTAATTCTTCAGTATCATAAATTTATCAAGTTTCATATGCAGATAAAAGTCCAGACGTATTATAAAGTCAAATAACAAATATACCGGTCAGCTCTTGTTTTCGCACTCTTTCAGCATTGTCGTTAAGTAATATAATTGCAAGTAATTAAACAATCCAGAATGAATCCATCAATACGAGTACAGCGAACTCGGGGTGTCTGTACTCGTAGAAATATTTTCTATTGCAACATATCCGGCGTTGAATTGTAATCCCAACTATTCGGAAATAATGCAAATATTTTTACATAAAAAGTCTAACCTAGAACTCACAGTTTTAAAAATATTTCTCTTTTATCATTCAACATAACCCATATACTACTTGATGAACACTTCTTCGCGATGGCCTATTCAGCACTCTTCGTTGTTGTTTTCTGATAATTATATACTCATACTCATATGATATTTATTTTTGACAAACATCAACCCACACACACATTTGGACATAATCAAGTTCTCATGCAGTGCAATTTTTTAGAGACGCAAGTTTATTTTTATAAAGTAGAATGAACAAGAGAAGCTGATCTTTTATTGTATCAACACCGAGGTGATGAAAAGACTATTGCAACACATAAGAAATGTTTTTTTTGTCATTTAGGGGAGGGGGTGGGTTTGAGATTCAATTTTAATTTCATGACAAATAATCAATGGTTCCATTCATTCATACGGTCAAATGAGTGAATCAGGCATATTTAAGAGTGTTTCTGAAGCTCCATTAATTAAGAAGTTGGATTATAACCACTGTACAAGGCACAAAATGCTACTTGAAGTACTTTTATGTCCTCAATAAATTTTGCCGCGCAAGAAATCACCCTCTGTTCTACATAAAACTGACAGAATGGATATCATGGCTAAACACTCAGTTACTCGTGGTACAGAGATATTGAACCAACGTAGTGACACAATGGATATAATCTCGGCACCATCTAGCAGTATGAGAAGAATCCTGGCTAATATTCTTCCTTACAAATAAGCTATCTAGAAGTAGACCCTCTTTGTGTAACAGAAAATATCCGTGCAAAGTGGATAAAAAAACTCGTTAATCACATACTATATGTTAGCAATACTTCCGGACGTGAAGAAACTACAAGTCGCACGCGACTAGTGCGTATTGTTATTCGGACCGGACCCTTTTCGTCGAATACTATCGGGAATCGAACCTAAAACTGCCGGGTTAAAGTCAAGCGTTTTCATCCAATAGGCCACGGAGGTTTTTTATGATTAACACCTTATACACATAATCAACCAGCAGGAAAAATGTGTTTTTTGTATATAAATTCTGTTTTAAAAAATCCCCAGTGTTACACTTGAAATTGACAAAGTCGCTTTTCTTTACAGGCTGAGTTGGATCTTCGATACATAAATGCGTTCTGAAAGTCTCCTGTAATGAGAGTATTTACAAGAGACTCTTTCACAAATAGGAAAGAATGGCTGACTTGACTTACTGCCGGCGGACGAGTGTGTCGCGCCACCGGAGAAAGAGCAACAAATCCAACAACTGTCAAATTGCCTGCGGTCACTCTGTGTTCTGGTATTATCGGCTCCAACTTTATTGGTGTGTTTTAAGATTTATTGTGTTTTAGTGGAAATATTTATGAAAAAGAATGTGCCTGCTAAGTTTAAAAAAGTGTTCCAAGTCTAGATGTGTCCGTGAAAGTGAAAATATCAATAGTTTTAATTGCACATGAAATCTTAGCAATACATGTATTCCATCATGTCATGTAAAATAATTCAAGATATAACTTTTTCATCGTGAAATTAATTAAAATAATATATAAATATTTTTTATTAAAAAATATCAAATTAAGAGCAATCTTATTTTATTTAATTACAATTTACAGCTTTTTATCGACCACTCAAAAAATACTATAAGGGAAAGACTCCGATACGAATTTAGAATACGCATGAATATAAACACAACTTGTCCCAATTTTTTTAAACATTTACATGAATTATAAACAAAAAATATCAAACAGCATTACGCGCATGCATAACACCTACTTACTACACATAAAACGACCTCCGTGGTCTGGTGGTAAGACACTTGTCTGCCAATCCGGAGGATGCGGGCTCGATCCCCGCTGGAACCCAGATGTTTTTAAATATTATTCCAGTCTGGTTAACACTTAGGGCCTATAAAAACATCTTTCTGGTTGGTTGGAAGAGATTGCCACATGGCAATAAACACCTACTTGATATAGGTCAGGCAATCAAAAGCCCTAATCTAGTGACCTTTTGCTATAATGGTATCAATGGGTAAAACATAACTATGCTATAAGTTTGAAGTCTTTTGCCAAATTTTTAAATTTTTAAATGTGGTAACTCAATTTTCAGTTTTGAGATAGTCGTTCATATACTCGTATATGTCAATCTTATTATTTTTAAGCAAGATTATTTTTGAAGACTTAGATGACTTGTAAAACTATACACAAGATTGTATATATATTTTTTTACTGCTATGTTACCGTGCTTATGAAAAATTACTAACGTTTCAAAATCATAACATTCTCTATCTTCAGGCCAATGTTAAAAAAACAGCGATTTCATTTTACAGCAAATTTAATATTTTCTTATTTGCATTCGAATCTACGAGTATGTTGCTTTCAATATGTGTATATTAAAACCTTTTGCTACTTAAATTGTTCTCTCGACTTTAATTATGATTAAGAATCAAATAAAATAAGATGTTATCTTTGTTGAAACTATCTTAAAAATCAACAGAAAAAGTTTTTTTATATTACGAGTATATCTAATTCATTCTAATCATATCGACAACACCGGTTCTTCGTCGTATCAGCCCAGAAAATTGCAAATGTATGGCATTGGGGCTTTCTTTCAGCAGGTCTTCTTCCGAGCAGCTAACGAGGCATATTATACAAGCCATCAAGTGTGACATCGATTGAATGTTACCACACATGCATAATGGTGGATCTTCTGTGTCAATCTTTCATCTGAGGAGATTTTCTTTTGAGCTACCAGCGTGGGTGCGTGGGCGATTAAGATATCTCCTTACAGCCCATGGTAGGTGTTATCCCACCGGCAGGAGCTTCTTAAAGCAACTCAAAGAATTACAAAAAAACATTTTAAATAAAAATAAAAATTACTGTTGGAAATGTGAAGAGAATGTCGTTTCGAAAAACTCCACATTTCTAAGTTACTAGGGTGGAATTAAATGTCTCATATATAAAATCACATTCTATGATTGCGTGCACTTAAATCCACGATGAAGTTTAATGTGTCAATAAAATCCCTGTGAAACCATTGTACACGATAAAGTCAATATTGTAGCTGAGCTAGTCAACATTTGTCAAATGTGTCGTGTGACTAACTCATTTGTCTTGGTCAATTAATCTACAGTCAAAATGATAAATAATCTAGGTAAATATATTTATTTTTACCAAATCCGCTCTTAAAATGAAACCCCAAGTTATATTTGATGAGAATATTATGTAGTATTTAACCAAAACAAAACCAACTTATAATGATATTCACTTATGACCTCTTGGCATCTTTCCGGTTGGTTGGAAGCGATTGACACATAATAATAAATCAGGCTGTACTCTGTTTAATGAAATTATAATAAAAATTTAGGTTTTTAATTGGACTTTTATTTAAAGAATATACATTTCTTTTATAAAGACATTTAAGGAACTATGGCTTACGCTATCTGTTTTGATACGTCTTAACAGTAACTTGTGAAAGTAAATAAATGTTTTGAATTTTTATGTCGTGAAAACACTAGTTATACTAACAATGTTTTTCACAAAAAGCTGCAAACTTTAATGAATTAACTATGTGTTTCTTTCAATTCTCTGAAAATTTCTCAAATCGTAGAATTTTCGATCGTAGATTCGCGCTCAGAAAGTAAATAAATGTTTTGAATTTTTATGTCGTGGAAACACTAGTTTTACTAACAATGTTTTTCACAAAAAAACTGCAACTTTAATTTATAAACTGTGTTTCTTTCAACTCTCTCAAAATTTCTCAAATCGTAGAATTTTCGATCGTAGATTCACGCTCCGCTAAAATAGAGGTGGTCTTATTAGATTTCCAGTTCATCGCTCTTTTTTCTTCATGTCGCATTTAAATGTCTATGTCGTCGTATAGACGCTGTAATCAGCAACTCTTGACACGCACCTTCATTGGCTTGCTTCAAAAAGTGACTTAATAATCATTATATTTATCCATGTCATATTGTGTCTTTCTCTATTCCTCGTTTAATTCTTATTTTCCTATCCAGTCCATCTCCAAGTAATGGATATAATAAAAATGCTTTGTCCACTTTCTTTTCATTTCTTGATATCTTTAAATTTGTAATTTTATTCTTATTTCTTTTACTTTAATTTTTAATTGTTAATTCTGATTATTTAAATGTTTTTTTTAATATTATTTATAGTTAAGGCATTAACATTGTTGAGGTTTAAAGACATTGTAATTTGTTTTTATCAAACAAGACTTGTTTGTGCTCCTCTGATGATGAGGTTAAAGCCTCAAAACCGGTAGGGTTACAAAAAGTGTTTGATAAAAACAAATGACAATGTTTTTTTCTGTTTGTGTGTAATCTAAAAACCAGCAATTGTCACATGTGTACTTTTGATTGGTCTGTTAGAAGAGATTACCGTAAGACAATAAATCGGCCGATTATACTTTTGCTCAATGAATTGCCCAATAAATAAATATTGTAGATGATTACTCAATTTAAAAACGAATACTAATTAAATTATGTTGGCACGAACGTTGCATTAATTAAGGGAATAATATTTTTTTACTTAAAACAAAAATGGAATATATTTCTACATGTATTAAATTCAAATAAGAAGCATGTATGTAACTTGGAGTAAATTTGTGAAGTAACCAAATTGCAATGAAAGCGCTGTCACCTGACACACGCAAAGGCACGACTCAACAATTTAATGTCTCAATAAAGCAAACGCAGTCGTCTGTCAGAGCAATGGACCGGGCGATCTAATAAAGCACTTGTCAAACACATTCTATATAAATTACATCCGCGACTCTTGTAAAAACTAATCGCTACAGAAATTTGTAGCGGGATGCCATAAATTGCTCGCGTCTTAGAGGGAAACCATCAACCAATTTATTCTCATTTCGGAGACAGTTATTCCAGTATTCAAAAAAGTTTTATTGTCTCCGCCGCCTTGAAATGAAAACGCGTATACTGGAGAAAATTAGACGGAATGAAATTTGTGAAAAGTTTTAGTAACGCTCTTGGGCTTGATTGAAATCATAAAAATGTTGAAACAATTTGATTTGATTAGAAGCCATACAAAATTTCAAGGATTTTTGGGAAATCGCTTATCATAATATAATATAGGTTGAATCTTAAGAATATTTAAAATACTTGATTGATCTAATTTATTTCAATTGTTAATGTAATATATGAAATAGGATTCATGAAAACCAAGTTAAAATATGTTTGCTTATTCAAATTATTTTTAAAAGGTTTTTATGCTACGATCTCTGTAGCCTAGTTGGTAAAACATACGATTTTAGCCCAGGTGTTGTGGGTTCGATTCCCGTTGGTACCCAATTTTCCAAAATTGTTTCTAGTCTAGTTTTCACTTAAATCCTCTTTAATATATTTCTTGTTGGTTGGAAGAGAGTGATACATTGCAATAATCCTGCCAGATGTTTGAAGTACGAGTATATAACGAAAGAGTAATACTATATAATATTACTAGATTTTATTTAAAGAAAATAGTACGGCATGATTAGTATATGAGGATGAAAAGTAAAAACGACTTGAATGTCAGGATTTAAAAGACAACTCGCGTTTAGATAATTGACAAAGATAACGAAAAATGTTTTGCAAAATAAATGTATTACAGAATTAAAAAAGGAATATATTAGACATGTTTTCTATCAGAGAGAAGAGTTGTTTAATACAAACCACCTATTTATATTTTAAATAAGATCCAGCTATAAAACTATAAAAAAAACTATTGAAGATGTTAAATAGTATAATATTTTTTCCTTTAAAAGGGTACACCATGTGTATTTATGACATATGGTCGTAATTAATTATGTTATATGAATATCTAAGAAATGTATCAAATAAAGGTAGAATAATTCACATTTATAATTTATCACAATTTGATATGCATACTTTTGCCACTTTGGGCAAGACGAGCTGTATGAATATAACTGTAGAATAGAAATGTACCTGACACGTAGCAAACTGTCAAAGTTGTAACATAATTGTGCTAAAACTCGAGAATAAATTATGAGACCTCCTCGCTTGATGCATGAACACGAAGTCCATGATTTATGCACAATAATAAGCGTTACTTAGAGGGATAAATACGCATATAACAGCGGAGGAAATATAAATGTGGGATGCGTCCACGTGTGAGAGGTGGAGATCTGCTTTGGTTAAACAGTCCTGACGGCTGTGGCAGACGCTTTGCATTATTGCTGGGGCAGTGTCACATTTTATGAGCGCATATCCGTCTCCAGCCAGCCCCGAGCATCGCCTTATGACAAACAGCTGGTCCCGAGGGAACTGACTGAGATTCATGGAAGCTTTTATTGTTGCCCATTCAGATAAATTGACCGAAAATTCAATAGAAAGTTTGAGACACTTGAAATTTAATAGTGCAGATACAATTTGTTGAACAACTATTGAATGTGATAGCCGATAGCCCAGTTCTCGAAATGAAGGTGCCTTACCAAATAGTATTTTATTCCATTGATAACAAATATGTTATATACCAAACTTTGAAGTCAGATATGTATAAGATGAACAATTTTAGATATTCGTAAAATTAATTAACATATGTCGTATGCCATGTTATATACTTCCGTGACATAGTTCATTAGACGTCTGTCTCTGGTTGCGGGTTCGATTCCCGTCGATACCAAATAAAAAAAATATTATTTATCTAGTTTTCACGTAAGGTATCTTTAACTTTTTTCTAAATGATTGTAAGATATTGTCAGATAAGCCCACTAAGCAGGCAATAAGCCCACCAGGTTTCACGATATACGACGAAAATGTTATATGATACACTACTATACGAGTATTACTATTTAATGAAAAAAACATTATACAAAAAAACATTATATCAATAATGTGATCAAAAATTTAACTTGCTGGAATGAGTCACTTGAAGAGAAGCATGTGTTTAATAACAATGAAATAAAATCAAAGCGTATTTATCAGACTATTATTTTTTAAGGGCGTACTTTTTTGTCCTTCGAATATTGTCGTAGGGTAATAAAATCGCCGAGTGCATGTATACAATTATGTCCCAATCACATTAATAAAATGGTATATAATTTTTTCCCAAACTGCTATTTTGAACATTGATGTTAGAAGTTTAAATAAAATTTCACCACTTTGTACTTTTAATAAAGACTTTTGACTGAAAATATATTAAGATTCTCTTGCTACTATTCTTTGTAGCAGAAACGTATTTTGAAAATGAAAGCTTGAGTCATACATACGTCTTAATAAACATAGTATTTGTTTAATGAGTCTTTATAGCAAAGTATTTTAATCTTCAGGCCTTGTAAACGTTTTTCAAACCACTGAAATGCTTTGTGAGACAAATCGTACGCAATACATCAGGCTAATTAATACAAGTTCATAAGGCTGAGTTAAGACAAATACTCTTAGATCAAGCTCCCATACTTCAGTCGCATCCGGCGAATTTCATTCTCCTTTTATAAATATAGAGGTCCATTATACGTGCTTCAACTAAGAGACAAAAATAAAGTGTTAGATGGGGAGAAGTCTATATTTGAATGGCTGAGGAATCTACTTTGAATATTTGGCTGACCTTTGATGTCAAAATAAATGCAGCCATCAGCTAGAGAATTTCTAAGTAATTTTGATTGTTTCTTTAGAGTTTGTCGTTTCATAGATTTATGTTTTAAATAGTTCTGTATAATTATGTAGTTTAATTTAAATGGTTTTTAAGATGAGATTTTTAGAATTTATCTGAATTCATTATAAGAAGTGTAAAATAAACAACATTTTTGGTTTAGTTATTTAAATTTTTTGTTCTGTTAACCATATTTTTAGCTCAAAAAATATATGTAATAGGTCACCCGAGGTATCATTTTCATTTTAGCTATTTAATTTTGAATTTTAGGGAGACCTAAAAAACTTGGCTCCACTAAAGGAGATAACTAATTGTGAAGTTTTAAAAATAGGAGACCATGCATGACAATGTAACGGTAATGAAAGAAGCGAACTAATTTTGTTAATATAGAGTAAACTGGAAATCCGTTCTCTCTCCTTACCGTAATAGGGAACATGCAGAATTGTGATACTGGTGACGTTGTAAATTCAGACTTAAAATTAGGAGACTGAATTTTACATTAAATAAATCAAACATTACTTTGTCATTTCACAAATTACAACTTATAGGCCCAATTCGCTTTTATCTCTTACGCATGATCTTTAAATGTAACATATAATCGCGAGGTGCAATAAATGTCAAGTGCATGGCCGCGCAGTAACGCACTGGACTTCCGTGCGGAAGATCGCCGGTTCGAACCCCGCGCTGTGCTACTCCCCTCGAACGACACGGTATTTTGTCCACCTAGTATTTGGGAGTATAATGGTATCCATGACTCCAGTCATATATATTCTTGAAAAAAAAAACATGCCGGTGTGCTCCAATCATCTCACTCCGGTATGCCATCGGATCCAGTACAGCGGTGTACCCAGTGAGTTTGCTGGTGTACATTGGCTCACTCACTTAAATAAGATAGAAAAAAAACCCAAGGTACAGCATTGTTTTCCAACTGAATTGATATTAGAATGCCGAGGGGATCCTCTACTACGAGGCCCAGGATCGACGACGTCGACAACGAAATGTATAATTTCGGTAACATCCCGATATTTTTTAACGATTTTCGAAAAGTTTCTTTAAAAAAATTTGGTTTGGTTTATGAAAATGCAAAGAAATATATAATATACGAAAATACATCTTCTTGTACATAGAACAATGTAGACATACTTTGTGGGGAACAACGAGGAAGAATTATGAATATCTAAACATGAATTATAAACTTCTGGAAATATAATACTTTATAAGTAAAAGTTCTTTGAGTTTTCATTCACCAGTATCGAAAAAGAAGCCTTCTTAAGCACTTATGTCTAAAACGATGTCGTTCTTTCTGTTCTTGTTTGAAGTGAGCTAATGTGACATACAACCATATTCTCAAACAACTATACATTGAACTCTTGAGTGGGGAGGTTTACCCACAATGTACGCATAAATATTTTCTTCAATATTAACATACAGAACGATTCTTGTGAAAGTTATAAGCTCACTGTTTGTACAACACAATTGAACGTTTCAGATAACTTAATTATTTAAAAGATGCAAAACTGTTTCAAGTTTAAAAACTTTTTTGTTTAAATTTAATAAATATTCGAAGTTAAAAAAAATATTTTCAAAATAAATAAATATTCCCTAACTTTATATTTGCAGTATAAAAATTAAAACAATTATTTAAATAGTAGTGATAAAATAACATATTAAGTAAATCTTAATCTCGGAAATAAAATTTAATTTATGGTCATTGTTAGCTTTGCATTCGTATCTACAAACTTCTATCTGCACTTGAATATAACTCGAGTTACGACGCGTTAGAATTCTTTCTATGGCCCAAATAATAAATCTTCTTTTTTTCATATTGATTATAAGCGTATTACATTGATTCCATATTTACCGTAATAAAGAACAAAAGTGGCAGTGAAACGAAATGAACACATTTAGTAGAATAACAAATATTTCTTTAAAAAGTTTATGGTTAATGCTGTTCAAAGATTTTTAGGCAATGGAAGAAATTTATCATAAGTAGTCCACAAAATAATAAATAAACTTCTTACCCAAGTGCTTTCTGAATTTCATCCTTCTACAATCATTTTCATCACGTTTTACACATCAAACGCATTTTTAGAAGTAATAGTATTTTTAAAACTGAAACCGTTTTTGTGATAATGGTGTTTATTTATTATTTATAAGCAAATACTTTGAATACAAAGGGGGTGACGAGTTTTCCTTTAAGTGAGTGACACGCCAAGCGAAGCAGCACCATTTTAATTCTGAATAAATAATGTCGGGAGTTTCTACAGCTGCTACTCCTCTTCGCGATCTGTAGGTGTTGGTACTGAACCAGGACCTTTTTTTGCTGTTCGGTTTTTATTTTAATTCATATATTAATCCTACGCATATTTCAAACTTCTCTGTAGTGTAAACACATGTGTAAAGTCACTTTCCGAACTAGTATTCAGCCTTCGTCCTGGTTGACTATAAAAATCACATTAATTTACATGTGCACAGAGTTGAGTATAAATTATTTTTTAAAGAAGACACTTATTGTATTGTATTACATTTTTATTGTATACATTAAAACCTGGTGGATTTATTGCCATGTAGCAATTTATTACAACAAACTAGGAAGATTTAACATAGTCCGTAAAGGAAAGTTAGATCAAATTCGCAATTCCCGGGTCGGAAAATATATGTTTTACCAACCAGACCACGAGAGGTCATCTGATAGATGTTCTTCAAAAGAAAATGGGTTTGAAATTGAGAAATATACAATACACAATATGATTTGTTTTGGTAAATTTGCTTCCATTTTATAAAAACAAATGCAATGATGGTGTTAATCATTATTTTTTTTTTACTTATTCGAAACGAAATCATATTTCATGAAATTCAAAAAGTTATAAAAAGAACTTTAGATTATAACTACTTCTTTATAAGTTTTAATTATTATTTTTTGCTATAACAATATCAAGAAGTTTGGTTTTTTTTAGAGTAAGGTAAGCGAATATTTATTATAAACTTTAACTAAAAATATAAGTATTGGCACTATTTTTAAGGTTACTTTTATAACATTGTTGTGAATTTGTCGAATAACTTTCCATATTAACAATTTCTATCAATTTATAATATCAGCCACTATAATACATGCCATAATACAACATGAATAATATAGTTGTTGCGAAGCAAATTCTTGTTGCTATGTGATTTAGTATCAAGAGATGACTTCAGAACAAAGCTTCCATTTAATATAATTTATGCCCTATCGGGGTATTGTTTTTCTTTAATTCAGAGACAGATACTTATATTGTACATTAGCACCGAGTGCATTCTCCCGAGTGAAGAGATATGAGTATGCACACCATTGTCCTTCCTACGCTCTTGGATCTTGTGACCCAACAACCACAATAGCAGAAGATTTAATAGTGTTTTGATAGCAGACCTCAACGTATTATTATAAACGCATAATAATGATTAGTTTGAATTAAATAAGATATGCTGAAAAGTATTTGTCTCGAGACATTTGCCAGACAGGTAAGAAATATTTTAGTTTATTTCATCGATAAAAGTTTGAGGCGATCGTATTAACGACTGTTTTTTTTTTAATCGAAATTTGGCCTAGGTAGTAAGACAACTGTCTTCAGACCAGGATGTGTTGTAAGTTCAATTCTCGTTGGTACCTAGAATAAAAAAACCGTTCCTGTCTGGTTTTCACTTAAAGCATTCCAAGCACCTTTCTGGTTCGTTGGAAGAGATTTCTATATGGTGATAAGTTCACCAGGTTGAACTGTATTCGACAAAGTGATATCGCTTTGTGTGTCATACAATATTTTCATTCTACTCTTTGATCTCCACAGCTCCCATCTAGTCAGTGGGATACTTATTTCCCAACTTGACGGGTGCGGGTGCGGGTGCGGGTGCGGGTTCACCTGCAAAAAATCATATTTTATTAAAAAAAGTTCCAGTCTGATTTACTCCTAAGGCCTCTTTAACATCATTATGGTTTGCTGGAAGCAATTTTCTCATGGTAATATGCCCGCCTGATTATACTGTATGCAATGAAATTTTAAAACAATACAGTGAAATGACATTTTTGAGAAATACCATAATATACAAACTGTGAAGAGTGTTTTATATTATAATGTACATTGGTTTTTGATCGTTTTAACCTAGACTAGTAAAATTTTGGAAGTATTTTATAAAACAGTTATTTATGATTTGATACTGGACCCCAAATCTACGGTGTGAGGTAAACGATAAACCATAATGCCATGGATGGTTTCATTTTATTGACACACCAAATAAATATTTGTAAATTTTTTTTTCATTAAACTTAAATAATTTATTATTTTTTATCTATTGGAAATATAGTGCTATCAAAACATTAAACATTGTTAAACAAATAAGCATTGAAGATTTAATGTGTAAATTGTATGTGAATGAAGTAGAGGAAATGATACGAAATTAAAAGAATAATATAATGTCTACTAAAACAACATTAATTTACAAAATTCTGCTCTAACCGAGCCAAAAACTTTTACTCTTCGAAATTCATAACAATACATTTTTATGTTTTCTAGCACTTTCATGTATTGTAATTTCTTAGACTAGCGAAAACAAACATGCTATAATCGCATGAAACATACGGAATTGGCATGGAATTTCCCAAGTCAGATATTACATACGAGTACATTGAATGAAGCAAAGTAAAATTGCTAGGGTGGAGCGATTCGTTTTAAGGTAGTATAGTATTATTTTAAATATAGTTAGTGAAAATACAGCGAAAAATATTCGTAAATCCTTAACCATTTCATGTATCAATTGCCTTAGAAACGTGTAATTTGAAGAGAAAACCCGTTTGAATGGGTATGTGGCGTTTTTTCAAGTATGAATATTGAAATTTTATCGAGTGCCCCGCAACTTTGTACAGTTAGAATTCCTATTAATTTTACCATTTATTTGACTTGATGGTACTGATGAATGTATTTTTTTATGAAAATATGTGCTTATTTGAAATATGTAAGTAGTGAAATTTAATGAGAACCTTTTATTTCCCTTAAATAAGCCCTATTGTTATCATCAGGAATACCTCTCTTGAGACAATACCTTACTCGCACCTATTCTATCATCTTTTTGGATGCCTTCCTGAGGAAAGACTGCCTGAGGGTATTCCTCGCAATGCCTTGATAGGGAATAAGTTATGAGACGAGCTCGGACCTTTTGATACTTTCTCTCTCAAAATTATTTTCTTTTGCATTGCCTTAACATACACATGTACGTGTGATTTCAGGATATATTTTTTACATAATATTTTGCTACCAATAAATAAACTTATTATTTATTTATTTAAGGAACTCTTGTACTACTCGTATCTACCCTTTCCATATGGCCTCGTCAGTATCTTTTGCGGATGTTACCCCATCTCACAATGTCTTCAACTTCACATATTTCTCAGATACGGGAGTATGTTACTCTATCTGTTTTGTCTGTATAGTTCTGAAGGATGTGAATATTTTAATAATAAATAAAACATCGTATTTTTTAAAGATCAAATTATTAAAGATTTTTCAAAATGACGGTTTTGTGTTTTCTGTTAATTTTTTTAATTAAAACATTTTTTTTGCGTGGTGATGATTTTTTTTTACAGAAAAAGTCTTTATTTGTCATTATTATGTATCAAATGTTTAATGTAAAAATACTCTAAACATAATAACATGCCTGAAAAAATCACGCGTTCAATTAATAGGGTTCCGTACAGTCGCTAGCGAGGTATTGCATACTTTTCAGAAAAAAATGAGAAAAAAGCAAGAGTTTTGACCTGAAAAAAGCTGAGAGCAATATTTGAGAGAAGGAAAATTATGTTGATAATGGGCGAATGTTAAATAATTCATAAACCTTCTATATATCTACTCTTGCAGTGAATATACGGGAACGGGAACGTATTTAATGTCGCATATTAAATTATGTATTATTTTTTGTATAATATATAATTAAATCTTTATTTGAAAACAATGTAAATATAATATTTTTTTGGGTAAAAATTGGGTATTTGTGCTGTATTAATTTCAACCACTAACAGTTACACTACTTTAAATTGATACTGCATCTGGCATAATGTATGTTATGGTATATAATTTTCAATGTAATTTTTGGGCGGAGAAACCGATTCGGATTTTAAAATTGACTCGTAAGGGCGCGTAAATGAAACATAGTTCTTATTTGATTTTTATATTATCAATAATAACAATACTTAAATTTTTGAGCGTTTTCGAAAAAGAAAAGATAATTTTTCGATAGAATAAGATATCTTGTTTGTCCAATGAAATACTTTACATAGCCAGAGAAGAATGATTTTACGTTAGTGGGAGGGGAGCGGGTAGACAAGGGAAGGAATATCAGGTTTTGATCTGCACGTCTACACCTGTAAATCGTACACAAGATTAGTATTGTACAGGAAAAACACATTTCATCTTGTCAACACGCAGAAACGGGAGAAATAATAAATTTTTTTTGTTTTTTTTATACTTTTACAAAAATAAAACGGATTTCAAACTTTTGTTTCGCTGTAAATATTTCTGTAATATTATGTTCGGTCAAGTCATGATCGTATATCATTTTGTCTCTGTAGTTATTGTATATGCCAAGTATGTAGTTAATTAACGTGACATTCTAGTAAAAAAAGTCTTATCCACTGAATTTAGTGTCCCAAAGTTAGGTATACTCACCTTTTTTTATCTAGATGCAGATGTATTTTTTTTGTACAGTGTTATTAATTATTGATTCCAGGGTGGTACATATAACTGTTGATATATACATTTTTTTAAATGTGAGTTCTCATATAAATATTTTTAGATCCACCCTCCAAATAAGACGCGAGGCAAGGCAAGAAAAGGCGTGTAGGCTCACCCCGATAACATCTTGTTTTATTATTTGTTATTCCAGCGATGAGGCGAACTTCGGCTGGCTGCAAGCCACGGACGGCTATTGTTGCTTTTTAAACGACCAAAGAATTCATAAGTATCGAAATTGCAAAGAGTGCTAAAATAAGTAACGACAAACCGTTGCCAATGAAGTGATTTGTTCTTCACGGTACGTTTATCGGTTAACTTTGGAGTGCTGCCCAAAATATGTATAAGATATTTATCCTAACTTCGATAGTTCGGGATTATTATAGCATTATAAAAGTTGATTAACTTTAATCAATTTATTTATTCGACAATAACAATTCTTTTAGACATAATGAACAAAATCGGATTTTTAATGTAGTGAACAACTGTACCAAGGCGACCATTTTTTTAATGTTTTATTTTCCGAAGTACATTAATATTTAAGTTACTTTGTGCTATAAATGAGAAAAATCAATAGACTTCCCAAAATAATTTCACGATTTCAAGGGTTAAATCGATAATAAAAATATATTTACTCCAGATTTTAAGGTAAATGAAAAATGTTATGAAAATTAAAATTGTCGAGAAGCAAGAATAAAAAAACTTATAATAAATCTAGGAACAGCCACTTCACATTAACGTCTAACTGGATAATGAGTCTGGAGAATTGATCGTCTTTCACTCAACATCAGAGGAACTAGATTAATACTCAGAGGAATATATAAATTTTAGCAATCAACAACATACGCAAACATCGAAACGATGATCTTATAACTAAGGCCATTAGAAGTGACTTTGATTTACTTCATTTATGTATTTATTGCAGACTTTCTCGGATTAATTTATACAAATCATGTATAATGTGAGTTAATAAACAATAGAAACATACAAATCTATATGGATTAAACTCATACGAAATCATGCCGTGAACCACCAGGTATTAACGTATATTGAGTGAACTTTAGTAATATAACGGAATATAGATATGGTACTCCCATAGTCTAATGGTAAATTATCCGGAGATATCGGGATCAATTCCTGTGGTGACCATCTAAGAAAATGTACCATCTAGATTTTTATATGACATCTTCAGAGGCTTATTAATTTCAATTAATTGAAAATTTATTAATATCACATGCGGAATAAACAAGGGAAGGATGAAATATTAGTACAAACAATGTGGTCAAGCGGTCTGAAAAAAAGAATACATTTAAAGGGCATTGTGTATTACTAAAAAAAATATTTTTGGAAATAATATAAGTTATGTCTGAAAAAAATATACTATATTGTACAGTAATCTCACTCAAAAAATATTTGATTTCACTCTTTAACTTACTAATATTGACTCTGTTTTTAAAATAATATTTTTCTGATGAAATACATAATAATTTCTTGAAACTTTTTTTTTTTTTTTTTTTTTTTATCCACTTTGCACGGATTTCTCCTGTTACACAAAGAGGGTTTGCTTCTAGCGTTAGCTTATTCGTTAGGAATAATATCAGCCAGGATTCTTCTCATACTGCTAGACGGTACCGAGAATATATCAACCGTGTCATTCAGTTGGTTCAATATCTCTATACCACGGGTGACTGAGTGTTTAGCCATGATATTCGTCCTGTAAGTTGGTATGTAGAACAGAGGGTGATTCTTTGCACGAATATATTTATTGGGTACATATAAACTTAGTGCTTCTAGAATCGCGGGACAGTTAAAGGAACCTTGGAAAACCTTTATTAGGAATATCGCAATGGATTCTTGCCTTCTTGTTTCAAGGCTTCTATAGTTACACACCGTGAGAAGTTCGGCATGGTGAGCATATTTTGGGTAATCGCCCTTTGTTCTGTACCATAGATATCTGAGGATTTTTTTTTGTATTTGTTCTATATTGTTTTTGTATTTGAGCTGGTGAGTAGCCCAAACCGTAGATGCATATTCTAATTTGGTTCTAATTAGATAATTATATAAGTTTCGGAGGATATCGGTGCTGTTAAATTCTCTTGATATTCTCATTACAAAACCGAGTAGTTTGTAACAGTCCGATATCAAACGTGAGACATGGTTAACGAACGTGAGTCCGACATCGAAGGTTACTCCCAAATCCTTGAATTCAGAAACTCTGTTTAGTGCCACTCCCTGTATAGTATACTGATGGTGGATTGGTGAAAACGATCGACTATAAGATACACAGACACATTTATTAATGTTGAACAGAAGATGATTTTGCTCACTCCAGGAGACTAGGGAGTCTAGGTCCTGTTGTAACTGTGCACAGTCCTGAGGTGAATTGATCTTTTTGAATATTTTCAAGTCGTCAGCGAACAATAAACATGTCGAGTGACTTATGGAATTTTGAATGTCGTCTATTAATATGAGGAATAGTAGTAGTAATAACTTGCATTATACCTGTTTACCATATACCATATATGGTAAACAGGTATACCAGATCTTGCGATAAATTCCACAGAAGACTTGTTATGGATTGTTACGTATTGAGATCTTTCTTTTAGGTAAGATGCAAATAATCCAATTAGATTGTCGCTGAAGCCAAGTTTGTGCATTTTCTTAAGTAATATATCGTGATCAACTTTGTCGAAAGCTTTCTGAAAGTCTGTATATATTACGTCCGTTTGTGAAAGTTCGTCTAAGTTAGACGCAATCTGTTGTGTGAGAAAGAGAAGATTAGTAACAGTCGATCGTTTTGGCAAAAAGCCATGCTGCTTTCCAATAAGTCTTGTTGATAATTGGTGGGTCAGTTGGTTGCACAGTACAGTTTCGAAAATTTTTGGAAGCAAAGAGAGAACAGCTACAGGTCTGTAATTATGAGAGTCTAACGGGTCTCCCGATTTGAAGATAGGGCAGACCCTGGTTGTCTTCCAGCTTACGGGAAATGTATTGGTATTTATGCTCAAGTTAAATATGTAGCAGATGGGATTACACACGTATTTCGCACAGACTTTGAAAATGTCGGCTGATAACCCATCTGGTCCGATTGCTTTGTCGGTTTGCAAGGAGTTTATGCTTTTCAGCACGTCTTCCTTAGAAATGGAATGGAGCGATATGCTTCTGCTGTCTGACGAACTGTTTAAAATATTTTTTGTGTCATATTTGCCCGCTGAATCTACGTAAACTGATTGAAAATATTGTGCAAAGTTTTCTGCAATCTTTTGGGAGTCTTCGGTTATACTGTCTCCCAGTTTCATAGATTTGAAGCTAGTTTTATTCGTTTTTCTATTTTTTACATGATTCCAAAGATTCGAAGGGTTTCCTCGGATGTCGGTCTCTATCTTGGCTAAATACTCATGGCGCGACTGTTTTATTTGAGTTTTTAATTTGGCTCTCAGCCTCGAGTATTCTAAGTAATCAGCCTGGTTTCTGCTTTGAAGATAATTGTTATGAAGTTTGTTTTTATTTTTGAGATCTCGGATTATATCGACATTGAACCAAACTGGACTTGACAGACTATACTCGTACATTTAATTATCACGCATTATTGTAACACCAATCTAAACTCTCAATTAGACATACTAGTATGGGTATACTGAAAAAAATCCCAAATGTTAATTTCCTTCTTTGCGAGTTGTTTTTTTTCAAATTCAGACGATTTATGGTTTCAATTCATATTTTTTAAACATTTTTTGTGTTGTTTAGCGATTTGTAAAGATAGATATATTATTTTGTTGCTTTGTAAATATTGACCAATAAAATTTTCGACTGTATCAAAGCAGCGTTATAAAAATCATCGTCATCATCATTATGAACAATAATGCATGTAAGATAGTATGTACTCGTATCATCTCATCAGCACTACAACCCAGTATATGTCTTGGTTGTCTGCATGTTTTTTTTGCGACTTGTCACAATCAATAACATCTCTTCTCCAGTTAGTTGCACCCAAAGTGTGGCTGTTGAACAAGCTTATTTGAAGTTTCTTGGGGTAGGGTCGGTGTCCTGTATGTGATGTAATTGTATTAGTCAGCGCAGTATAAAGTTACGAGAATATTAGTAATATGTGAATAAACTTAAACTGAAAAATAAATATAGACATACTTAAACAGAACGAATAAAATATTTTTAACGTAATAAATATATAATGAAATTAACGTTTTAAAACCATTTTTATGTAAATAAAGTATAAAAGTATGTTCACTTAATTTCACAGACAATTTGTTAAGAAGAATTTCATACAAATTAAGCTTTCCCTCCCCTACAATAGACAAATCGATTTGCCATTAAATTTTAAGGCGATGAGTCAGGTGATAAAATCATTTTACGGTTTCATCAATATAACAGATTTTCACTTGAGGAGCCATAATGGTGGTCATAAAGCATCGTGTATTTGAAAAAAAGCGTAAAAATGAGTATTTTGAAGTCTGTTGGACGTCTTGGCCACAAAGTTTTATGGGAATGTAATTGAAGACGTATTTGCCAACATGATGGACGTAATTACACTAAAAAATGTATTCTCTGATAATGAAAGATCGAAAATCGATAGGTAATGGTAAAGAAAGCTTATAATTTGATATAAAATAGCCGTCGTCGTTATCGTTGGTTAGTTGCATTTACGATTATCAAACAATACTGTAAACGATTTAAATAAAATTTAAAGACAGATACATTC